>OX459095.1:53325913-53693413 GCA_949775045.1 Metridium senile
TAGCTTCTTGCACAGAACAACAAACTTATTCGCAAAACTTAAATCGCTTCACCCTATTATCTAGTAGTTCAACTTAACGATCTATGTATATGTAGATGAAAGTAATATTTCTTTCTTTACAATATGTCAGATAACGTGATCGGTTTTAAACCTCCAGGTCGACCTCGACAACAACAAATAAACAGCTAAAACGGCCTCTCTAAAAACTACACCCAACAGCCCAAATCGCCTCAAATATAACACCAATTGCTTCAATGACTGTCTATTTTGCTTTTTCTGGCGTTTATTTTGCAAGAACAACTTAATAACACTGTTTCTTAGACACTCTTTGAACTCGCATGTATCTCTGCACGAACCAAAGATCGAACCAGGTAAATATCAGACTTGTCAGTGGATCACGGACTGACGGAACGACGGACCGTAAGGGAAATAGAGGACAACCAAAAAATACAAATAAAACAACAACATTGAATACTTTTTTTTCGCTTCAAATCATCTCAAGCTAATCCTAGAAAATAATTACATAATCGTAATGGAGCGGTCTAAACTGTAAGCGCTTTCAAAATGTTCTAACAATGATCCACGAGTTGGCCATAGGTGGCCTTTGATTGATCAAGGTACATCAACAAGATCCAGATTTAATGCAGCACAGACACCATTAAGAACTCAACACTGTCAACTGAAATAAAATTTCAATGGAATAATGCATCAATTCGATTTTGGTACGGAACGGTTATATGTTAATTGCTTTAAAGGTTTATAGTAAACAATATAAAGGGAAGTTGGGAGAGGAAGATCTCTTTGAGCGACAAAGTGGAAGCCGCCTTATAATACAACAATGTGGACGTAAAGCAAACCTTTAAAACCCTTAATGTAAAATAACAACAATGCTCATATGTTCTATAAAATTTGTTCCATGCACACGAATAATTTAAAACATTGGTTTTCGATAATAAATCGGTCTTGGCCTTGAAATACAGTTGATTGACGTCCACCAAAACTCTAATTTTCTTTTGAATGTGTTAGAAGGTCTAGTTGTACGTTGCGTGTCACTGGGAACTATACAGTAGAATTATTTGTTTCCGTGCTTTTTATGGATCAACGTGGATCAAAAAGAGCTAGATTTATTGCAGCATTAACTCCATTAGGGAGTCAATGTCAACTGAACTAGAATTTCAATGGAATAATGCATCAATTTGGTACGGAAAGGTTATAGAAATGTTTATAGTAAACAATATACAGCCGGGTAGTTGGTGAAGGAAGATCCCTTTTTATATTGAGCAACAAAGTGGAAGGCTTATAATACAACAATGTGGACGTGAGGCAGACCTTTTAAAACTATTTTTAAAATCCTTGATGTAAAATAACAACAATGCTCATGTTCTATAAAATTTGTTCCATGCACACGAATAAAACAGATCGGTTTTCGATAATAACTCGGTCAAATCTCAAAGTTAAGAATCTCAATTCTTCTTGAAACACGCCCGTTTCTTGTAAATCTAGTGCATCCATGTCTTCAAGTAATTCTACCATTAACAGTACAGCTATGAAAGCGGTTTGTTTAATGCAATCAGACTATGACGAAAACTTAATTATCCCAAGTCTGCCAGATACAGTCAAGCCAACATGGATCTTCCTTTCCGTCGTCAATGGTGTTGCTGCTCCACCAACGTTCGTCGTTAACTTGCTGATCATTTGGACGGTGTTAGAGAAGGAGAATCTTCGATCCAACAGCTGCAACATCCTTCTTGCTGTCCTAGCTTTTACTGATGTGCTTGTTGGCTTGGTAGTACAACCGCTTTGTGGCTTCCACATGGGATGTTTAGCTGGGAATTGCCAAATACCTTGTTTGCACACGATTGTTGCCATACCAATTACGATATGTCTTTCGATGACAATGTCTACTTTAATGATGGCAGCCGTGGAGAGGTACCTTGCTGTAGAACACCCTTTTTTCTATGAAGATAAAGTGACCAGCAAGCGGATAGTCATCGCAACAGCCATAATTTGGATTATCATCCCAACGGTTATTATTGTAAGTAGAACTTTTTTAGCAGCCAAAAGCGATTCTTTGAAGAAAGTGCCAGGCCTTTTGATTGTATTCGGACTTGTTATCGTTATTTCGTACTGCACGGCCAAAGTACAGATAACAGCACATCGTCAAAGAAAAGCTATTAATGTTCAAGTAGTGGCAGTACAAGGATGGCAGGATGAAGAACAAGAACAGTCCAACCGAATCGAAAAATACAAGCGTGCTTTCACTGTGGGTATGTTGGTCCTTGCAACCTTTTCATTTTGCTGTCCCATGATAATAATAGTGATTATAGAGACTGTTTTAGGAAACGATGTTACTGATGATTTTAAGTATATCTCACAGCCGATTGCCGTTACCTTTATCAATCTACAATCTCTGGTCAACCCACTGATTATGTCCCTTCGTATGTCCATTATTCGTGAAGGAGTGAAAAAGAAAATTGTTTGGTGTCAGTTTGCCGGTGAATGATGATTACTATAAACATACCTATATCAAGAAAGCATGTCTTAACCAACATTAACATTCCTCGTATTATTGTTAGTAACCGTGATGTTCCTTGTTTGATGATCACTACTCTTCGTTTTAATTAACTTCTTTTAACTCCATGAACTCAGTTTTGGCTCCCAGTCAAATGGCACTTACAGCATCGAGATGGTGTCATGACGTACAAATGTTCCGAATGGATTGCCGCAACCATAATAATTATGCAACAAATTTGTCAATCGTACAAAAAATCAAAATCGCTCTATTAGACACAACACCTCATTACTGATCGCACTCTGGAAGAAGCTGCAAGCGGTCAGAGATCATCTTTCTATCGAGCAACATGTACACCACTATGGAACAGAGTTGCATGACACTGAAGTCAAACAATCACCTAATTTAAGCACCTTCAAACAAATAATATCGACTCCATGTATTTCAAAAAAAAATCATAAAATAGGCACTTTGTTTATAAACTCATGGAAATTTAACGCAAACATTTATACATTATTTAGTAATTATTATATTATAAATTGTAATTTCGTTTAAAAAGCCAAAGTGTAAACTTAAATAAAGTATGTATATATGTATATATCATGATGTAGATGTCTCTACGCTTTATCAACTAGCTAGCTTATATAAAGCGTGATCACAACCTCCTTAATCGTTGCCTTTTAATTTTCTCGACATTCCACATTTGAAGTTTAAAGGTTTTAACATTTAAAAAGTCATATATGATAAGTTTTTCCCAAGTACCGGGTATGCTAGTTGTATGTCTTAGTTTGAAAGAATTAGCGATTTAGTAAATATATGAGAATATTAAAATTGAATTTTAGAATTTCGATATTTTTTGGAATATTTTAGGTTATCGGAAAAGGAAAATAGCAGATCACTCTTCATATAAATAGCCATGGATTTTTGTTTTGTGTTTTGTGTTTTTGTGTTGTAAAAATCGTGCCTGTCACGCCCCTTTAAGGCCCGTTTACACTAGCAATTTTGTCGCGCGACAAGAGCTGCGATTTCAATGGCGATTTTATCGCAGCTTTTTCGCCGCAATTTCGAATACGCTCGAATTTAGGAGACAGAAAATCGCAGCTAAATGCACTAAATTTTGAGTATGTTCAAAGTAGCGTTGACAAATCTGCGATAAAATCGTCATTGAAATCGCAGCTCTTGCTTGTCGCGCGACAAAATTGCCATTGTAAACGGGCCTTTATACACCTAATCCAAAAAACGTTGTCGGGTCCGCCGCACAGTCCTCGCGCCAAGACCGTGAAGGAAAACACAGTGAATATTTTGATGAGAGTGATAAAACAAGAAAATAAAAGTAGGCACAACACTATTTCGTTGAAAAAAGTACCACACTAGAGTGTGAACATGCAAATATATTAATTACTGATTAGATATAACCAATATCTTTCACAGTCTTGGCGCGAGGACTGTGCGGCGGACCAGACAACGTTTTTTGGATTAGGTGTATATAAAGGACTTCCGCTATTCTGTGTCATGCAGTTTGAAAATTCTCGACAAACATGCCCGATAATAATAAACAAATTAAAAGCAGAGCTCCCAGTTTAATTTTTTCTTACAACATATATATGAACATGAAAAACGTTTTTGTGCACGAGGTATGTTTATAATCGAAACTGCAAATATATTACAAATGTAACCGGTAAAGACATAAAGACATACAATAAAATATCGAGCGAGCTTATATAACTGGCATATCTTGCCACACTTGAGGGAAGAAAAAAAAATATCGTGCCACACGTACGGCTTGAGGGAAAAAAATATCGAGCCAACTTATAAAAAAATATCATGCCACACTTGAGGGAAGAAAAAAATATATCGTGCCACACGGCTTCAGGGGGAAAAAAATATCAAACGAACTTATAAAAAAATATCTTGCCACCCTTGAGGGAAGAAAATATCGAGCAAGCTTAGAACTCGCTAAAAATTCCCACGGCTGAACCAAATAGAAGCAGAACCGCTGCAAGTCCTTCCTCGCTTATCTCACTTTCTGCTATCGATTGAGCCTTGATTCCAAAGTGATCTGCTTCTCTTATTAAAACGCAGCACTTTTCTTGTCTTTCCAGCACGAGTACTATTAAATACTGATTTGAAAGATCAAGCTCTTTCCAAAGCCTGTTGGCAGGACGGCGAACAGATCTCCCCCGAAAACAAGTTGTTTCAATGCTTCTTTCTGTTCTGGCTTGAGAACTATTCTTAATTGTGATATAATGTCTGTTAAAACTTCTTCAAAATTGATTTCACTAAACGAAGGCGACGCCATTTATCGCGGTGTGTTATTGAACGAACACGATATTAATGCTCTCTATGAAGTGCTCTGACATACCTCGCTGTCAATTTGCTGTCATTAGTACCGAAACGCAGCATTTGATTGGTGCGTTCGTGGACGAACGCAGTTTTTCAAAAACCAGGGGTTTGTTTGCAAGCGTTTCCTTCCCTCCTCTCCCCCTCCCCCTAACTTGATGTTTTGTACTCGTCTTAGGTTTCGCGCGGCCATATCTGTAACACAGCTATCCCAAAACAACCAAAAAACAACTTTCTCCCGTTTCCCCCAAAAGAAACGCTTGCTACGCAGGCTATGAGTATGAAGACGAAAGTCGTTCATTTCAATAACTGAAAAATTTGTCACATTTCGGGATAAAAGCTATCCGGTGATTTCAGTTTCAAAATATGGACATTCTATGACTGCGTTATCCAGGTTTGTTTCCTTAGCTTACTTTTTTTTTTAACAAAAACTCTTAGCTTATTAAAGTGTTGACTTTTTACTTTAAGTTTAAGATTATATCCATGCCTGTACAAGTTAATTTTGCAAATAGATCATGTCGGCTGAATTCCTGAGCCTTTGCGCTCTGCTTTGCTGCTATTAAATTGTGAAAAATAAAATTATTCTCAACCCTAGATCTTCAAAAAATCCTTTGTATAATTTTTTCTGAAGGTATTTATTTTTTATTTTTACATTTCTGTATATTTTTTTTAGTTTACAGTAGATTGTAAATTTCATTCAAGCAATAATAAAGCGTTAGCCAATCAAAATTAAGTGTTCACTTAGCCAATCAATATCAAAATTTGACCTGCAGCCGATGCCAGGGTCTTTTCTCCCCCGCGGAAAAAGACCCTGGGGACGAGGTTGATAAATAAGCAAGCGAGCCGATTTTCGATGTTTGAAGTTAAATAACTAAAAAAAACGAACGGTGACCCCCATTTTTTATCTTATAAATCAAAATAACTACTGAAGATAAGTCTTCGCTTAGTTTTTTTAAAAAAATGGCATTTTTTTATCACACAGAAAATCGGCTTTTTCACATTTTTTTTCACCCTTGAAAACGACAAAAAGCGGCCATTTTTTCGAGACGTACAGTCTTTTTCTCCAAAAAAGGTAATTATTTTCAAGTTTTGCGTCTAAAAACCGCTTTATTTCCAAATATTATAAGTTTCAAAAACACTTTAGGGACTTTTATTATGACTGGTATTTTCTACAAATTCTCTTTCATATTTTTTCCTACCAAGACATCCTTTCCGCGTGCGTGTAGGTTAGTAGACGTTTGTCTCGAGAAATGTTTGGCAATCCATTCCGGTTTTCTATCCAGAAATGACTTTTTTGCTCGAATTGTTCGTATTGCGCGCAAGCGTTTTTTGACAAGAAAAAAGCTGCACTTTGAGATTATCTCACTCCTAAACGAGTACGGTGACCCCCATTTTTTATTTGCTCATTAAACTTGTATATGATGATCTTACTTCAACATGCGAAGTTTGAAGAGAAATCTATGGTCATTTGCCCGCGAACGTCCTTAACATAAATATCCCTGATCTAAACATAAAGAACGTAATATTAGGATTTAATGGAGATCTTTTTGATACTTTCTATTTCTGATCTTTAAAATAAATTTGTATTTTGCTAGAATCAAGAAAACAAGCCCCTTACTTAAAAATTATCAGTCTTCATTAAAGCAATATGAAAGAATAGAGTACATCATTGCAAAAAAGAAATCGCGGTTGGCCTTTCACACTAAAAAATACAATGCAAAGGATACGGTACTTAGTACTGTATTTATTAATTGTACATAAGAAATATTATTTAAATCAATAAAAAAAATAAAATAAAAAATAAAAAGCCTCATTTCCGTGCGCAAAAAGGCGCGGCTGCTAAGTTTTAGCTTTGGTATATTTTTGCGACTTTTAGAAGCTTATAACTCGATCATTAAGTATTAGGCCTTTTATGGGCCGAATACCCGCCTAATCTCGCAGCAAGATTAAGCGAGATTAGGCGAGATTAGGACATTTTGTGGTTTTCAACCTTGCGGGATCAGGCAGGATAAGGCGTGATTAGGCGAGATTAGACATTTTAGGATTTTTTTGCTTGCGGGGATAGTCGGGGTTAGGCCAGATTAGGCCAGATTAGGCCAGATTAGGCCAGATTAGGCCAGATTTGGCGAGATTTGGATCAATAACAGGCCTAGTATTTATCCAAACATGCTCAAACTCGGTAATACTACTAATGTTTGTATGTCTTATTTTGTGATGGGGATCATTTTTAAATTAGGCGCCGATTGATTTTTTCACTCGGCCCAAGTCCCCTAATGAATTTCGGAAAGGTGATTCCATTTTCAAGTTTCTTTCATTTCCCAGGCTAATTGAAAAGTGAGTTGTTGATGTAGGTCGTCTGATTGTGAAAATAATTGTAGACTCTTAGATAATCAGATTATAAATAGTAAATAAAATGTATAATAATATTTGCTGGCTCGCTACCATCACTGTTTAGCCAGGAAAAATAGAAATAAAGTTTTACATTTAAAAATGGTACCTGCTACAAACCGTTTTTTAAAGCGTTACTAAATATCTGTTTTCTTAAGACTTTGAGATCTTATGAATGATTAAAGACCTTACTTTGTTATTGCTGCATAATAGATAGATTCAAAAAAACACCTGTGCTGGTGTTAACTCAAAACATACCCAACACATTGCGACATGAAATCAACGGTGAAAAAGTTGCTCCTCTTGGTGACTAACAACATGTGGATTGCATTGCTATTGATGTTATGGGATTGCAGTTTAATGTTTACTTTTATTATCAGCTTAAAATATTCAAAAAAATTCAATTTAGTTCAAGGCTCATTTTTAGAACTTCTACACCTTTGGATCACTTTTGATACTTGAGAAGTCCAGTTTACTGGGCTGTCTCTAAGGAATCACACAAGATAACTAGTTTTAATCAATGCATGATATTATTTCTTATTTTTCTTGTGGTTTGAGTACTTGTTTGAAAAGTTTCATCAAAATTTACTAAAACTACTTGACTTTTCACTGATACATAATCATGATCAAAAGACAAAGCTAGTTGAATACCTGACTTTATCCCGATTCTTTATATTTCTAGTCAGCAAGTTATGTTACAGGAGCCGATGAAGGTAAGTTAGCATTGTTAAAGGTATGGCTATACCAGTGTATTATTCTACTGCAAAATCAAGACACACTAAAGAATAATTGTTATTTATGTTGCACACTTTTAATGTTTGTACTCTATCACTCATTTTCGTTAGTTCTTTGTGAGTTATACGTAATTGTGATCGTAGTTATGAAAGAGTGAAAACGTCAAGCAAAACGTCATTTTAATAAAAAGCTCGATCTCTGCATTGCCTACATATTAACCAGAGCTGTTCACAGGGAGTTTGAATGAAAGTCCAAGGAAACATTCTGCAGTATTAAGATGATAATTTGTGCATCTTATGAAATGTTTTGACCGCTTATATTTACACGCGAACAAAATACACATTTAAATGTTTTCGTGATTTATTCGTTATCAAACAGATAACTTTTCTTCTAATTTTCCCAATTGATGTGCTAAACGTAGCAGTTTACAGCACATTAATTGTTTTTTTTTTGCAATCAGCTCAAATTCAAAAGATATTTAAGAAAAAACATTTTACAAAAAAGTTGTTTATCGTTGCTTTGATTGGAAACTTTGATTAACATAATTAAAACATCGTTCAAAACTTTCATCCAAGACTGTCATTTGGTAAAAAATTCACATTCATGGAGCGAAGGTAAGATCATGTAATTGCGAATTCAAAAAGGGATGTGTGCGCCATTCAAAACTACCTCGAGCCACCTTACTGTGCAACGCGCCGTACCGTGAACACCTCAACTAATTTTTGATTAGTTTTTGACATCTTTTTGACAAGTTACTACAATCTTAACCAATAAGCGCAAGAGCGGTATCATTTGATTAATGGGATGTGCGACACAAAAACGACATTTTTTACCGCTTTTTCCTCATGTCCGCTCGTCAAAAAAACCTTTACTGTAATATTACTACATTAAGAATATTATTTCTGGATCTAGATTTATCTGAAAAGAATGTTTCAGAATAATATTTGTAAGTATTTTATATTGTAGATTAGAGACAGCGATTATGATTTATTTAATGTTTTACTAACTTTTATGTAAGTCATGTAACATTCCAAACATCAAGCGTTAAATTTCATTTTCCTTTACACTAGCTGATGTACTGAGCTACGGTTGAACCAAAACGGAGGAATATATGATAATGGTAGAGCTCGACCAACAAGAATTTCATTGAAGCAAAATTTATCGTTTGGAATGAGATTGACCATGTTGCCATCATTGTCTCTAAATCTCACCCTTATTCTTGAATATGGTAAATGAGCCAGTTGAGAACAGTTTATTTTTATTTTGTCGAATAGTTTCTCAATGTTGATATCCCTTATCAAGAAAGTGTAAAAACACTTCTCACTATACTACTACTACTACTACTACTACTACTACTAATAATAATAATAATAATAATAATAATAATAATAATAATAATAATAATAATAATAATAATAATAATAATAATAATAATAATAATAATAATAATAATAATAATAATAAGAACAAACATTTATATAGCGCCTATCCAATCCTGTCCTAGGCGCTTTACAATTCAATGTACACTCAAAATTAATAAAATTACAGTTATTAGAGATTTCCGATTTAGCGGATTATAGGCGGAATAGGCATATAATAGTGGAATAGGCATATAGAAGAAATAGTGTTTTCAATGTTTTGTTAAGTTGAAATAAAAATGGCGCAATTATCGAGGGAGCTTTGGAATATACTAATCCAAATCCGCTAAATCGGAAATCTCTATTAGGAAAGGTAAATATTTTCAAAAAGATAAGTTTTAAGTTTACGTCTGAAAATGTTCAAAGTTTCACAAGAGCGGATATTGTCAGGCAAGCTGTTCCAAAGTTTAGGAGCACAAACGGAAAAGGATCTGGAACCATATGACTTCAGATTATAGTTTACAGAGTTGAGTGTTAGTGTAGATGACGACCGGAGAGTTCTTGGAGGACAGTAACGAGTTATAAGTTCTTGAATGTAAGACGGAGACTGTTCGTGTAATGCTTTGAAAGTTATTAAAATAAGTTTAAATTTTATACGTTCAGAGATAGGCAGCCAGTGTAATTCGATAAGTGTTGGAGTTATATGGTCGTACTTTGAGGACATTGCAATCAAACGAGCAGCAGCATTCTGTACATGTTGAAGCTTTTTGACTACATATTTAGGGACATTGTACAAAATAGAGTTACAGTGATCAAGCTTGGATGACACAAAAGCATGGACGAGTATCTTAGTTGTTTCCAGGGATATGAATTTTCTTATACGGGAGATGTTACGCAGATGATAGAAGGCTGATTTGCAGATGGAGTTAACGTGAGGTAAAAGAGTCATAGTATTATCAAAAATAACCCCAATGTTCCTTGCAGATACGGATGGTTTAACAATATCTTGACCAAATACTCAACTTTTATCTGGTAAGTAGCCATGTTTACAAACCTACCAGGCGACTGGTGGCTTTCGAAACTCCTCGCACATCCCATTAATCAAACGATACCGCTCTTGCGCTTATTGGTTAAGATTGAAGTAACTTGTCAAAAAGATGTCAAAAACTAATCAAAAATTAGTTGAGGTGTTCACGGTACGGCGCGTTGCATAGTAAAACTTGTCAAATTATCCTTGTCATATCTCCTTCTGGAGATGACAAGGATAATTTGACAAGTTTTAAGGTGGCTCGAGGTAGTTTTGAAAAACCTATTTTGTATTAGTTTTACGACTAAAGACGTCAAAATTATATTTTATCTATTTATTTTTACAAAGTTGTAAATTTGTTGTTTTGAGACAAAACAGCGACCTTGTCATGTAGTGAAAATCTGCGCATGTTTCGAAAAATTTCCCATTTTACCTCCAAAGTTGCATAAAATGGCATAATACTTTCTTAAGTTATAGATAAGGATTCAAATTAAAATATTATTTAGATAAAATTTCAAAAAAAAAAGCAAATAAATGATGGAAAACGAGATGCGCGAAATGGATGCGCAGTAGCAAGAGTCCGGAACTACCTTAATTAGCTCCAAAAAAAATCCCGTGCTCGCGTTATGGACGTGCGCAATTTGGCGCTAACTTTAATCGCGGTTCAGTGATTGCACGCGTGCAATTTGTACAAAATAGTACAAAAGACTAATTCAGTAAAATTTAGCAAAATTTAGCAAAATTAGTTTTTGTTAATGTTTCACGGTTATATTGTTTGCACTCTACTTGCATGAACAACTAAATTGTTAGCAATTACAGATAAACAAGTACTTTGTCTTTGAGTAATAATTCAATTTTTCAAATCATTCAAACTCTTCAGATACCATTTTACGCCTAAAACCATACTCAAGTATTGATGTTTTTATATATTAGTAAAATAACCAAAAAAATGAGTAAGCAGGCATGTTTTCAAATAATGATCTAGTTCAAAGTATTTTTATCGCACCTGCCGCATTCTTGCGTCCAATTGCTATAGAAACGACTCCCTCGAATAAGCGCCCCTTGAAGCGCGAACAATTTAGTAACGTCACTGCGCTTATTTGAGTAAATACGGTAATGGGTTTATTTTTATGATATTTTTTAGGAACAAATCATTTGATATTTGATTTCGAAGTTCGCTCGTTATTTTGTTCCGCCCTCAAGCGTTGCACGATTATGTTTCATAAACTCGCTCTATATGTTTTTGCTGTATTTGCCTATCTAGTTGTATTTATTTAAAAAAAGAAGCACGAATAATATTTTCTGAAGAAATAATTTACACTAAATTTATTCCAGAAAAGTTATTTTATTAACATTTTTGTAAGCTACAAAAAGAAGTCGAACAGCAAACAATTACAAAGAGAAAAATGTGATTAATGTGTTCTAATAATTACAACCTCAAAACTTTGTCAAAAGATAGGCTTTTACCCGTTCTTTTAAAAAATGGAATCACGAGAAAACATCAATTGCCAATCTATCTGTATTTCACTCATACACCGAACGTATTTCAATTCACTACTTTTAAAAAATGGATTACTTGATAGAGAAACAAAAATGGAAACTAGCGAGTAAACTAGTATAGGCTGCGTCGGTGTTTGATATAAATGATAGGTAACTTAATGAAATTTGTAACACCGTAAAAAATGTTGCCTTAACTTTACTGACGTTTCGAGCTTTAGCCCTTCGTCGGAGAGCTCCGAGCTAAAATGTTAGGCTTTCGGCTTGTTGAGCTGATAGCTTGTAAGAAGTCGTACCATTTCCTATGACAAATGTTCCTTGGTTACTATCGTAATTCAGCGACATATACTTAACGTGCACTTCAATCGAGCTCTCAGCCATATCAGTTTTAAAACATGTACATATGAACTTATATAATTCCCCACAAGAAGCAAGCAAATAATTTTTATTTTCCAAAATTGAAAATAGGCTTTGTTATTCATGCAGATCAAAAGTTAATTGCTTACGGCAAAAGTAATTCTGGTAAGCGAATAGCTAGCTCTACTTGCAGCAAAATTTTTGAATTCTCGAGGTGCTCCCTTGTAAACTAGAGCTGTATCGACTGCACAATGATTGAACGGCAACATGTGACATAAATAGTGTTCTGATATTAGTCATATTTTTTAAAACCTTTCAAGATTGTAACGCTTGCCTAATCCTGCCCGGTAATGGGAACCTTACCTCATCCTCAACAAGAAATCCTTCTGCAAGTTTTGGACCTCAACAAGCCCTACTCCACAACACGCATGCTTGGTGTGCTAATTCAGCTACAGCTGACCAGTACCTTACGGTAGACTTTGGGCTCGTAAAGATGATCAAGTCAATTGCAATTCAAGGAAACCCAAACGACGATGAATTTATCAAAACCTTCAGCATATCTTATGGAGTACTTGAGGACCAGTGGATTACGTACACGGAGACTGGTGCTAAGCGAGTTGTAAGTAACATACTTTATGGACGCTTTTATGGACGCTTGCATTTTTATATGAACAAAAGTTGCGTGATGGTCTTGTACATGACTTTTTGTATGACATTTCACTATTTGTTTTATAGTTCAAAGGAAACTCAGATTCTGGGACAGTTTCAAAACAGCTACTCAAGAAAATCATCGCTGCTCGCTATGTTCGCATCAACCCAGAAAACTGGTATGATCACGTGTGTGCAAGACTTCAAGTATTTGGATGTAACGCAGGTATGTGTAGGGTTTAATTTAATTAATCAAGAACAGGACTTTTTACAGTCTTACGAAATCTTCACTAATGTAAAGTAACGTAACACAATGTAATGCTATTCAATGCAATCCAGTCGTTGACGTCATGTCATGTCATCGTGTGGTCGAGGTAATGGATTATAATAAATTAAAATGGGCTTCGAATAAAGTATTATATTTCACCAGATCCTCATCGTGCACTTGGAATGGCGAGTGGAGACATACCCAACCATGCAATAACAGCTTCTAGTGCATTTCCTGCGCTTCCTTCCTTTCATGGACGCTTGCATTGGACAAAGTACGGGGACGGTAATTATTACCAAGCTTGGGCCGCTGGCCAACCAAACACTAATCAATGGCTACAGATAGATTTAAGTCTACTGCGGTTTGTAGCAGCAATAGCAACACAAGGAAGGCATGTAGCTACTCAATGGGTGAAAAGTTATTGGTTTTCGTACGGTAATGATGGGACAACTTTCAATGAGTACAAGGACCAAAACCAAGCCAGAAAGGTGGGCTGAATAAGTCATGTTATATTAATCTGAACATTATTCTTACTTTCGTGGTAAATCGTAAAAAATTGGTTGAACATTTTGTCAGGAAGAGTTTCACATTTCGCGCAACCATGAATGGCCAAGCGATACAACTAAGCAAATTAGTATTCCTTTTTACTCCGACGAAGGGCTAAAGCTCGAAACGTCGAGGTCAGTATACGTAAGTTAAGTCTACATTTTTTAACGTTGTTACATATTTCATTATTTATATTACCTATCGTTTATACCAAACACCGACGCAGCCTATAATAGTTTATATTACTCGCTAGTTTCAGATTCATATTCAGTTCACTTTGCTGTAGATGGCCTTTGGATAGAGGCCGAAATATTCAAAGTAATACAAAATGACAAGCCTTCTCGCATTCCTATTCATTATCAAACTGTATGCCCAAGTAAACATACTCGCTAGTTTCCATTTATTGTTATCAGTGCTACTGAATTCTTTTGAAAACCTTGCCCCCTCGACCTGGTTAAGTGATTTTGATTTATAGGACAGCTATTAATGAATATATCTCTGCCTAAGTTTTTTGCTATTTTTTATTTCATAAGTACTGAGATTTATCCATCAAATCGCAGTGGAGTAAAAATTGTTCAGTTTTAAGTCACAGCCAATCAGCTATGCGAAGCTTAAGGGTGAAATTTCACAAGTGAAAAACATCGTTCGCGGCATCTGATTGGACGAACGAATTTTTTCACTAGTGAAAAAATATCGTATGGGAATTTACCTCACTGGCGCGAAAACTGTGAAGCCGCCTTTGCTTAAAATGTCGGGAATGTTTGTTAATGTTATTTTAACACAAGCAAACAAAGCTTATGCGAAAGAATATATCCAATGAGATGTTAAGCTATAGAAAAACTTATTTCAATTTAAGAAAAAAGCAATAAAAGCTGACAGATTTCAGGCAGTACAGCCTGACGAATTTATTATTACTGTCAAAGACGTGAACTGAAAGCTGGTTTTGAGCGATATCTGAAGAAAACAAGTGATATGAATGATATCCTATATGAAAAGACAATTCCATCTTTCGAAAGAGAAAGAGCTAAAGAAAAAAGGAAAAGCCGGACTATATATAAATATAGTGAATCAGTCGGCAAAGTTTACAGAGAGGAATCTCGTTTGAGCTATTGCCGAAGCGTTGTTATACAAGACTATTCAATTTAAGGCTTTTGAAAAGCATTCAAGATAAATAAATTTGTCTTTTAGAACTGTATTTTTCATGATTTTGTTGCTACTTTTCGTTTTGTAAAAGTTCGCTTGTATACGGTTTTTTATATTCACTCGTGGAGAAGAATTACAAACTCACAAACTCACAGAGCCTCGCTCGTTCGTTTGTAATTCTTTGCAACTCGATCGTGAATAAAAGTCGTAATCTCTATGTCACCCATATATCAATATTATTTGGTCGTAAATATATCGCTATTGAACCCGGCAAATACTTAATCTTCAAGTGTATATTTCTATAAGAGGATCCTCCTGTAAACCTCTAAAGGATAGGGCCTAGTATATATAAGATTATATATGGTTTTTCTCTTCTTAGACTTTTCAAGGGAATACAGATACAGATACAGTAGTTCGTCACCGGCTCTCACCCGTCATCTTCGCTCGATTTGTAAGATTCAACCCTATGACTTGGTATGCCTATATCTGTATGAGAGTAGAAGTCTATTCCTTTGGAAGAAGTGAGTGCATTTGCTATATTTCGAGAATAGTTGTGGCGGAGAAGGGCTAACAGCAATCGTTGAGCGAGGATCTTTCATAATAATCTTAATAAATTAAAGGTCCTCAAAGCAATTTATCCTTAATTGATAAGGTGTCTCAATGTTTGCCCAAAATAAGTTATTGAATATTGTTATTATAAACAAGTTACTTTATCTGCATACAATTTGAGGTGAGTATTTTTTAAATTATATATCCACATGAATGACTGCCAACTTAAGATTACGGACGTTGGCGGAAAAATTCAAAGTAAATGTCAATTTACTTTGAACACGAAATTCAAATTGAAAGACACCAAAAAAAAAAAAAAAACTGAGCAAAGATATACTTAAAATAAGTAGTTATTTCGATTAATAAGATAAGAAAATGGGGTCACCGTCCGTTTTTTGAGTTATTGTGCTTCAAACATCGAGAATAGGCTCGTCTGCTTTTTTTTCTAAAAGAAACAAAATCACCCAGGCTTTCCTCACTTTGCGTAGTTTGATGCGCATGCAAATTTCGCGCCAACGTCCTTAAGGACGTTCGCTTTAAAAAGCAAAGTAAATGTCAATTTTCTGAGACTTTGCCAAGACTGGACATTCCATTAACTGGGATTCTGGTGAATGAATTTCTTTTAGTGGGAACAGAAAGCAAAGACTAGTCCTTGAAAGTTGGTTTACCAAGTTAGAACATCAACCAATTAATAGATCTATTACACTTCCAACACAATACAACCGGCTTGTAAACAAACTTAACAAACAAAACGCCGCCGAAACGGTACCGCCACACAATGGGACTTATGCTTCTAACGACACCCAAGCGGTTCAGCCACACAACAAAACCGATGCCGCTAATGACGCAACACCCATTAATTAGCGTGGGAGTATAAATATCACTCAATCTGACTTTTTTATTCACTTGACTCTGAAGATGACTTCCGCACAGGATGTTGGAACGTCAGTCACATCAAACAGCCCTTCTGAGGGCTACATCCACCCGGATGATCCTATTACAAATATTGTTACTTCGACAAATATTGTTACTTCGATAAACATTCATTCACCTGGGTTCAGACCATTCAATACAATTTCGAAATATAGCGATTTTTTGACACAAAACGAGAAACTAAATACCTTTTTTGGAGAAAAAGACCGAACGTCTCGAACAAAATGGCCGCTTTTTGTCGTTTTCGAGGGCTTTGAAAAAACTAGAAAAAGCTGTTTTTCTGTGCCGGTTAAAAAAAATTTTTTTTTTTTTCAAAAACTAAACGAAGACTTATTTTTAGTAGTTATTTCGATTTATAAGATAAAAAATGGGGGCCACCGTTCCTTTTTTTTAAGTTATTGTGCTTCAAACATCGAAAATCGGCTCGTTTGCTTGTTTTTTCAACCTCGTTCCCAGGGCCTTTTTCTGCGGGGGAGAAAAGACCCTGGCATCGGCTGGTCGATTTACACCCAGTATATCTGGGTGTTCGATTGGTGTATACCGCTGATATGTCAAATTTACCGGCGCTGTTTTTTCTTTGAGAAAAGTTTTGCATTTTTAATTTTCAACCTGAAAAGACCTTTCATACTGCGAGTTTCAGCCTCAAAAGTTAAATTTACTAAACCCAAGATCAATTTTACACTTCAAGAATGCTGTAATAAGGTATTTGAAAAATGTTTTGAAGTGGTCTCTTTTTGCTTTTAGGAAAACTGAAACTCGTACGACTTTCATACTGAATACTTTGAAAAAAGTTTTCTTGACTTAGTTTTCTTGAATTAGTTTTGTATATAAGTTTATCGTCAAATAAAATATGCATATTCAAATAAGTGTGAATTAATTGTTTTTCTCCTTTAGATCGTTTTAAGTCTGTTTGATAGTTAGAAAAATATAAAATGAAAGTCCTTTTTTTGCAGATGTAATATTAAGTGTTGTAACGGAAACTGACTTTGTTTTTTTTCGAAAAAGAAAATTAGTTAGCTCAAAAGAAATTCATCACCCTGCCTTGGTTATGTATTTTTGTTGGCCTTTGTATTGCTGTGTAGATTGCAGTTTACTTCGAAGTGAGTATGAAGACGAAAGTCGTTCATTTCAATAACTGAAAAATTTGTCACATTTCGGTATAAAAGCTATCCGGCGATTTCAGTTTCAAAATATGGACATTCTATGACTGCGTTATCCAGGTTTGTTTCCTTAGCTTACATTTTGTTAAAAAAACTCTTAGTTTAAGTGTTGAGTTTTTACTTTAAGTTTAAGATTATATCCATGCATGTACAAATTAATTTTGCAAATCGATCATGCCGGCTGAATTCCTAGCCCGCTCTGCTTTGCTGCTATTAAATTGTGAAAAATAAAATTATTCTCAACCCTAGATCTTCAAAAAATCATTTGTGTAGTTTTCCTGAAGTTACTTATTTTTCAATTTTACATTTCTGCATTGTTTTTAGTTTCCCGAAGATTGTAAACTTCATTCAAGCAATAATAAAGCGTTAGCCAATCAAAATTAAGTATTCACTTAGCCAATCAGAATCAATATTCGACCAGCCAGGGTCAATATCAATATTCGATGCCAGGCTCTTTTCTCCTCACGGAAAAAGGCCCTGGGAACGAGGTTGCTTGTTTTTCCTATAGAAGGAAAATCAATTAGGCGTTCCTCACCGCGCGTTGTCGTGCGTAGTAGGATGCGCGCGAGCATTCCCCGCGAACGTCCTTTAGATGCAACAAATAATGCATCGTTGAAATCAGTCTTCAACATGTTTTGCTGGAGCTACTACGAAAACAGGTAGAGCGTGAATTTCAAATTTCAAGTAACGGTTGTTTTTGGCGCCTTTCAAAGACGAATTTGATCACGTGATATACCATTACGAAATACAAGTTGAACGCACGTGACAACATTCCTTTACGCGGTGTCAACATGAACCAAGTTAGTAAATCAGGAAGAACTTATTGTTCGGGGAAAGCAATTGGTGAAGAGTTACGTACTAATATTATTGATAGTATGATAGCTGACGGAGGAGACCCCATCTACAGTTTTTTTCCAGGAAAGTTCAGCGATGTTGCAATGCGTTTTAGCGTTACCTCGCAATTTGTTTCCAAATTATGGCGTACGTTTTGCTCCACTGGTGAACACTTGCCAAAGAAACGAAAATCGGGGAATCCTTCTCATTTAAAGGATGATGATTTAGAATTGATTGAATTCTTAAAGAAAGATAGACCGTCGACATCGTATCAAGATATACAGGAAACTGTTGAAAACTATTGCAACATAGATGGCGGCACGTCTGTGTCCGCAATAGGTAATGCTGTGAGAAACAATCTTTCTGAAGGACATCAAACATGGAAACGATTAATGAAGCCATCGTCTGAAAAATTCACACCGGCGAACATTCATTACGCTGAACAATTCATCGACACCATAAGTAGAATTCCTCCGCAAAAACTGAAATTTTTTGACGAGGCAGGTGTAAACAGAGCAACTGGAAATCCAGTCTATGGACATTCCCTTCAAGGAAAACCAGCAATTGAAATAATGCCTGGCGATAGTAGAGGTGCGAATATAACATTAAATTTGCTGTGTGGTCTAGAGGGAGTTCTTTATGTGAACACAATTAATGGACCGTCTGACTCGATGGAGTTTTTGAACTTCTTTGCAGAAGCTGTTAAATCAACGTCTCTGCATGGACAACCAGTTATTGACTTTGGAGATTATATAATACTCGATAACTGTGCTACTCACCGGTATGAAAGCGGTAATACTTTGCAGAGGTGGTTGATGCAAATGGGAGTTAATTTGATTTTTACACCGTCTCGTTCTCCCGAATTCAATGCAGCAGAATATGTGTTTAATAAGCTGAAAATTGTTTTGAAAAGCAGCAGGTTTCGTGCTACAATACAACAGAATGTACATATTGCAGTGTATGAAGCACTTGATTCAATTTCATCTGATGACATGTTTGGATTTTTTAGCAAGCTTTTATAACTAATAGATCTGTTGTTGATTTCATTGACAAGTTGTCGCGACGTAATTAACGTATTGTGAAAATTTCCTCAAATAAAGATTTATATTACGAATTGTAAACAAATTAAAGAGATTTGTCAAGTTAAAACATATTCTGAAAGGATTAATTTTGTTTCTTTTACTTTTGTCAATAAAAGTAGATATACTGGGAACTGTCAGATGCGTCGCGCGGTATCTAAACAGGAGAATTATTTGAAATATTTGCATTGCGAAAAAACTCAAAAAAAGATTAAGCCAAATAAATAAATCAACATTTCCTTTTAAGGTTTATTTACTTTACTTTTAAACTGTTTAACATGGTTTTACATTCAATGGTTAAAGCATAATGTAAACATTTTCATAGACAGTGAATTATGATTTTATTATATTCTGTTTTGAATTTCTACCTATAAACCATAGTTAATAGTTAACTATGTATAAACAAACACAAAACAAGCAACTTTCTCTAGAATTGATCAATAGTGTCCATATATTGAGATTTATTGGCTATACGCACAGAAAGTAGGCGAGATTTAAAACTAAACGTGAATTTCTGTTCAACTTTTAACGACCTAGTAGTTCTAGTAAACTCTAAACTTCGATCTACTAACTATGCTTCGACTTAACAACGAGGGAAGTGTTCACTGCACATTTCAATTAGTGTCTTGATTGGACGACGGCCATTTCATTCCTTTTAGTTCCCACAAAGTGCGCAAAGGATTACCCGTTGCACTACGGCTACTTGTTGAAGGCTGGCTTAACTTGCTTTCGTAGATTTGCAATGCTTCAATGAGACTGACATCAACTGGGGGGATTTTTCCTTTGAAATGAGCTTCAAGCTTTTTTAGGTCCACGTTAACTTGTCGCCAGTTTTCGAATCCAAAAGAATTTGTATATCGCTGTGGACATTCTTTTATCAAACGTGATCTTATCGAGCTAGAAAATGAACTAGTAACTTGGTTTTTCAGCGCTTGTTTCGCAGCTAGCATATTTTTCATCTTTGCTAATGTTCTTCGTTGAGTCTGTAGAAGATTCAGTTTTTCTGACACAATGTCTTTTTCATTTTTGTGTTTATTTAAGTCGCCACAAAACTTAGCAGATAAACAAGCATGTCCTCTATATGGGCAGTTGGCTCTATTATGTCCTTCTCGTCGGTGGCAATTAGTACATGCAGGCTTCGTGTAATCTATATCAGACTTTTGGCCATACAAATCACTCAGCTGCTCATAATCTCTCTCTGTTTGGACAACTTGTTGTTGAAGCTCAACGATTTCCATTTGTTTATCTTGTAGAAGTAGCTCTAGTGGAGACGAGTACTGATCAGTTGGCAAGTTTGATGCTGTTGATTTCGTTGTTGTACTTGTGTAATGTAACTGTTGTTTAGATGGAGGCGGAGTACAAGCGTCTTTTGCAGTCAAATCGAGTGGGTTGTTTTCATCGTAGTCTAACTTTCGTTTGCTTGCAGTTGATTGCGACACATTACCAAATTTGTTGTCGGTTTC
Source organism: Metridium senile (assembly GCA_949775045.1). Classification (NCBI taxonomy): domain Eukaryota; kingdom Metazoa; phylum Cnidaria; class Anthozoa; order Actiniaria; family Metridiidae; genus Metridium; species Metridium senile. Next base: position 53,346,751 of record OX459095.1, read on the forward strand.
GCCCGTCTTTTGCGCCAATTCCCGCCGTTTTGAGAGAAGCATTTCTGGCGTGGTTTGAGGCTGCCAAGTAATCCTTATCTTTACTCTTCGAAATTCAGTTCCTTCGACATTTTTGGCACATCTCCAGACTTCTTGTAGGTAGTCATTTTCCCGTAGATGAACGAGAGTACCTTCGTCATCGTAGTACTGTACTCGTAGTTCAGAATCCGGAATGAAACCTAAAGCTTCTATCTTATCTCTGCTTCTGTCCAATAGTTGACAGTACGAATGAGGTAAATTCTCATTTGTAAAGAATATCGCTTGACATTTATCATCTTTAAAACCGATGTTGTAAAATAGTTTAACTTGAACAAGCGAAGAAGCCATATTGCGCTCCAAACTTACCGCGTAAAGGAATGTTGTCACGTGCGTTCAACTTGTATTTCGTAATGGTATATCACGTGATCAAATTCGTCTTTGAAAGGCGCCAAAAACAACCGTTACTTGAAATTTGAAATTCACGCTCTACCTGTTTTCGTAGTATATCTATGCGTCAAAAAAGTCGATAATTTTTATAAGCCAACAGTCAAGAGCCTGGGCTGCCTGTGCCCGCAGTAATGAGGAAATGCCACCTAGTGGTGACGAAACAACACCCATTGATGACGAAAGATCACACAGTCATGGCAAAAGAACAACTAGTAATGACGAAAAAACACACAGTGATGACGAAATAACACCAAGTGACGACGAAATAGCACCAAGTACATGGTGACGAAACAACACCCAGCAGTGATGACGCAATGAGACCTAGCGGTCAGAAAACGAAAACCCGACGAAACACCTAACTGCAGAGATGACTAAATGATTTTAAAAGAGCAGGCAGTTTTAATTTCGATATGATAAAATATTGATTTTACATTAGTTGTTTTTGTTTTAATAAATCAATTACCTAGATATCTCAGATAGCTTGTCAGTACATTTCTTCAATCATTGGATTGATCCATCAATCTTTCTTCAATAAATCATTTGCGCATATATTTACATATGGTCGTTTAATCATCTATTTCAGCTTCTCCAGCCGATCTTGGAATGGAAACCAAAGAGATTCCAGACAGTCAGATCTCCGTTTCTTCTCAGTTTGATGCCAACCATGCCTATTACATGGGCAGAATTAATTATCCATTGGGGGTAGTCTGTGCTTGGTGTTCACTTACTCTGGACACCAACCAGTGGTTTCAGATTGATATGGGTCACACAATGCTTGTCACTGGTGTTGTCACGCAATCACGAGGAAATGGTTACCAACATTGGGTAACTGGCTATAAGGTAAGAAAGTAAATATAGTAATGTTGAATAACTTGTTATTATTAATTGCACAACATTTACTACGAGTCACATAATGTTATTCTAAGTGAAACACCCGTTATAAAAGGATAGGTAATATATGATAAAATTTGTTGCACCGTAAAAAATGTTAACTTAACTTTACTGACGTTTCGAGCTTCAGCCCTTCGTCGGAGAAAAAAAACTATTGATACAACTATTAATAGTGTTGATCATGATTGAACTTAATAATATTCGTTGGGAGATCATTCCACAATTTAACCCTGTGAAGCAGCTACGTTTTAGGATCGTGTCATAGAAAAAGACAGTTTGTTCAGTGATCTATGGAGTGTCCCTTCAGGAACCGGACACTCCTCTAGCTCCGTAATTACCCCTTTTTATATTTATAACATTTTAAGACCAGACACCCCCTAATACCACAAGAGCCCTTCATTTGCAAATGGGACTTCCCCCTGACATATATATTTTCTGATTCCGCCCTTCTTGTTCTCACCATCACTGAGCTCATATATTGTTTTGAATTTGTCAAAGAGAAAAATTTCAAAAGTTCAGTCCCAGAGTTAGTATATACTAGCTGCTTCAATATCGAGAATAATCTTTCCTTCTCAAAGAAAGTTTATCCGAATGAAGGGAATCAAATAGGGCAGTAGCTCTCACTTAATAACCACTTTGACAGCACGGTCTATAATATAGTTTCTGTGGCTTATCTTACAATTGATTGCTCATTCCACATATGGCAACAGTAGTAAAAATGCAGAACAATCAGCGAATGGTAACCGTTTTCACCTGCATCCTTATTAAAGAAGCTTTTAGATGAAAAGTAAAACGTGCTTGGGCGAGCCAACATATGGCACAGATTGTTTCTCGTGATATCTAAAAAGGAAGAAAGAAGTTAACCTAATGTACTACTACTACTACTACTACTACTACTACTACTACTACTACTACTACTACTACTACTACTACTACTACTACTACTACTACTACTACTACTACTACTACTACTACTACTACTACTACTACTACTACTACTACTACTACTACTACTACTACTACTACTACTAATAATAATAATAATAATAAATAATAATAAATAATAATAAAGATAAAGATAAAGGTACTCTTAAACCGTATGAATGGTAATGAACATAGCGCTATTCTCTTCAAAATTGATTTCTACTGAATAACGAAAAATAGTTCAATTTAAAAGTAAAGTAGATGGCATGTTTTACAGTGGTTTTCTAATATGGCAGTAATCGTACGATCGTACTCTTCTCTTTGCAGGTACTGTACAGTCTTAACAGCAGTGTATGGGAGTACTACAAGGACGATCCCAAAGAATCAGAAGTTAAGGTATTTTGCAATTGATGACCATGGTATGAAACTACAACAACTTTTCATATAGTTTTCTAACACTCATGAACAATTAATAAAGAGAAAACAAAGACAAAATCACTTGCGTGCAGAAGTTTGAAATCTGATGAAACACTTGCATAAAATTAAGCCAACTTCGCTTTGAATTTCTCCAATAATTATCCAATAATTTGAGAAACAATATCCAACACTCGAAAGGGTGATTCATCAGGTTTTCAAACACCTTAAAATGGGCCCAAAAAAACTCGGCTGTGCCTCGTTTTTTAACCCATTTTTCGGTGTTTGAAAACCTGATGAAACACTCTTTCTCGTGTTTGATATATTACTTTTAAGTCCTTAAAAGGACTTTATCCATTAACAATTTAATCATGAAAAGAGACAAAGGGTCTTAGTCAGGAGACAACATTGTCGAGTGGTCAGAGCGTTGGTCTCGCAATCCTGTGTTGTCGGGTTTGTGTCGCGTTGGCTAGTAGATGAGACTATTATATTTGTCCGGACTAAGATTAAGTCATATTCACCTTCTTGACCATGCTTGTAAATACCAAACTGGTTTCCTTGCTTACCAGTTGTATTTCTTACAAAAAAAGGACTTGTAATTATTATTGGTTTGTTTGTCAGTTAAAGAGGACCGAGTTGGAAAAAAATGCTCGTTATATCTTATATGTATGGATAAAGTGTATTTAGTTATTTTTTGTTTTATTTATATTCTTTATCATCATCAATGTTAACCTGTGTTTTTTAATCTCAGACATTCGCTGGCCATTCCAATGATATTGGATATGTTACCAACGCATTCAATAGAGATATCAAAGCCAGATTCATCAGAATTAATCCTACAGGATGGCAAGGCTATCTTTGTATGAGGGTCGCAGTACTAGGACGTAGAAATGGTGAGTAAAACATACTCTCATATTCTTTCTGTCTTACCTAAAAGATAAGCAAATATTAACTTCTAATCCTTATACAGGACCATTGGGTTCACCGGTGTCCAGAAATCAAGCAAGCTCGTCGTACATCACGGTGAACAAGAACCACGATGTCACGTTGAAGTGTGAAGCAGTAGGTGACACACACATCACTTTCACCTGGACACACAAAGGTAGAGTCCTTCAGAGTAAAACCAATGGAACACATCTCACTTTAATCGGCGTTACAAAAGCTCAGGAAGGATTCTACAACTGCAGTGCTACTAATACATTAGGAACAAACACCAGAATAGTTTACCTCCACGTCAAAGGTTTGTTTTTAACTAATTAAAGGAAGCAATGCTTGACTGTATTGTTGTTATATTGAAATATTGGTTTCCTTTTCATTTCAGAATCTTTCAATATCTGCAGCAAATATCAATCCCTCTCTGATGGTTCTCGCTTGGTGACGAGTACTGCATCATACATCAATGAAGACAGCAACCTCAACGAGACTGACTGGTATGTCTTCAAAGACAATCACAATTATTTCCGTATACCAACCACCTGCGTACCTGAAAACCGATGCGGAGCTACAGCCTCAGGACACATGCAAGGAGCTTTACCCACCGTCAACGAGGGAATTGTGAAAAGAAAGGTGTGCTTCCATAGCAACGGGAACTGTTGTCATTACAGTGTAGATATCTATGTGCGTAACTGCTACATGTTTTATGTCTACAACCTGAAAAAACTGGATTTGTCCTGGAAAGGCCGATACTGCGTGGAAGCTTATGAAAACGGTAAACTGAGAACACAAACTTCTCAACAATGTAGTTGTAGATTTCATAGCCCTTTTATGTGGGACATGCATATTTTTGCATATGTGAAACTGTTTGTCATTTCAATGATTGAAATACACTAACTAAGATATGCCATTGGGATCCTTTTCTCGAATTTGTTTTAGTGAATCTAACTAATAGGGTTTTAGTTCTATTAAGTTTAACCAACTATCCAACTTGTCCAAGGCAAAAAATTGTTCATATATTTTTTTGATCTCCAACATGAGCAGACAGGCAAAAGCTTCAGTCCATTGATAAGTCTAATGATGCTTATGTACGTTTATTCATGTCATCTTATAGAAAACCCAAGCATAATGTTCCAGTCACCAGCACAGTCACTGGCTCTTAACCATCAGGTTGTACATCGAGTTTATGAAGTAGATAGTTACTTTGTGTGTATGACATACTGTAACCTTGCTGACAAGTGCAGGTCCTTCAACTACAACCATGCACTGATGACATGTGAGCTGAACAACTCAACAGCAAGTTTGTTTCCACAGTATTTGTCAGCTAAAGAACATTACCAGTATTTTGGTTTAGTAGTTTGATAGAAAATATCAAGAAAAAAAGTGTAGTTTTATTGCGATAACAAGCCGATGATCACATTATATCTTGTCTATTAGCATGATATTAGTTATAGATGTAATATTTATCACTTATTGATTGGGAACGTGGGAAACAGTATGTTTTGTGGTCCCGACACCGCTGGAGTTTCAGCGGTTGTTATATACCAACTGTCAAAGTTCATTTTTGTCGAACTGTAATTGGGCGAGAGGGTATCACGTGAACGTGAACAAATTCGGCTGTTTCTGCGGCAACGACTCTCAGCGGGCAACAATATGTTATTTACCGGGGAATATCAAAACCGATCGATTGAGTAAAATGCGGGAAAATCCCAGCACAGCGCGCGCGTTTCAAAATCGTTGAACCAGAAATACAATATGGAGGACAGTAAGAGATTTGCAAACAGAACAGAGGAAGATATTGAAAAGTTGTTGGACGAAAAAGAGTCTAAATCGACAAAGAACTCCACCAAACTAGCCGTGAAAATTCTAAGGGATTTTTGCTTAGAAACAGTTTCTGCTGACTTTGAAGAGCTAAGCAAACCTGAATTAAACCACTTGTAAAAACAGTTCTACGCAAGTGCTATAAAGTAAGTTGGCTCGTTTTTTCTCTTTTCTTTCCAATTGACAGTTGGTATATAACAATACTCTTAAACACTGAAACCTCGGGAAACAGTATGTTTTGTGGTCACTCGACCGCCAATGTATACACCTATTTCAATTAACGTTGTCCATCTGGAATGGTTGATCTGAGACCGATAGGAATTGTGGGAGTTCATTAAATTCTAAATACATTGTTTTAATCACACTTGAATGGTGCTGAATTACAGATAACAGTATTTCCGAAGTAAAAGAATAGATGAATAGATGTAGAATAAATGTAAATCGAAAAATGAAAAATCAAAGTAACACGAGGTAACCTCACAATATATCCGGCTACTGCGATATTTTATCTAGAAATCATGAAATCTTTAACATTTCAACTTGCATGGTGCTCAATTCTAGAGTAGAGTTAAATATAGAATAAAGCTAATCACGAAGAAATTTGTTATGCCTTAGTCTCAAGAGATTCAAAAACAAATGAATTATAATGAGACTGAGTCAGATCAAAAACTGAGTCAGATCAAAAACTCGTGCTTCGTGTTTGATCAGGGGTTCCAAAAACATTGAAACGGATGAAAGCACTCGGCCTGCGGCCTCGTGCTTTCATCCGCTTCTCGGTGTTTGGATCCACTGATCAAACACTCGCACTCGTTTTTGATCGATTACTTATCAAAGCATTAATAATTCATGAGGGCAAAACAATGGAAATCACTACCGTTTGGATGTATGATTTAATTAGCATAAAATCTGGCAAACGTTTGCTTTGAATTTCTCCAAGAATTATTAATGGTGGTTTTTTTTTCAACAATTTTATTGAGTGATTACTACTACGTACAAATTAAAGAAAATTTACAACACTAAACATTTGGATCACCCAAAGGGGAAAGCGCGAACGGGACTCTAAGTCCCATGCAAGGCGTCTCCCGCCTTAAATAATACAGAAAAAATAACAGAAAATTACATGTAACGTGAAAAGTTAATTATTGTTTAAAAGAACTAGCTAAATTAATGAATAAAAATAAATCTAATAGAATCATTTGTGACAAAGACACTGGCCAACCAGTGACCAAGTGCAGTATGAGTCAACATCAAAGATGTCATCTAATAGAGAAAAGTAAATAATTCTTAGGTATGATTTAAATTGAGAAAGGCTAGAGAAGACACTAGGAGGTGCTATTTTAAAAATGGAGTTCCAGAGGTGGACTATTCGATTAAAATATGCAGAACATTTAAATGTACTGGATTTACACAATGGAGTTTCAAAAACAAGGCCGGGATTTTGACAAGTACGTCCATGATTTACAAATTTAACAAAGTTGAGAACATTAAGATTTGTTTGACCATACAATGACTTATACAAAAATGTCAAGTCCTTAAGAGGCCGTCTCGGTAGTGATCGAGCAAAGCTGGAAATGGCCCAAAAATCGACCCACCTCAAAATTTGTACGATCAAAGCCTATCATTTGACTCATCTATCAATGCAGTTGGTTTTGAGAAAAAAAGATTTTTCGATTTTTTAGACGCAAAAGTAGTAATTAGCATTTTTGAGACCAACCAACGCTCAAAAACTACAAAAACAAAGTCTTCTCTAACAAAATCTAAAAGCTTGTTTTCTAAAATTTTCCTATGGGTGATACCTCCATCCTAATGCTATTATAGGACAATAAATTTGTTTGATTTGGATTGAAGGGTATTAAGATATTAATTTTAAAAATTAAAGGGCTAGACTCTTTTTGAGATGACGCAGTATTTTGTGAAGAGGATGGGTGGTATATCGATTCCTTACAATGCTACTGTTCAATGTGTAGTTGTTTTAACCGTTGAATAATATCATCTGCAGGATCAACACTGTAATCTATATCGCTGTGCCTGATTTCACTAACCGGTTGCTATGAGTGACTTATAATAGTCTTACAATGCACGGCCAACAGCCATAAATGGCGCGGTCGAATTCAGATAAGATTTAGTGCGCGATTATTAAGCGAATTAATCAGTTCAAATGATTTTGTTTTTGTTTAGAGCTGACCTAAAATCAAATTTTTAGAACACCAAAAGCTTTAGTTATAATCATATTCTACCTAGCCTGCGTAAGCAGACCCTTATTAGCCATCTATTACTTTTTTATTCCCATTTATCTTTATGTAATTACTCTAATTTATTCAGGATTTTATGTTTGATATATACATTGTCTTGTTAAAGATCATGAAAAAACTGACAAGTGAGAAATATAATTGTAAATGAAATCGAAAATAAATATTTTAATTTGTTAATCACCGATATGATCGAGAATGTGTTTTGGGGGATAGTTGATACTATAAAATGTGATACTTTTGCGCCTTTTGGCGTTGAGTTTATTGCATAGGAAATGACTATGGCTTACTTACTGTATCGGTATTTTCAGTTAGCTTTATACCACCATACGTTTCTCTACACGGTCGACATATTGCTAATTTAATGGAACACAATTATTATTACAATTTTGAGTGAAAACTTATTGAATGTGTAGCTTATATCATGTATATCGCGTCACTTTAATTACGCGCATCAAATCATCTGATCCAACTATGTTTGAAGCCTGATAAATCAATGCTTTTATATGTCGACCTCTCCAATAAATACCAATTTCATCTCGATATCTGTCACACATACTGAGTACGTCGTTACTCAGCTGATTCAAATATCCCTTTACAGCAAAGCAAAAGTGTGATATTCTAATAATTAATTCATTGAAATAATCAGTTGAAGCTAGTAGACACATCTGAAAATAGCTGGAGTCTTAATTGTTCTGTAAAGTATGAGATATCCTTCGTAGGAAATGCCCAGTTTGTTTATAAATGGGAAGATATGTCGAGCTTGATTGTGCTATCGATACCGTTTCTTCATCTATTTTTCGACGATGTAAAGAGCTACCACGCTCTTTCCCAAGATAAACGCCTATTCCACACTTTGCCATGAAGTTCGCTTTACTAACTAGTACTGTGAACAAGCTACTGAATGTGTCGTATTGTAAGTAATTCTTGTAAAACAAACTTATATCAAAGAAAATAAAGATTCGAGGGTCGTGCTTGCGAAATCAGTTCTTAGCTGACTGTCTTGCGGCGAGTCAAGTAGATTTTTTTTACAACATGAACTAAACATTGCCAAGCTTTTAGCGCAATTGAAATAAGATGTAATAGCTTAGACAGGAAAGACTATCGTAATTTTTTTCGTAAACTCAAGCTACTTAAGGCCTGGGTTTTAAACTGATATCCGATAAAATCAATTTTGCATGTTACGGCATAAAGATCTGCAAGAAAATACTCAAACTTGGCACAATGTTAGATATTGGTGACGTTTGTGATCTTAACGTAAGTTTTTCGACACATAGTCGTCACGTGACCAACAACGTCAGAAATACGTTTTTTCGCTTTCCGGCTCCGAGTTTTACTTATAGAAAGGAAATATTTAGTTAAATATTTTAAAGTGAGGTCCCTCTATATAAGTCTGCTTGGCGATCTGGTTTTCACTTATGGGATGTGGAGTTATTTGGAGAAATAGGGAAATTGACTTAGGTCACGTGACCTATTTCCTGTAATATCTCCTTAACAGAACACTATAGTCAAATCGCCAGGTAGATCCTTGTGGAGACACAGTATTGAAGTGCATTCGGTGTATTTATTTAAAGTGTTTGATAAAACTCGCGACCGGAAAAAAATAAAACTATTTTGTCACAATAATTCACCTCTCTGGTCACGTGACCACCGAAACAGCAAACTTACCATATGAGGTCCTTTATTTTATCAATGGCTATTTATGTGCCAAATTTGAATCATTTCTGTTGAGTTGGTTTGGAACTGTGAAATAATTTATTTTTCTTCTGGATTTGACTGCCGACCCAGGCCTTAAGTAGCTTGAGAAAGCAAAGTTTTCAAAATATATCTATTGCTGTACTTGTCGTGTGTTTTTACAAGGCAAATTAAAATGAAATTGACAAGGCCACACACGTCAAACAGTTAATCAATTTTTCCAACATTTATTTGATATCGGCAGGGCTTCGATGTGTTTCAGAAGATTTAAAATAGCTTCTTTTTAATCTAATCGTTGAATACAAAGGCTTAATTGAGAAATTCCAATGGAAAAAGTTTGTTTTTCGTGTCGCTGTCAATGTTTACCTAATTAGCATATTCGAAGCATATTGTCCGTAGTCAAAAATAGTTCGCTTTATTTTTAAATTCACTCTTGTTTTTTTCAATTTTTAACTCTTTACAAGGTAATGAATGTTTTTAATTTTCAGCAAACCATTTTAGCTTAATACTAATAGTATTTTGCTGTTTACGGTCTGGTTTATCGATGACAGTTCGATTGCGTGATAATTGCGAAAACTTGAAATTACTATAAATGAACTCCGATTTTCGTATAAAGAAAAATAATTGCCCGCGGATTTTAACACACCAAAAGTTAACATAAACATAGAGCTTTTAGAAGAAATCAAGGACATCTTTGAGTCATGAAAACTACATCGATTTTTAGTCATCTGAATGTCACCTACTTCACACCTACTAAAAATTTGCAAAAATAGACCAAACTTAAACATTAATATCTTAATACCCTTCAATCCAAATCAAACAAATTTATTGTCCTATAATAGCATTAGGATGGAGGTATCACCCATAGGAAATTTTTAGAAAACAAGCTTTTAGATTTTGTTAGAGAAGACTTTGTTTTTGTAGTTTTTGAGCGTTGGTTGGTCTCAAAAATGCTAATTACTACTTTTGCGTCTAAAAATCGAAAAATCATTTTTTTCTCAAAACCAACTGCACTGATAGATGAGTCAAATGATAGGCTTTGATCGTACAAATTTTGAGGTGGGTCGATTTTTGGGCCATTTCCAGCTTTGCTCGATCACTACCGAGACGGCCTCTTAATTTCTCTGTCATAGCAGAGAGGCAGCAAGTTGAGTGTTTTCAGTCTGTCTTTGTACGACATCTCCCCAAACCTTGTCCTGAGAATCAATCTGGTGGCTCGTCGCTGGACTCTTTCATTTTTGACCTTTAAGCTTGGATTCCTTGGGTGACCACACTTCAGAGGCAGAGACAAGCTGTGATTTCACGTGCGCCAGGTAAAGGGTTCTTCTAGATCGTATACGTCAGACAGTTTGAGACAGATCAAGCACTTGAAAGAGTTTTTCCTCCTCTATCCAAACACTTGAAAATTAGTTAAAATAACTCGGCTATGCCTCTTTTTTAAGTGAACTAGCTTCTCCGTGTTTGGATATTGGAGGAACCACTCTTTCTCGTGCTTGATATATTACGACAAACACGTTCTTAGTATTGCATGACTGCCGACAAAATTCTAGTTTGCATGCAATTCAACAAATTTCAGGGGTCGCACTTCAACGGTAATATATCTCCCTGACACAATTTTTCTGAGATATACATATAGTTTAACCAGCTTCTTTATGTGAGATTTGATGATTTTTAACTTTCATTTTGATTTAGAACTTTGAAAGGTATTGTAATCTTGTACCCTGGGTAGCAGTGGTTATCATATATGCTTTTTGTCATGGCCAGAAATGCAAGCAATGCAAGCAAGCAAGTTTCTTAAAAATCCCAGTCGGAATATAAATCTTGTATACCTTTTCTGAACACAAAAGTAATAAAAATGTATCTTTCTGGCCATGATCGATAAACGCTAAATACAAACACTAAATCAAGAAAGCCCTTAGGTATAATAATGTTTTAAAAACGTCAATATAGTCTAATACAAGCCGGCATATACTTTTACTTATCGATTATTTATGATAGTACACAAACAATATAACTTTATTTCACAATAATTATAATAACAATAACAAAGAAGACAATAATAGTAATAATTAATTATAATGTTAAAACGGACGATATTAAAGGATCTAAAAAAACAAACAATTTTAAAATGTGTAAAAAATTATTAAAATTATTAAGAAGATAAATATTTAAAAATAAATCAATTGATTTCTTTTGTATTTAATTACATTAAGTTTAAAATCAAATAAAAAGTCATTGTTCTTATAAAAAGGGACTCGTGACCCACGTACACATAGATTAATGGATCTAAGTATTTCAAAAGATAGTTTTGTTCTTATGTACGTGATTGTTTCTGCATATGGCTCGTTCGTTTTCCTTGAAATCTTCTCTGCCAGCGCCTTTAGAAACATTTGACACTCTGTACCCATACCACCATTCGTTCCAAAGACCGAAGGGGTAAAACTTCCCATTTCCACATCCAAGATCCTTTCTTCATATTTTCGTTTCTTTTCTTTCTCCTGTTCTTTAAAGATCGTCGAGGTAGACTTGTTCTGGTTACATTTGGAGTTTACATGCGATACACGTACGTCAAAGAATGATGTAACTCCCACTTTATGATAGTACTACTACTACTACTACTACTACTACTACTACTACTACTACTACTACTACTACTACTACTACTACTACTACTACTACTACTACTACTACTACTACTACTACTACTACTACTACTACTACTACTACTATCATAAAGTGGGAGTTACATCATTCTTTGACGTACGTGTATCGCATGTAAACTCCAAATGTAACCAGAACAAGTCTACCTCGACGATCTTTAAAGAACAGGAGAAAGAAAAGAAACGAAAATATGAAGAAAGGATCTTGGATGTGGAAATGGGAAGTTTTACCCCTTCGGTCTTTGGAACGAATGGTGGTATGGGTACAGAGTGTCAAATGTTTCTAAAGGCGCTGGCAGAGAAGATTTCAAGGAAAACGAACGAGCCATATGCAGAAACAATCACGTACATAAGAACAAAACTATCTTTTGAAATACTTAGATCCATTAATCTATGTGTACGTGGGTCACGAGTCCCTTTTTATAAGAACAATGACTTTTTATTTGATTTTAAACTTAATGTAATTAAATACAAAAGAAATCAATTGATTTATTTTTAAATATTTATCTTCTTAATAATTTTAATAATTTTTTACACATTTTAAAATTGTTTGTTTTTTTAGATCCTTTAATATCGTCCGTTTTAACATTATAATTAATTATTACTATTATTGTCTTCTTTGTTATTGTTATTATAATTATTGTGAAATAAAGTTATATTGTTTGTGTACTATCATAAATAATCGATAAGTAAAAGTATATGCCGGCTTGTATTAGACTATATTGACGTTTTTAAAACATTATTATACCTAAGGGCTTTCTTGATTTAGTGTTTGTATTTAGCGTTTATCGATCATGGCCAGAAAGATACATTTTTATTACTTTTGTGTTCAGAAAAGGTATACAAGATTTATATCCCGACTGGGATTTTTAAGAAACTTGCTTGCTTGCATTGCTTGCATTTCTGGCCATGACAAAAAGCATATATGATAACCACTGCTACCCAGGGTACAAGATTACAATACCTTTCAAAGTTCTAAATCAAAATGAAAGTTAAAAATCATCAAATCTCACATAAAGAAGCTGGTTAAACTATATGTATATCTCAGAAAAATTGTAGACGTTCTAAAAATAAGCCTTGAACTAAATTGAATTTTTTTGAATATTTTAAGCTAATAATAAAGTAAAAATTAAACTGCAATCCTTGGCATATGCATGTATTTCTTACCTTGCAAAACATCAATAGCAATGCAATCCACATGTTGTTAGTCACCAAGAAGAGCAACTTTTTCACCGTTGACTTCATGTCCCAGTGTGTTAGAGCTAACATCAGCATAGGCGTTTTTTGAATCTATTTATTACGCAGCGATAAACTACTACTACTACTACTACTACTACTACTACTACTACTACTACTACTACTACTACTACTACTACTACTACTACTACTACTACTACTACTACTACTACTACTACTACTACTACTACTACTACTACTACTACTACTACTACTACTAATAACAATAATAGCAATAATAATAATAATAATAATAATAATAATAATAATAACAATAATAATAATAATAATAATAATAATAACAATAATAATAATAATAATAATAATAATAATAATAATAATAATAATAATAATAATAATAATAATAATAATAATAATAATAATAATAATAATAATAATAATAATAATAATAATAATAATAATAATATTAATATTTATAAAGAGCATATCCAGAAAACTGCTCTAGGCGCTGTTTACAATATAAAGAACAAAAATAATAATTTATTTAATACACAAAAAGAGAATACTTATAAATAATCGTTGTCTTGGTTAACTTCATAGTCTCACTGTTTTTTCACGATGTGAACTTGAGCTTTGTTTTTATTTTGGTGCATCTCCCAATCTTGTCAACGATAATTATAGAAATTATTGCATGAATATTTGTGATGTCCAGAATAATCAAGGTCGAGGAGAGCAACACCTGCCGAGGTCGGCGTTTGTGGTTGATTAAACATTGCCGAGACCTTGTTTATCACAAGAACCGAATTCAATATTTGTTTTTATTATACATTGTTTTGAAAACTAATCAAGGAAGAAAAGTAATCCTTCAAGCAAGAAAATAACGAAAGTGGCCATGGGCAATACATATTTATAGATCAGCGAAAAATAATTGCCAGGCTAATTGAAAAATGAGTTGTAGGTCGTCTGATTTAAAAAAATTTGCAGACTCTTAGGCCTAGGTTATACGTCGAATCTCACTTGTGCCGAATGCAATTACATCAGAGAAGACCGCCTAGTTATCTATTGTTTGAATTGTATTCGGCACAAGTGAGATTCGACGTATAACCTATAGCTAGGCCTTAGAAAACCAGATTATAAATAGTAATTACAATGTATAATAATATTTGCTGGTTCGCTACCATCACTGTTAAGCCAGGATAGGTAGAAATAAAGTTTTAACTTTAAAACTGGTACCTGCAACAAACCGTTTTAACCGTTGTTAATTATTAAGTGTTTTCTTAAGACGTTAAGATCTTATGAATGATTAAAGACCTCACTTTGTTATCGCTGCGTAATAAATAGATTCAAAAAACGCCTATGCTGATGTTAGCTCTAACACACTGGGACATGAAGTCAACGGTGAAAAAGTTGCTCTTCTTGGTGACTAACAACATGTGGATTGCATTGCTATTGATGTTTTGCAAGGTAAGAAATACATGCATATGCCAAGGATTGCAGTTTAATTTTTACTTTATTATTAGCTTAAAATATTCAAAAAAATTCAATTTAGTTCAAGGCTTATTTTTAGAACGTCTACACTTGGAATCACACAAGATAACTAGTTTTAATCAATGCATGATATTATTACTTATTTTTCTTGTGGTTTAAATACTTGTTTAAAATCTTTTTCTTAACTAGTTTCATTAAAATTTACTAAAACTACTTGACTTTACATGATACATAATCAAAAGACACAGCTAGTTGAATTTCTGACTTCATTCCGATTCTTTTTATTTCCAGTCAGCAAGTTATGTTACAGGAGCCGATGAGGGTAAGTTAGCATTCTAAAGGTGGGATTATACCAGTGTATTACCTGCATGAACAATATTGTTAGCAATTACAGATAAACAAGTACTTTGTCTTTGAGTAATAATTCAATTTTTCAAATCATTCAGACTCTTCAGGTACAATTTTACCCCTAAAACTATACTCAAGTATTGATGTTTTTATATATTATTAAAATAACCACAAATGAGTAAGCAGGCATGTTTTAAAATAATGATCTAGTTCAAAGTATTTTTATTTATTCTTGCGTCCAATTGCTATAGAAACGACTCCCTCGAATAAGCGCCCCTTGAAGCGCAAACAATTTAGTAAGCGCAACGGCGCTTATTTGAGTAAATACGGTAATGGGTTTATTTTTATGATATTTTTTAGGAACAAATCATTTGATATTTGATTCTAAGTTCGCTCGTTATTTTGTTCTGCCCTCAAGCGTTGCACGATTATGTTTCATAAACTCGCTCTATATGTTTTTGCTGTATTTGCCTATCTAGTTGTATTTATTTAAAAAAAGAAGCACGAATAATATTTTCTGAAGAAATAATTTACACTAAATTTATTCCAGAAAAGTTATTTTATTAACATTTTTGTAAGCTACAAAAAGAAGTCGAACAGCAAACAATTACAAACAGAAAAATGTGATTAATGTGTTCTAATAATTACAACTTCAAAACTTTGTCAAAAGATAGGCTTTTACCCGTTCTTTTAAATAATGGATTCACGAGAAAACAATCTATCTGTATTTCACTCATAGACCGAACGTATTTCAATTCACTACTTTTAAAAAAATGGATTACTTGATAGAGAAAAAATGAAAACTAGCGATTAAACTAGTATAGGCTGCGTCGGTGTTTGATATAAATATTAGGTAATATAATGGAATTTGTTACACCTTAAAAAATGTTGCCTTACTGACATTTCGAGCTTTAGCCCTTCGTCGGAGAGCTCTGAGCTAAAAATTTAGGCTTTCGGCTTGTTGAGCCGATAGCTGTAAGAAGTCGTACCATTTCTTATGACAAATGTTCCTTGGTTACTATCGTAATTCAGCGACATATACTTAATGTGCACTTAATCTCAGCCATCTCAGTTTTAAAACATATGAACAGGCTTCCCCACAAAAACCAAGCAAATAATTTTTATTTGCCAAAATTGAAAATAGGCTTTGTTATTCAAATCAAAGTCAATTGCTTACGGCAAAAGTAATTTGCCTTTACCTAAACGAGCAGAGGACTGGGTACTAGTTTTCTAAATTAATCTTATTACAAAATTAATCAAATCATTGGAAAGAGCACATCAAGATATACAAGGTTCCAAAGTTTGGTTAAATTTGGTTGAATACTGGGTTAGAGGCAGTCTTTGAAAACCTTGAAAATTTACAAAGAAATGTATGGATTGGATGGACACTGTCCATCCAAACCATACATTTCTTTGTAATTCTTTGGACATTTAAAATGCTCTCATTTTGTTGCTATTTAGCCTAATGTGCCCAAACTTTGAAACCTTGTATATTTCAATGTGTTCTTTCCTATGATATGCTTAATTTTGTAATTAGATTAATTTAGAAAACTAGTACCCAGTCCCCTGCTCGTTTAGGTAAAGGCCAATTCTGGTAAGCGACTAGCTAGCTCAACTTGCAGCCACATTATTGAATTCTCGAGGTGCTCCCTTGTAAACTAGAGCTGTATCGACTGCACAATGATTGAACAACATGTGGCATTAAATAGTATTCTGACATTAGTCATATTTTTGAAAACCTTTGAAGATTGTAACGATGGTCTAATCCTGCCCGGTAATGGGAACCTTACCTCATCCTCAACAAGAAATCCTTCTGCAAGTTTTGGACCTCAACAAGCCCTACTCCACAACACGCATGCTTGGTGTGCTAATTCAGCTACCGCTGACCAGTACCTTACGGTAGACTTTGGGCTCGTAAAGATGATCAAATCAATTGCAATTCAAGGAAACCCAAACGACGATGAATTTATCAAGACCTTCAGCATATCTTATGGAGTACTTGAGGGTCAGTGGATTACGTACACGGAGACTGGTGCTAAGCGAGTTGTAAGTAACACCTTCTACTGTACGCTTTTATGGTCGCTTGCATTGTTATACGAACAAAGGTTGCGTGATGGTCTTGTACATGGCTTTCTGTATGACGTCTTACTATTTGTTTTGTAGTTCAAAGGAAACTTCAATTCTGGGATAGTTTCAAAACAGCTGCTCAAGAAAATCATCGCTGCTCGCTATGTTCGCATCAACCCAGAAACCTGGTATGGTCATGTGTGTGCAAGACTTCAAGTATTTGGATGTAACGCAGGTATGTGTAGGGTTTAAGGTAGCTCGAGGTAGTTTTGAATGGCGCACACATCCCTTTTTAAATTCGCAATTACATGATCTTACCTTCGCCCCATGAATATGAATTTTATACCAAATGACAGTCTTGGATGAAAGTTTTGAATGATGTTTGAATTATGCTAATCAAAGTTTCCATAGCAACGATAAACAACTTTTTTGTAAAATGGTTTTTCTTAAATATCTTTTGAATTTGAGCTGATTGCGAAAAACCAATAAATGTGCTATAAACTGCCCCATTTAGCAAATCAATTGGAAAAGTTAGAAGAAAAGTTATCTGTTCGATAACGAATAAATCACGAAAACATTTAAATGTGTATTTTGTTCGTGTGTAAATATAAGCGGTCAAAACATTTCATAGGATGCACAAAATATAATTGTAATACTGCATAATGTTTCCTTGGACCTCCATTTAAACTCCCTGCGGAAAGCTCTGGTTAATATGTAGGTAATGCAGAGATCGAGCTTTTTATTAAAAGGAAGTTTTGCTTGACGTTTTCACTTTTTCATAACTGCGATCACAATTGCGTATAACTCACAAAAGAACAAACGAAAGTGAGTGACATCTTTGCAGTACAATTTTAGATATATAGTCAATAATATTGCAAAAGTTTAGTCAAATCCATATTAAAAAACGTCTTTAAAAGTAGCGCCGAAGTAGAAGTACGAAAGTAGCGCCCGCCGAATGAAAATTTACTACAACGAGCGTGACATCGCGTGTTTATTTCAGTGGCTGATTAACATGCAGCGCACAGTGTTAAATTCCCCAATGCACGCTTAGTCTAATTAGAATTATTTGTATATTGTAATTATTGAAAGTTTCTTATTCTCATTTTGACATCTTCTAAAGTAATGGATCTTCATTACAACTGCAACACGCCTTCAACCCTTCCAGAAGACATTTCATTTTTATGATGTAATTCTCCTTCAAGAAATCAGGCGTGCGGCTTGTACGAAGAAGGGGTACATGTTTTGCTGATTTTTCGGGTGGGTCGCTTTAATATAACTGGTCGTTCCTTTCATCGTTTTTCCCTCGACTTTTTTAATTGTTCCCTTTTCCCACGTTTAACATCTACACGAAAAGTACGATCCATTTTGTATTCGAGCTGGAATGCGCGATGAAAATAAGAAACTTTCAATAATTACAATATAAAAACGTTTTCTCATTAGACTAAGCGTGCATAGAGGAATTTAACACTGTGCGCTGCATGTTAATTAGCCACTGAAATAACACGTTATGTCACGCTCGTTGTAGTAAATTTTCATTCGGCGGGCGCTACTTTCGTACTTCAACTTCGGCGCTACTTTTAAAAATGTTCTTTTATATGAATTTGACTGAAATTTTGCAACATTATTAACTATATATCTAAAATTGTACTGCAAAGATATCACTTACTTTCGTTTGTTCTTTTGTGAGTTATACGCAATTGTGATCGCAGTTATGAAAAAGTGAAAACGTCAAGCAAAACTTCCTTTTAATAAAAAGCTCGATCTCTGCATTACCTACATATAAACCAGAGCTTTTCGCTGGGAGTTTAAATGGAGGTCCAAGGAAACATTCTGTAGTATTACGATCATAATTTGTGCATCTTATGAAATGTTTTGACCGCTTATATTTACACATGAACAAAATACACATTTAAATGTTTTCGTGATTTATTCGTTATCGAACAGATAACTTTTCTTCAAACTTTCCCAATTGATTTGCTAAATGGGGCAGTTTATAGCACGTTTATTGGTTTTTCGCAATCAGCTCAAATTCAAAAGATATTTAAGAAAAACCATTTTACAAAAAAGTTGTTTATCGTTGCTATGGAAACTTTGATTAACATAATTAAAACATCCTTCGAAACTTTCATCCAAGACTGTCATTTGGTAAAAAAATCACATTCATAGAGTGAAGGTAAGATCATGTAATTGCGAATTCAAAAAGGGATGTGTGCGCCATTCAAAACTACCTCGAGCCACCTTAATTAATCAAGAACAGGACTTTTTACATTCTTACGAAATCTTCTCTAATGTAAATGTAACGTACCACAATGTAATGCTATTCAACAATGCAATGCAATCCAGTCGTTGACGTCATCACATGTCATGTCGTGTTAGGTATTAGAACGATTTCACATAAGCGTTTTTAACATACAAATATGTTTTGTCGAGTATTTAATATGCAAATGAGTTGTCACCTCGGCAACTCAACCCACAACGACGAAATTGCGTTGCCGCTAAAAAGAAATGTAATACTTCTCGCACGTATCTATATCGCATGGAACGGGTATATGCATTACTGAACAATGGTAAATTTTTTTTGTGGTGTTGCAAATTTCATTATATTACTTATCGTAAATAGTTATAAAAGGCTAGCAATTAAGGTGACAACTCATTTGCATGTTAAATACTCGACAAAAAAAATTTGCCTGTTAAAAATACTTATGTGAAATCGTTCTAATGGATTGTAATAAATTAGAATGGGCTTAGAATAGAGTATTATATTTCACCAGATTCTCATCGGCCACTTGGAATGGCGAGTGGAGACATACCCAACCATGCAATAACAGCTTCTACTTTATATAATGCGCATCCTCCCTTTTATGGACGCTTGTATTGGACAAAGTACGGAAACGATCAAAGCTGGGCTAGCAAGACATTAGACACTAATCAATGGCTACGGATAGATTTAAATCTACTGCGGTTTGTAACAGCCATAGCAACACAAGGAAGGCATGCCTTTTCTCAATGGGTGAAAAGTTATTGGTTTACGTACGGTAATGATGGGACAACTTTCAATGAGTACAAGGACCAAAACCAAGTCAGAAAGGTGGGTGAATAAGTCATGTTATATTAATCTGAACATTATTCTTACTTTCGTGGTAAATCGTAAAAAATTGGTTGAACATTTTGTCAGGAAGAGTTTCACATTCAATTTCGCGCAACCATGAATGACCAAGCGATACAACTAAGCAAATTAGTATTCCTTTTACTCCGGCCGACGAAGGGCTAAAGCTCGAAACGTCAGTAAAGTTAAGTCAACATTTTTTAACGTTGTTACAAATTTAATTATATTACCTATCGTATATACCAAACACCGACGCAGCCTATAATAGTTTATATTACTCCTAGTTTCAGATTCATATTCAGTTCACTTTGCTGT
The DNA here is from genome assembly GCA_949775045.1 of Metridium senile. Classification (NCBI taxonomy): domain Eukaryota; kingdom Metazoa; phylum Cnidaria; class Anthozoa; order Actiniaria; family Metridiidae; genus Metridium; species Metridium senile. The sequence continues at coordinate 53,367,324 of OX459095.1, forward strand.
AGATGGCCTTTGGATAAAGGCTGAAATATTCAAGTAATTAATAATGACAAGCCTTGTCGCATTCCTATTCTTTATCAAACTGTATGCCCAAGTAAACATACTCGCTAGTTTCCATTTATTGTTATCAGTGCTACTGAATTCTGTTGAAACCCTTGCCCCCTCGACCTGGTTAAGTGATTTTGATTTATAGGACAGCTATTTAACAATTAGACCTGCAGCCCGAATGGTCTACGAGTCAATAGCCCACGAGGCCGAGTCTTCGAGGCCAAGTAAATAGCTATTTGCCATATTTTAAAAGAAAAATAACATTTCAATTTGTTTTATTTTGAAAAAAATGACAGATAATCGAAAGTGAAAATACCGAGTGCGCGCTCAATGATGCGTGACGGCGAGTGAAAATGTATTCAAAACACATCGAAACTCTCTACAGTTTTAGTCATTTTCTTCCTCAAGGCTTTTGTTTTAACGGCTAAAAATAGCATATTTTTACTGCTAAAACTACTATACATTATTGAACAACGGAGGAACAAAGAAAAGTCCAAGAAAAGTTTTTTAATCTGGCTTTCTCAATCAAACTGAAGAATCGTGTGATGGCGTCAGTAGCGCGCGCTCTTCAAGTGAAAATTCATTCACAAAACATCAAAATTATGTGCTTTTTTGTCATTTTCTTGCTCGTATTTGCACTTTACGATTTAAGGAAAAGCATTACATTTAGTACTAAGCTATTACAAGAAATAGAAGAAACAAGAAACGTTTTCAAAGTTTACAAAACCGGCCCTTTTCGCTACTAGTGGTCTATCACTCAATAGACCATTAGTAGAGTAGCCAATCAGAATGCAGGATACGTGATAGACCACTAGTAGGTTTATACTAATAATGAATATATCTCTGCCTAAGTTTTTTTGCTATTTTTTATTTCATAAGTACTGAGATTTATCTATAAAATTGCAGTGGAGTAAAAATTGTTCAGTTTTAAGTCACAGCCAATCAGCGATGCGAAGGATGAAATTTCACTAGTGAAAAACATCGTTCGCGGCATCTGATTGGACGAACGAATTTTTTCACTAGTGAAAAATTATCGTATGGGAATTTACCTCACTGGCGCGAAAACTGTGAAGCCGCCTTTGCTTAAAATGTCGGGAATGTTTCTTACCACCGATTCGACTGAAAATGTTATTTTAACACAAGCAAACAAAGCTACTGCGAAAGAATATATCCAATGAGATGTTAAGTTATAGAAAAACTTCTTTGAATTTAAGAAAAAAGCAAGAAAAGTTGACAAATTTCAGGCAGTACAGCCTCACGAATGTATTATTACTGTCAAAGACGTGAACTGAAAGCTGGTATTGAGCGATATCTGAAGAAAACAAGTGATATGAATGATCTCCTATATGAAAAGACAATTCCATCTTTCGAAAGAGAAAGAGCTAAAGAAAAAAGGAAAAGACTATAATAAATATAGTGAATCAGTCGGCAAAGTTTACAGAGAGGAATCTCGTTTGAGCTACTGCCGAAGCGTTGTTAATACAAGACTATTCAATTTAAGGCTTTTGAAAAGCATTCAAGATAATAAATTTGTCTTTTAGAACTGTATTTTTCATGATTTTGTTGCTACTTTTCGTTTTGTAAAAGTTCGCTTGTACGGTTTTTTATATTCATGATCACTCGTTGAGAAGAATTACAGACTCACTAACTCACAGAGCCTCGCTCGTTCGTTTGTAATTCTTCGCAACTCGATCGTGAATAAAAATCGTAATGATTATCTCTATGTTACCCGTATACCAATATTATTTGGTCGTAAATATATCGCTATTGAACCCGGCAAATACTTATTCTTCAAGTGTATATTAGATAAGAGGATCCTTCTGCATAAATGAAGGATGGTGCCTATAGTATAAATAAGATTATATATGGCTTTTTTCTTCTTAGACTTTCCAAGGGAATACAGATAGTGAGACAGTAGTTCGTCACCTGCTCTCACCCGTCATCTACGCTCGATTTGTAAGATTCAACCCTATGACTTGGAGTACCCATATCTCTATGAGAGTAGAAGTCTATTCCTTTGGAAGAGGTGAGTGCATTTGGCTTATTTCGAGAATAGTTGTGGGAGAGAAGGGCTAATAGCAATCGTTGAGCGAGGATCTTTCATTGTAATTAATAAATTAAAGGTCCTCAAAGCAATTTATCCTTAAGGTATCAGGACTGGTGATAGACAACTCTCGGCTCAAATTTTTCTTCTTCTTCTATAAGTTAGATTGTGATATTATCTAACATATTCTTTAAAAAAAATGCCGTTTTTTTACTTTCCAATTTCGCTAAATTGCTGATAATAAAATTCGTGATCAGCATTTGACCGGAACTATCATGTCAACTGTAACAGTATCTAGTTCTTATTATTGTTATTGTCACGCATGTCAATTTCCTGATTATGAAATGTACAACTGATCACGTGCAGTAATTTCCCGGCCCACGTGCGATCTATGTATTGTGCAATAAATCACTTGAGCTTCGCATGAGTTGAGACTACGTTTACTTTTACATGGTTGTCAGAAGCGGGATTTTTCAAGACTAAAAGGTCGGAAAACCCTTCAGAAACGTAGTAAACACAAATAATAGTACCAGAGCAGTCAACAGAGCAAGAAAATGAGTGATTTAATCGGATTCGATCCACCTAAAATCGACTGGACTCCAGGACCAGATTTACCACAACGCTTGAAGCGCTTTCGACAAAAATGTCAATTGTTATTTGATGGCCCGCTCAAAGCTCGTACTAACGAGCAGAGATGCAGATATGTACTACTGTGGACCGGCGACTACGGGCTAGATCTGTTCAATACTTGGAACCTCAGCGAGGATGACCAAAATAAACCAGAAGAGTACTGGAAGAGATTCGAGGAGCACGTAAAACCTCAGTCAAACCACCTACTCAACCGATTTTACCTCCGAAACTTGAAACAAAGCGGACGACCACTTGATGACTTTCTTACTGAAGCCAAACTTCAAGTGCAGAACAGCGGCTTTCCTGTGGATCTACACGACGAATTGATACGAGACGCCCTCGTATTCGGTGTTGACTCAGATGTTGTGAGAAAGAAGTGTATCGCCGAGGGAAATAGCCTGACGCTTAAAAAGGCAAGAGAAATCGCCCGTACTCACGAAGCAACGAAGTTACAGCTACAAGCGATGTCTAGCAAAACGAAACCCGCACAAGTAAACCACTTACGCGCGAATAAAAGCACAAACAAACCTAAACAAAGAGTCCAAAGGTCAAATCCAGCAAGAAAACCGAGCAACAACAAGTCACTGTGTAACCGTTGTAGCAACGAACCCCACACAGCCGACAAAAAGTGTCCAGCTAGCGGCGCAGAATGCCACTATTGCCACAAACGTGGACATTTTAGCAAAGTATGCCAAAAAAGAAAGCAAGTTCATGAGATACAAGACCAATCAACAAGTGAACAAGAACAGGACTCTGATTACGACTATGATGATATGTTTCTTGGCTCACTAGAAGTAGACAGCATCGACAAAAGAAACCGTAACAAAGTCCTCACAACTATCGAGGTAACTGCTAAGTCTCATCACAAGAAAACCACACCGATTGTCTGCAAAATAGACACTGGAGCAGAGACCAATGTGATATCTAAAGCGGAATTCGACAAAATTCTAGCAAACCCTAGTGAGAAAGCACTTGGACCACCGCCAGTCCTCAAAGCATATGGTGGACAGCAGATACAATGTATAGGAACTTGCCAACTATTCATCCATCACAAAGACGGGATAAAAGAAATACCTTTCACAGTAACTAACATACCAAGACCTGCCATGCTAGGATGCAAGACGTGTGAAGAGCTCGGATTCGTTACAATCAACTGCAGCCTAGAGAAAAATGTACCTCTAACTAAGGAAACCCTCCTCGACAGATACCCCGACCGCTTCGAGGGACTAGGAGCCTTCACAGATATGAAACCCTACCATGTCACCCTCGACCCAACAGCAGAGCCAGTCATCCACCCACCAAGGACAGTACCAGTACACCTGAAAGACCTCTACAAGAAGGAGCTAGATGACATGCTGAGACTTAGTGTCATAGAGACTGTTGACAAGCCTACCGACTGGGTAAACAGTATTGTCCTGAGTGAAACAACGAATGACAAGGGAGAAGTTACAAAGCTTAGAGTATGCCTGGACCCCCGAGATCTGAACAAACACATCAAAAGAGAACATTACCGCACAAAGACAGTTGATGAGGTAATTACTGAAATCAATGATGCTAAATTCTTTACTATTGTTGACGCAAGGAAAGGATACTGGCACGTACCACTTGATGAAGAGAGTTCATACCTCACAACCTTCAATACCCCATTCGGCCGATACCGCTTCAGACGGCTACCATTTGGCCTTATTGTCTCACAAGACGTGTTTCAAAAGCAACTCGACACAGCATTCGAAGGCCTTAACGGTGTCACTGGTATAGCTGACGACACCTTCGTGTATGGCTCATCTGAAGAAGAGCATGACCGAAACCTGACCAAACTAATGGAGAGAGCACAGCAGAAGGGCGTGGTGTTTAACAAAGCCAAACTCCAATTCAAATGTAAGGAAGTCGGCTTCTTCGGACACACCTGGACACCACAGGGCATTAAACCTGACAACAAGAAAGTGTCCGCGATTATAGACATGAAACACCCTGAAGACGTCAAAACCTTACAAAGCTTTCTCGGCTTGGTAAATTATCTAACCAGATACTCTGGACGTCTAGCTACGCTGTCAGCACCACTACGGGGCCTCACGAAGAAAGGCACCGTATACTCATGGGGACCCGAACATGACCGGGCCTTCACCGAAGTCAAGAAGGAAGTCTCGTCACTCGGCGTACTCAGGTACTTCGACCCAAACGCTGAAACAGTCATTGAAACCGACGCGTCGCTGAAAGGATTGGGCGCGGTATTGCTGCAAGACGGAAAACCTGTGTGCTACGCCTCTAAGGCCCTAACTGAAACTGAACAGCGGTACAGTAACATTGAGCGTGAAGCACTTGGTGTTGTCTGGGGACTCGAACGTTTTCACTACTTCATATATGGTAAATCCTGCACCATTCACACTGATCACAAACCCCTTGAGGCGATCTTCAAAAAGAAACTGAGTAGCTGCCCCGCAAGACTTCAAAGGTTTGTCCTACGAGCACTTAAGTATGACGTCACTGTTAAGTATGTAAAGCCTTCTATTACAACAAGACTGCTGGACCAGCACTACAACCCCTCCAACAAGGACAGTCCATCAGCATCTATGACCACCACAGCCAGAGATGGGAGCGCGGAACAGTCCTTAGACCTGCAAAGGAACCAAGGTCATACATTGTCCAGAATGACCGAACAGAAGGTACCTACCGCCGAACTCGTTCACAGCTGAAGCCTAGACCTGATGCAAAGAACAACACTACAGAACCACTACAACTTGCTCCTGAGTCGACGGCATCGCAAGAAGGTCCGCCTACACAACCTCAGGACAACCAAGCCTACATGACAAGATCCGGACGTGTCTCAAAACCTCCAGATAGACTGGATATGTAAAGGACATTACATGAACACTATTTGTTGACATTTAAATGACTTTGATTTAATAATCTTGATTCAGAACATTGTTATCTGTTATGAGCATTTGCTCTATTATAAACATTATGTTTGTTTGCATAAGAAGGAGGATGTAACAGTATCTAGTTCTTATTATTGTTATTGTCACGCATGTCAATTTCCTGATTATGAAATGTACAACTGATCACGTGCAGTGTTTTCCCGGCCCACGTGCGATCTAGGTATTGTGCAATAAATCACTTGAGCTTCGCATGAGTTGAGCCTACGTTTACTTTTACATCAACAGCTAATTAGCTATCTGTCATCGAAAGCTGGTTGCCAGGCAACAATATGAGCCCCATTAGATTTCATACTTGAATCGTCTTTCATGTTTACTCCCAAAATCAAGAATCTTACTCAAGTATCTTCTACGTGAAAATCGAAAAACTTTTAATAATCTCTGTCATATTCATGGTGTAAATTCTCGTATAGTCCATTAAGATTTTTTAATGGCTTCTCGAAAGCGAGGATCGTCTTCTCTGTTATCGCCAAACCCAAAGAAACCGTTCCCGCTCGAACGACGAAATCTCTCTCAGAAAGCGATCGAGGCTCTTATTATGCTCAGGAAACACAAAGGTCAGAAGAACCTACACAAAGTGCTGCATATTGTAGTTAAGTGCTTGCTTTGAGGTTTTACAAACACTTCGCCATCAAATCTAGAAGTTAGGGCCGAAGTTAGGACGTCAGGAAGTAAGCAGTAAAAGTAGCATTGTTATCTGTGCGTTGTTACAAAGGTATTGACATTAAAATACGATCATAATTACCCTGCCCCAATTCCCTCATTTGTTGAATAACAATTTCTCTAGGTCACCGTAACGTACGGCTCTGGTTGTGTGCATGTTTGCATCGGCCACAGCTTCGGCATTCGCACGCGAACGATTTCCTCTAGGCATAGTTTGTTTCTCTAGTTGAATTTGTAAAAATGTTAGGATTTCATGCCAGTGAGTGTCAACTAATATTATAGGCGAAATGCATCATAAAGTCATCATCTACGTACATCGACTAGAAACATGGGTTTCAATACACCAGAGAACGGGTGACTGGAATAGCATCCTATTACACTAATAATAGCCTACGGTTTATGATACAGACCAGGCAAGATGACAACTCATTGTCAGATGAAGTATCTGTGTAAACACTCAGCGGCTCTCTGGCCCGAAACTTATAAACGCGTTTTTCTCGGTAACTTTTTAGCCTCAAATTTTCATTTTTAAACGACTATCATTCGCTCAAATTTTAACAGATTGCAACTAAACTTCGCAATTTTGTCAAACGATGTTACAAGCATCAGACGGTTTCTGTGATTTGCAATTTTCAATTTTGTTAAAAAGATATCACTTAATTAGTAAGAAAATACATTAAAATATAGATCGTGGATGTTTGAGATCTCGTAGCAACTGATCTAAGATAGATATGAAAAATCCCAGGCACCGTTTTGGAGATTAACTTCTTTTACGTGCAAAGACGTGTTTGTTATTGACGTTATGTGTAAAGGGCTGTGATTTTTCAAACAGAGGACACTCAAATCGCACTAAACTCTACATATCTTTTTCGCAATTTAAGTTATGGACAATTCGAAAATATCAGATAATATATACTTTTATAACAAAATATTGTAAAGCTTGAGCACAATTTGAGGTCGCGCACATAGGGGTCCATAACCAGTCCTGATACCTTAATTGATAAGGTGTGTCAATGCTTGCCCAAAATAAGGTATTGAATATTGTTAATATAAATAAGTTACTTTATCTGCATACAATTTGAAGGGAGGGTATTTTTTAAATTATATATCCACATGACCCTGACAACTTAAGATTACGGACGTTGGCGGCAAAATTCAAAGTAAATGTCAATTTCCTGATACTTTGAACACGAAATTCAGACACACAAAAAAAAAAAAAACTGAGCGAAGATATATTTTAAGTAGTTATTTTGATTAATAAGACAAGAAAATGGGGTCACCGTCCGTTTTGAGTTATTGTGCTTCAAAAATCGATAATCGGCTCGTCTGCTTGTTTTTCTAAAAGAAACAAAATCACACAGGCTTTCCTCGCCATGCGTAGTGGGATGCGCATGCAAATTTCGCGTGAACGTCCTTAAGATGCAACAAATCAGGCTTCAACATGTTTTGCTGGAGCTATAGCTATGCGTGATTATCAGGCGGGCTTTAAATTAATTGTTTTTTTTTATAAGTTAAAAAAGTCGATAATTTTTATAAGACTGACAACAGTCAAGAGCCTGGGCTGCCTGTACGCCCACAGTAATGACAAAATGCCACCTGGTGGTGACGAAACAACACCCATTGATGACGAAAAACTACTCAGTCATTACAAAAGAACACCTAGTCACCAAATGACGACGAAAGATTATACAGTCATAACGAAAGAATAACTAGTGATGACGATACAAAACCAAGTGATGACGAAAGATCACACAATGATGACGAAAAAACACCTAGTGATGACGAAAGATTTCACAGTGATAACGAAATAGCACCAATCTCTCAGATAGCTTGTCATCACATGTCTTCAATCATTGGATTGATACATCAATCTTTTTTTAATAAATCATTTGCGCATATATTTACATATGGTCGTTTAATCATCTATTTCAGCTTCTCCAGCCGATCTTGGAATGGAAACCAAAGAGATTCCAGACAGTCAGATCTCCGTTTCGTCTCAACTTAATGCCGAGCATGCGTATTACATGGGCAGAATTAATTATCCATTGGGGGTAGTCTGTGCTTGGTGTCCACTTACTCTGGACACCAACCAGTGGTTTCAGATTGATATGGGTCACACAATGCTTGTCACTGGTGTTGTCACGCAATCACGAGGAAATGGTTACCAACAGTGGGTAACTGGCTATAAGGTAAGAAAGTAAATATAGTAATGTTGAATAACTTGTTATTATTGCACAACATTTACTACGAGTCACATAACGTTATTCTAAGTTAAAACATCCGTTATAAAACAATAGGTAATATAATAAAATTTGTAACACCGTAAAAAATGTTAACTTAACTTTACTGACGTTTCGAGCTTTAGCCCTGCGTCGGAGTAAAAAAAAAAATTAATACAACTATTAAGAGTGTTGATGATTTAACTAATTCTTTGGGGAGATCATTCCACAATTTAACTGTGAAGCGGCTACGTTTTAGGTTCGTGTCATAGAAAAGACAGTTTGTTCAGGGGCGGATCTAGGGGGCGTCCATTCAGGAACCGGACACTCCTCTAGCTCGTAATTGCCGCTATTTTATATATAACATTTTGGGACCGGACACCCACTTATACCACAAGAGGATTTCATTGTTTTGATTTTTTCAATGAGAAAAATTTGAAAAGTTCAGTCCCTGAGTAGTATACTAGCTGCTTTAATATCGAGAATAATCTTTTTTTCTCAAAGAAAGTTTATCCGAATGAAGGAAGTCAAATAGGGCAGTAGCTCTCACATTCCATCCTTAATAACCACTTTGACAGCCTGAGCACGGTCTATAATATAGTTTCTGTAGCTTATCTTCCAATTGATTGCTCATCCCACACATGACAGCAGTAATAAAAATGCAGAACAATCAGCGAATGATAACCGTTTTCACCTGCATCCTTATTAAAGAAGCTTTTAGATGAAAGGTAAAACGTGCTTGGGCGAACCATCATATGGCACAGCTTGTATCTCGCGATATCTAGAAATAAAAAAAGAAGTTAACCTAATGCACTAATGGTAATAATAAATAATAATAAACATAGATGTAGGGTAAGTTTACAACATCGGATGAAGCCAAACTTCGAAACGCGTACGGTTCTTCCAAACTTTATTTATCTTTGTCGGTCTAATGATCACATAAGCATTCTCATACGTCTTGTACGTCTCGTACGGTTCTAAGAAGTTACATAAACGATCTTAGTATGAATGTTTACAAATATAAACATTAAAAACGGTAGTTACCTCATATTTTGGCCTACTTCTAAACTTGCCTACGTTCTTCCTACGTATTTCACGGCCTCGTGCGATCTGGTGCATGACTATACGTGAAAACCGCAATAGAGATAAAGATAAAGGTACAGTATGAATGGTATTGAAGGCCTAGTCTGGGACCTTAAGAGTGGATGTCCGAGACGGTCAGGTATGACCGGTAATAGGAAAAAATGAAAATCCTTCAAACTTTGCCAGAATGTAGGTCTATATGAACTATTCATTCTGTGTAAGTTTCGTTTCCATCGGATAAATAGTTTAGGAGAACGAGGTCGATATTGGATTTTCGAGTTCACTTCCGGTTTTTCGAGGTTATTTCACCGTATTCCAAAAATCGCTACTTTTCACAATAAACTGTGTATATTTTATCAAAAACTGTTAACTTGCACATAGTACAGATGTTTTCTTATAAGGACACAAATTATTTCGGCATTTGGAATAAAAATGAATATTTTTCAGATTTTTCAATTATTTTTACATTTTCGGGTAATTTTATAATGGGTAAATCTAACACAAAATATCTCCCATGTTACATCGATTCACATGTCAAAACTATATTTGGATGAAAGAACTATAGTTACCCTTCAAATATATAAAATAAAATTTTTGGGCAAATAAAAACTGCAGTCGTGACAAGACGAAGTGTAACAGCTACTTAGCGACAAAAACGCGCCAGTTCGTAAACAACCCAAAACTTATGTTATGAAATTAAAATTCATCCACTTGTAAAAACGATATATTTCTTTTATTCAACATGCTCAAACCAAAATCAGTAATATATTGAAGTCTGTTAAGATGTTTTAAGGCACGGGTTTGGAGACAAAACATCTGAGTGAAGCTTAATCTGTGTGAACGGGGGCAACTGTGACAAATCGAACGCTATCCTGCCGTGACAGTTAGGGTTTAAAAGTGTTATAAACACAGTCTAAAACACAACTTGAAGTTGATAATTACCATTTAGATGAGAATAGAAATATCTTACCTGAATAGACATGTTATCCTGAAGAATATAACGAGCCAAATTAGATGCGGACATATATCCTAACGACGAATTACTAATTGTGTAATAACAACTGGAGTGCGTGACACAGGCAGCCCAAACTTTCAAAAGATTCCGAAGTGTTACTGTTTTATTTTATTTTATTTTATTTTATTTTATTTTATTTTATTTTATTTTATTTTATTTTATTTTATTTTATTTTATTTTATTTTATTTTATTTTATTTTATTTTATTTTATTTTATTTTATTTTATTTTATTTTATTTTATTTTATTTTATTTTATTTTATTTTATTTTATTTTATTTTATTTTATTTTATTTTATTTTATTTTATTTTACTTGACTACGACCAATGCTTAGTATTGTTGTCGTTATTCTATTTGCAAGATTTATTTTTCTCTTTTTTTTTTGGTTTTAAAAAGAGCAACATGAAATTGATACTGATACATATCTATATTTAAACTATTACAATTAACACCTAATTATCACCCGAGGTAGCCAGTTTAGGGGTGGACCATTAGAAGTTAGGGGAGGTGGGGTGGCAATTCCCAAAATAAAAAACGTGCACGGCCAATGCGTCCCAAAAACATTTCAATAAATGGAATCGACATCAAGCAATCAAACTGTGAAAAGCTAGGCGTCTTTATTGATTCCTCTTTGTCAGGGGACGATCAAATTTCTAATCAGCTATTAAGAAGTTCAATAATAAGCTTAAATCTTAAGAAGAGCTAAACCATACCTGTCCCCCAGACACATCTTACTTCTGTATAACACTATAGCCAAACCAACATTAGAATATTGTTGCTCTGTCTGGGGAAATTGCTCTTCTGAACTTCTCCAACATCTGCTTCTCGCTCAAAACGTGCTGTTAGGTTGTTACTTAACTCTGACATTTCGACTCCCTCTATCAACCTTTTCCAAAAACTTGGGGTGTGCCCTATTTCTGACATTATTCGTGTGAGGCTTGCCAACCTTGTCTTTAAACTCCAAACTCTTTAGCAAGTAAGATAAGCCGCCCACATCATAAATACACTACTAGGCAGGTCTCAACATATAACCTAACCATCCCAAAGACCAAAACTAATACAGGAAAACGTCGTCTTCTCCTTTCTGAAACCCACACCATCGAAACTGTTAGTACTTTCAACAGAAAATATGAATATTACTCGAAATCTAAGTTAAAATCAGCAGTAGAGTTAATACAGCCAGACTGTACTGATAAAGACATTCAATTTTATCTCAGTGTAAAAATATACAATTATTAATTAGTTGAAATTCCAATTGTAAATATTCATTAATAAATAGAAATATATAATTAGATTAATTATTAGATTATTAGATATACCTAGTTTAGTTAATTCAATTGTATAGCTTAGGTAGATCAAAATCAGCATATATGTAAATATTTTTATTTTGATGATCATCATCATCATCATCATTATTATTATTATTATTATTATTATTATTATTAAAACAAATCCTGCTCGGGCCAAGCTCAAAAAAAAAAAAAAAAACGTGCATAACCTTAAGGGGTAGCGAATGGTAAAAGTTTAAAATCCGAGCCTGAGATTCTAGAAATATATCAGCTCATATATTTACTGTATTTAAAAAATCCAGACTTTGAGACATCAAAAACACAAAAATCCGAGACTTTGAGACATCAAAAACACAAATATCCGAGACTTTGAGACTTCAAAAACACGAAAATCCGAGATTTTGAGACACCAAAAACACAAAAATCCGTGACTTTGAGGCATCAAAAACACGAAAATCCGAGACTAACGTACTTTGTAACGTACTAAGTTGACCTCGGCGTGTGTTCCCGACAAAAAGTCAACAAATCGCCCGAAAGTTAGCTGAACAAAGTCACGAAGTAACTGCGCGTCGTACCATACTAAATAAACGGAAAAACGGGCTTTCAAAAGTTTAACCAAAACACAAACAGTTGTTTTCGCTTTGAATTTCAGAGAACAAAATTATGTAAAAAAAAAACGCGCAAACCCTTTCTGCATGTTCTGGTCGAAAAAAAAATCTTGCACAACCCGTGCGGCGAAAAAAAATAACCTGCACAAATATATAAGTATATGGGGGAGAGGGGGATGGGGGAGGGGTAATTGGATCTGTTAAATAACCGATTGTCTTTAACAAATATTACCCAACACTCCCTCCCAGGTTGGCAAAAATATCATAACACACCTATATTTCGTCCAGGTTCATCTAAATCCTGGTTTTCAGGATTTTTATCTAGCCTGGTTTTCAGAGTTAAAAATGACAATTTGTAACAGCCCTCCCCATATATATTCGGAAAATAACGTGCCCCCTCAGTATAACCGACCCCCCCCCCCCCCCCCCCCCCCCAACACAATGCACTTAAAAATGAAAGGCCCCTTGATAAAAGCTAACAGGACATAATTCATAATGTTAAAACCTCGTTGTCTTGCAAATAAAATATCTTGCAAATAGAATAACAACAACAATTCTAAGCATTGGTCGTAGTCAAGTAAAATAAAATAAAATAAAATAAAATATATACATAGAAAAGAATCAAGAACAATAATTCCAAACAGTAACACTTCGGAATCTTTTGAAAGTTTGGGCTGCCTGTGTCACGCACTCCAGTTGTTATTACACAATTAGTAATTCGTCGTTAGGATATATGTCCGCATCTAATTTGGCTCGTTATATTCTTCAGGATAACATGTCTATTCAGGTAAGATATTTCTATTCTCATCTAAATGGTAATTATCAACTTCAAGTTGTGTTTTAGACTGTGTTTATAACACTTTTAAACCCTAACTGTCACGGCAGGATAGCGTTCGATTTGTCACAGTTGCCCCCGTTCACACAGATTAAGCTTCACTCAGATGTTTTGTCTCCAAACCCGTGCCTTAAAACATCTTAACAGACTTCAATATATTACTGATTTTGGTTTGAGCATGTTGAATAAAAGAAATATATCGTTTTTACAAGTGGATGAATTTTAATTTCATAACATAAGTTTTGGGTTGTTTACGAACTGGCGCGTTTTTGTCGCTAAGTAGCTGTTACACTTCGTCTTGTCACGACTGCAGTTTTTATTTGCCCAAAAATTTTATTTTATATATTTGAAGGGTAACTATAGTTCTTTCATCCAAATATAGTTTTGACATGTGAATCGATGTAACATGGGAGATATTTTGTGTTAGATTTACCCATTATAAAATTACCCGAAAATGTAAAAATAATTGAAAAATCTGAAAAATATTCATTTTTATTCCAAATGCCGAAATAATTTGTGTCCTTATAAGAAAACATCTGTACTATGTGCAAGTTAACAGTTTTTGATAAAATATACACAGTTTATTGTGAAAAGTAGCGATTTTTGGAATACGGTGAAATAACCTCGAAAAACCGGAAGTGAACTCGAAAATCCAATATCGACCTCGTTCTCCTAAACTATTTATCCGATGGAAACGAAACTTACACAGAATGAATAGTTCATATAGACCTACATTCTGGCAAAGTTTGAAGGATTTTCATTTTTTCCTATTACCGGTCATACCTGACCGTCTCGGACATCCACTCTTAACTCGCACAAACTCGCATTAACTAGCACAAGCTCGCAGTAAATTACTCAATGTCATAATGCACAGGGAATTGCCTTAACCTCATTTCACAAAGCTGAAATATACACATATAAGTCATGTTCTTTTAGTGTCACTCCAAATTATGGGATTTTTCCTTAACTCGCCTTAACTCGCCTTAACTCGCAGCATTGAAATTTTGATTTTCCCTTAACTCGCCTTAGCTCGCCTTAACTCGCCCAAACTCGCTGCGAGTTAAGGCGAGTTTAGGTCCCAGACTAGGCCTTATTGAATAATTATCCTGTTCAAAGTCGATTTCTACTGAATAACGAAAAATAGTTCAATTTAAAAGTAAAATAGATGGCATGTTTTACAGTGGTTTTCTAATATGGCTGTCATTGCACGATCGTACTCTTCTCTTTGCAGGTACTGTACAGTCTTAACAGCAGTGTATGGGAGTACTACAAGGACAATCCCAAAGAATCAGAAGTTAAGGTATTTTGCAATTGATGACCTGGTATGAAACTACAACAACTTTTCTTATAGTTTTAAGGACTTTATCCATTAACAATTTAATCATGAAAAGAGACAAAGGGTCTAAGTCAGGAGACAACATTGTCGAGTGGTCAGAGCGTTGGTCTCGCAACCCTGTGTTGTCGGGTTTGTGTCGCGTTGGCTAGTAGATGATACTATTATATTTGTCCGGACTAAAATTAAGTCATATTCACCTTCTTGACCATGCTTGTAAATATCAAACTGGTCTGCTTCCTTACCAGTTGTATTTCTTACAAAAAAAGCACTTGTAATTATTATTGATTTGTTTGTATTGATCAGTTAAAGAGGACCGAGTTGAAAAAAAAATGCTCGTTATATCCTCTATGGATAAAGTGTATTTAGTTATTTTTTGTTTTATTTATATTATTTATCATCATGCATCAATGTTAACCGGTGTTTTTTTAATCTCAGACATTCGCTGGCAATTCGAATAATATTGAATATGTTACCAACACATTCAATAGAGATATCAAAGCCAGATTCATCAGAATTAATCCTACAGGATGGCAAGGCTATCTTTGTATGAGGGTCGCAGTACTAGGACGTAGAAATGGTGAGTAAAACATACTCTCATATTCTTTCTGTCTTACCAAAAAGATAAGCAAATATTAACTTCTAATCCTTGTACAGGACCATTGGGTTCACCGGTGTCCAGAAATCAAGCAAGCTCGTCGTACATCACGGTGAACAAGAACCACGATGTCACGTTGAAGTGTGAAGCAGTAGGTGACACACCAATCACTTTCACCTGGACACACAAAGGTCAAGTCCTTCAGAGTAAAACCAATGAAACACACCTCACTTTAATCGGCGTTACCAAAGCTCAGGAAGGATTCTACAACTGTAGTGCTACTAATACATTAGGAACAAACACCAGAATAGTTTACCTCAACGTCAAAGGTTTGTTTTTAACTAATTAAAGGAACCAATGATTGACTGTATTGTTGTTATATTGAAATATTGGTTTCCTTTTCATTTCAGAATCTTTCAATATCTGCAGCAAATATCAATCCCTCTCTGATGGTTCTCGCTTGGTGACGAGTACTACATCATACATCAACGATGACAGCAAACTCAATGCGACTGACTGGTATGTCTTCAAAGACAATCACAATTATTTCCGTATACCAACCACCTGCGTACCTGAAAACCGATGTGGAGCTACAGCCTCAGGACACATGCAAGGAGCTTTTCCCACCGTCAACGAGGGAATTGTGAAAAGAAAGGTGTGCTTCCATAGCAACGGGAACTGTTGTCATTACAGTGTAGATATCTATGTGCGTAACTGCTACATGTTTTATGTCTACAACCTGAAGAAACTGGATTTGTCCTGGAAAGGCCGATACTGCGTGGAAGCTTATGAAAACGGTAAACTGAAAACACAAACTTCTCAACAATGTTGCTGTAGATTTCACAGCCCTTTAATGTGAGACATGCATATTTTTGCATATGTGAATTTGTTTATCATTTCAATAATTGAAATACACTAACTGAGATATGCCATTGCGATCCTTTTCTCGAATTTGTTTTAGTGAATCTAACTAATAGGGTTTTAGTTTTATTAAGTTTAACCAACTAGCCAACTTGTTCAAGGCAAAAAATTGTTCATATATTTTTTTGATTTTCTACATGAGCAGACAGGCAAAAGCTTCAGTCTTTTTCTAAGTCAAATGATGCTTATGTACGTTTATTGTCATCTTATAGAAAACCCAAGCATCATGTTCCAGTCATCAGCACAGTCACTGGCTCTCAACCATCAGGTTCTACATCGAGTTTATGAAGTAGATAGTTACTTTGTGTGTATGACATACTGTAACCTTGCTGACGAGTGCAGGTCCTTCAACTACAACCATGTACTGATGATATGTGAGCTGAGCAACTCAACAGCAAGTTTGTTTCCACAGTATTTGTCAGCTAAAGAACATTACCAGTATTTTGGTTTAATAGTTTGATAGAGAACATTAAGGAAAACAAATACACTGTAGTTTTATTGCGATAACAAGCCGATGATCACATTATATCTTCTCTATTAGCATGATATTAATTATAGATGTAATATTATACACTTAATGACTGGTCCCGAGGGACACAGTTAGTTTTGTTTCCCGAGAATCTCAATGTTTCCCGAAGCTCCGGCCGAGCGAAACATTGAGATTCGAGGGAAACAAAACTAACTGGTTTCCCGAGGGATCAGTCATTAAGCGTTTTGTTATATAGCTAATCATTTTAGACAAGTGAATTAAGAAAATTTGAATTTTTTTCACGTGCGCTGGGCACTTGTATTCCGGTCGGGATACAGTTAGATTCAGCTAGTATCATGTGAGCACCTATCAACCAATGAGAATGCTCGATATATAGTCAAAATGATTAGCTATATAACAATTATCACTTATTGACTGGGATCGAGGGAAACAGTATGTTATCCTCCATCATATAAAATACAGCTAATGTGACAACTTGAAAACCGTTGCATATTCGGTGGTTTTCGACTGTCTCTTCCCATGAGACATCACATTGCAGGTTCATTTTAATTTTTTATGATGTGGGATAAAACAACGTAATACAGCGTGGCATACCGTGAAATTCCTACTGGTCACTTGCACTCCTCTTTGCATCCACACTCACCTAAAGGCGTGTGTATACCAGGAATTACAAGTGACTCGTGGCATATATTAGGGTATGCAACTCAAAACCAATGTATATAACTAGCATTTATTATACTCAAATCCACTGTATAGTTCCTCTAGTACTAGCTTATACAAACGTGCCGGTAGTTAGGAAAAACAAAAAGGCGGCGCGTTTTGCAAGGAAATTAATAAACTTCCTATGTTATCACGAAATAAAATGTTTACAAATATAACGTGAATAATTGCAAAACGGTAAAAGTGACTGATGTGTTAAATTCTGTAATAATAATTCTTGAAACATGAGAAAGTAATTCATTGTTACTTTTACCACTGCATGTGCAGTGAAACCACTGAACTAGGACTCTTCCCATTGAGAGAGAAGACATGAACTGTAATAATAAATCAAAGCTCTCATATATCAAACAATAATCGATAGCCTCTCAAATAGTTCTAAGAAATCAAGTTGGTCTTAATAACAGCTGCAACTGATCACATATTCCAATAAATTGATTGTTGCGCATTTGTATTTTTCCATAATTTGATTATATATATATATATTTGAATAGAACGTGTATGTATGTTTATTAGCATTTCTTGTTCTTTAATACTGTACTTGTATATGGACACTAACAAATAAATAAACTGGAACTTAAACTTAAACTGTATACTGATATACCATTCGATTTACCGATAGTCAGCGTTTGATCTATCAAACGCCACTTTGGATGAACCGTTTTCAAACTCATTAATAATTCACGAGGACAAAATAATGGAAATCACTACCGTGAAGGCCGTTTGGATGTATGATCTTAATTAGGGCCGTATGTTAGATAACTGTTATAGTGTTAATACGTATTTTTCCCTCGTAAAATAAAGTTTATTGTATTGTATTGTATTGTAGCAGTAAGTCTGGCAAATTTTTACTTTGAATTTCTCCAATAATCATCAATGGTTTGAGAAGACAGATCAAGCACTAGAAAGAAGGGCTAAAGCTCGTAACGTCAGTAAAGTTACATCGCCAGCTATTCCGGACTTCCCGCAAGTCATCGAGGCCAGCGGATACCATGCGTAAAATAGAAAGTAAACACCGATTCGGGAATCCAAGATAGAATCAAAATCGATTGTACAAAACTAAGTTAAATACGATTCTTTAAGTCAATTTAACACCAAAGGATATTGAAGCAACTATCAAACTGTAATTCTGAAACATTTTTGGAGTTCAATGTTATAAAATTGGTCATTTACAAGCGACAAAACAACGACATGTCGACGATTTGAGGAAAGCCACAGGGAGCCCAAGCTCGCTCAGGCAAACACTCGATGAAACCCAACTTTCTTGCTATGGTTTGCCTTTTCTTTAACAGTTATCCCATTAAACTCTATTGTAAATAAGAGTTGGGAAAACAAGCTTCATTTTGGTATCAAACATGTCTTAGTTTGCGAAGAATTTCCAAAGTTATCGCATCAAAAAGTACCTCTACTTGAAGGAAGGATTGCAAGTATATGGCGTCTTACGAACGTAAATTCAATTTGGAGCTTTTTCAAAGTTAAAAAGGAAAGGTAAAACCTCGTTCGATCGACGACAAATTACACACAAATGAGCAATGTATGATGTATTTAGTTTATGGAACAGCCACGGTAAATGAGGTAACAAGCTTTAATTTTGAAAAATGATGCTATGAATATCACACTTTTCGTGTTTTTCTTGCAACTTTACAATCTGAAAATTCCTAGTTTACTCGCTAGTTTCCATTTACAAATTTAATTCTATTATCTATCAATAGAAAGAGTGTTTCTTCCTCTATCCAAACACCTCCAAGCTGGCTATAATTTAATATAACTCGGCTGAGCCTGTTTTTTCAAGTGAATTAGCTTCTCTGTGTTTCGTGGAAACGCTCTTTCTCGTGATTGATATATTACGACAAACTCGGTCTCAGGATTTTGATTGGCGGCCGACTAAATGCTACCCTGGTTCAAGAGTGGCTTATTTAAATAGGGAATAATAAGAGTCCCGAAGCGACGAGCTATTGAGTCGCGTAGCGACGATGGTCGTGTCGCGAAACGATGAGCCCCTTTGGCCACTCGAATCAAATTTTTCCGCTTTTCCGGGAAAAGTTTATCCGCTCGCTGATTGGCTAGTTATTTGATCGCCATTGGTATATTTCACAACGCTATACAGGTCGAGCTAGTTTCAAAATACACTGCAGAAATACGGGAACTAAAACCTGTGCAGGAGGAAGCAATTTACCATTTTATTAAGAAAAGAGATGTATATTCTCAGTTTTGCCAACTGTATAAGGAAAATCGTTGACATATGTAAAAAAAATTCAAAATATTTTGACCGGCTTCTTTGAGGGTCCTGAAGGGGTAAAATGGGAGCTGGGATTGGCCATATTTTTTGACTGGGAAAATGAGATTGGATGTACTGGGACTGGGATTTACAAATAAAAGAGCAAGAGTAAATGGGGATGGGATTGAAAGCTTGAGCAAAACTGATGGGATTATGTGATTTTTGTCTGGTATTTTGTCCAAATATAAACTGAGATTAAAATGGGATATAAAATGGGACTCCCCTTCAGGACCCTTTTCTTTACATGAAATTTGATTATTTTTATATCATATCATATATCAAACAACACAAACAAGTTTTTTAATAATCTCACTCGGGATATAAACCTTGTATACCTACCTATAAACCGGTACTGTATCTTTCTGGCCATGACCAACGCTAACTACAAACACTAAGTCAAGAAAGCGCTTAGGTATAATAATGTTGTAGACGTCAATACAATCCGGCAATTATTTTTACCTATTGATTATTTATAGAGTACTTTCGTTGTCTTAATTTACTTCATAGTTTCACAGTTTTTTCACGATGCCTACTTGAGCTTTGTTTTTATTTTGGTGCATCTCACAATCTTGTCAACGATAATTATAGAAATTATTGGATGAATATTTGTGATATCCAGAATAATCAAGGTCGAGGAGAGCAACAACTGCCGAGGCCCGAGTTTATCACAAGAACCGAATTCAATGATTGTTTTTTTAAGCTGTACATTATTCAAGAAACTAATTAAGGAACAGAAGTAATCCTTCAAGCAAGAAAATAACGAAAGTGGCCAGGTGCAATAAATATTTATAGATCAGCGAAAAACAATTGCCTGGTTAATTTGCTAATGGATTGTAGGTTGTTGCTGTAGGTCGTCTGATTGTGAAAAAAATGTGTAGACTCTTAAATAATCAGATTATAAATAGTAAATACAATGTACAGTAATATCATTTGCAAACTGCTGGCTCGCTACTACATTCTGTTTAGCCAGGAAAAGTAGAAATAAAGTTAAATGGCACCTGCAACAAGCCGTTGTAAGCGTTGCTAATCATATGTTTTCTTAAGACGTTACAATCATATAAATGATTAAAGACCTCACAATATTATTGCTGCATAATAAATCGATTCAAAAAGCACCTGTGCTGATGTTAACTCTAAGACATGCCCAACACACTGGGACATGAAGTCAACGGTGACAAAGGTGCTCTTCTTGATGACTAACAACATGTCGATTGCATTGCTATTGATGCTTTGTAAGGTAAGAAATATATTATTTCATATTTGTTTAAAATCTTTTTCTTAATTAGTTGCATTTAAAATTTACAAAAACTCATTGACTTTACACTGACACATAATAAAAGGACAAAACTAGTTGAATATCTGACTTTATCCCGATTCTTTTTATTTCCAGTCAGCAAGTTATGTTACAGGAGCCGATGAAGGTAAGTTAGCATTGTTAAAGGTGGGATTATACCAGTGCCATTACTAGCATGGATAACATTGTTAGCAATTACAGATAAACAAGTATATATTTAGTAATTGGGTGGTGTTTTGGTCTTTCAAATCATTCAAACTTTCATTCAAATAAATATGAAAATGCTCCATAATTTCTATAATTCAAGCACTGTGACCCTCAATTTTTATACACCATATTTCATATTCCTATGTGATCAAATTTTCTTGTTGCAACATTCAATGAAATGACATCACGATTTCAATTGGCCGTGAACTTCTAATGCTAATCTGAGCGTTTTCATGACAACGATGACCAAACATTTGGATTACATTTTTCCTGCCATTTAATGAGTAAATATCTGTCATATCTTCTTACGGTTGCTAACTATTTTAATTTGGTAAATAATAAACATAAAATTTATGCTTACATAAAAATAGGTTGTCTAGTTTTTTTTGATAACACTACTCCGCAATGACATGCGTTTATTGAAATTGTATTATCCAGGACATAAAAACACTAATTTAAATAAAAAAGAATTACACTAAATTTATCTAATATTGAGAAGAGCTATTTTAAGGTAGTTCAGGCGTCATAGATTCTATCGTTAGATCTTTTTGAAACTTCTCATGTAAAAAGAGCAAACTAAGTTAAGTTCAAAACTAAAATAGAAATAATGAGTCACCGTGCTCGTTTCAGAGTTAATGGCGGTAGACTGGGGCCCATTTTGGTCATTTTTTGTGACAAAAATTGTCGGAATTTGAAACATATAACGTTAGTTATTCTATTTTTCCCGATAACAGACTTTTTAACAAGCATTTGCAAAAGAAAGACAATTTCCTAACAAACATATTATTTGCCATGTTTTACTCAAGAAAATCCTTTGGGCAAAAAACTACTGCGAAAAGTACGTGCATATCGAGAATTTTGATGCAAAAATAAACTCAAAATGTGAAAAATACCACATTTTGCGCTCGAAAACCATATCATTTTTATTTCACGGAATGAAGAGCTCTGATAAGGGAAATCCATCAATAAAATAAAAATGGGGTGACACCGCGCTCTTTTCCGAGTTATAGCACGAAAACCCTTTAAAATGTGTATTTCGTGAATCTGTTTTTTGTCCGTGCGGGACTGGTAACTAGTTCCCTATAAGATTATCGAAACAAACTTTTTTGACCGCTAGTATCTCTAGAATCGATGTAAAGCTAATTATGACCAGTTTAATTCGTAATTCTTGCCCAAAACACTATTTTATGTGACGCATTATAGTTCCAAAAATCGACACTAAAACGACGCGGATTTGAACGCGAAAAAATCATGAATTTAACGAAAAATCTTGATTTCTCGTGAACGCGGGTCTAAATTCAGGAGATGTTTTGCAGATATGATGTGCTTGTCTTGTGAATGCATAACGTTCCCATGATTTTCAAATCGGAAAATAATAGAAGCTAAAAAACGAAATTATGTGATTACGGCTGGGTCCCGAACTACCTTAATATACAAATTAAGTAATAGCGGGGCTCCCGCGCGGGCCGAAGGCCCGCGCGAGCGGAGCACCATAGTTAAGAAAAAATGGTAACCCATCTAGTTGATTTTTTGTCGACCGACACAGGAATCCCTATTCTGTCCGTCCGTCCGTCCGTCCTTATTTATGGCGGGAATTGAAGAGGGCGCGCGCGTCAAAATATCTTTCCTGAGAAAACTTTTTTCTCGCTTTTCTCGACGTTTTATCAACTTTTTTATCGCTTTTACTTAAGCTTTCTTCAATTTAAAAAAATGCCAAAAGAAAAAGAAAACGAAATTAATAAGGGAAAAAGACAGTTAACAGAAGAGGAAAAGACAAGAAGACAAGAAAGAGAAAGAGAACGGCGAAAGAGTTTCAATGAAGAACAGCGCAGGCTTGAAAGAGAAAGAAAGAAAGCGAGATTGTAGACGAAACTTGTCAGACGAAAAACAGAGAAAATGAACGCCAAAGAAAAAGGGTTTCGAGAACGAACGTTTCGGAGGAAAACAGGGCTTTCATTAATACAAAATATCAACGGAGAAAGATGAATTTCGAGGAATATAAAGAGAGTTTTGACCGAACAGAACATAAACTTGAAGGACACAAAAACGAAGAAATTATACTAAAGAAAAGCAAAAGACTGATTCCAAAAGATCAAGAAAACGTATTTCCAGATACCAGCAATTAAAAAAAAAATGATAAAGAAGCGACTTTGTTTGATATGAAAACTGTCCTAGCACAGTTTATTGAAGGATTTTCAAGCTTGGCAGTTAAACTATGAACAATGTTTAATCAATCAAAATTCAAGTACATACATTTATTCGTCAAAATATGATCAATGCCGACGTCATTGAAGAGTAGAAAACCTCAGGAAAATACAATCACCGATAAAGTAAGTTCAAGTTTAATTTTTGTTTCAAGTTTTTGAGAGACAGTAAGCTTATTTTAATACTGAAAAACTGTTTTATATAACGAGCGTGAAAAAAAAAAAAAAACTTAATTAATATAATTAAGGTTCAAAAAGGAAAAATCTGTTCTGTTTTATTATAGAAACAAAAGAGAAAAGGTTTAAAATCCTTTGTGCATGTGTAAATTGTACTTTTCGTAGCCTTTTTAACTCGTGGATCGAAGATCCTCGAGTTATTGGGATGGGGCTTTTGAACCGGAAGTGTCACTCACTCACTCACTCACTCACTCGCTCACTCACTAGATCGTCAGTGTAAACTTTTGAGCCCCAAGATCTCGGTCAGCGTACTTCGAGCACATGGATATTTGATTCGTCTGAAGGAATGATTTTTCGGTCGAAGTAATCGCGAATACTCTCATATTTTATGTGCTCACGCCACACGATTCGCAGTAGAATTACACATAAGTTTATGTCGAATGTTTTCGGAAATGGTCACTGTGAATTTTATTAAAGATCATGCAATTTACGAGCGAACTAAGCGAGCCAACTTATTATGATCAAATTTATCGAGATATCTTCCATGCTATAAACAGAAGCTACTTTTTATCCATCCTTTCATAATGCTATGGAATGGATTCACAACCAGTTACAAAGGACGAAGCTGTTATTACTGGATATTTAACAGTATTTCCGGTAAGCATTCTTAGAGAGTACGATACACACTAGAAGTGAAGACAACAACAGTATAATAGTTTAGTGATGTTGTAGGGTAAATATATTGCTTATTGTAATTATTTCTTTTATATTTTTGATTAAAGTAACCAGTTTATCTGTCAATAGTTTAATTTTATTGACTACTATTAATTTGTACAAATTCGAACAGCGATTGAAACAGGCGATTCTCGAGCTCTTAGCTTCTTGCACAGAACAACAAACTTATTCGCAAAACTTAAATCGCTTCACCCTATTATCTAGCAGTTCAACTTAACGATTATGTATATGTAGATGAAAGTAATATTTCTTTCTTTACAATATGTGAGATAACGTGATCGGTTTTAAACCTCCAGGTTGACCTCGACAACAACAAATAAACAGCTAAAACGGCCTCTCTAAAAACTACACCCAACAGCCCAAATCGCCTCAAATATAACACCAATTGCTTCAATGACTATCTATTTTGCTTTTTCTGGCGTTTATTTTGCAAGAACAACTTAATAACACTGTTTCTTAGACACTCTTTGAACTCGCATGTATCTCTGCACGAACCGAAGATCGAACCAGGTAAATATCAGACTTGTCAGCGGATCACGGACTGAGGGAACGACGGACCGTAAGGGAAACGGACAACAACCAAAAAAATACAAATAAAACAACAACATTGAATACTTATTTTTCGCTTCAAATCATCTCAAGCTAATCCGAGAAAATAATTACATAATCGTAATGGAGCGGTCTAAACTGTAAGCGCTTTCAAAATGTTCTAATTATGATCCACGAGTTGGCCATAGGTGGCCTTTGATTTAATTTAAAATTGGTTGAAAACTTCTTTTTATTTAGCAATATTGACTAATATTTATGCTTACGAAACGAGCTTCTTTAGTAGTTTTTACTTCAAAGTCGTTAAAGTTTTTTTTACAGAACAAAATGATGTTTTACACAAAGTTTTTCATAATAAAATACCTTGTTTTAAAATCCTTGTCTTTCAAATCGATCAGTTGTGTTGGTAGAACTTATAATTCTTGAGGTTTTTAATTCCATTTCAAAATAACTTTTTGTTTTGTTTTGAAGATTTGCCATGACTACTTTTTAGTAAATCTAATATAGAACGATGAAAAGGTTTAACCTTTTCTATCCGGAATCCTAACTAACTTTGGAAAATAAAAGAAGGTAAAAAGCGTCCGTAAAACGACTCTTCAGCCAAAGCACTTTTTCAAGGCGATATCAAAAGCAAAATAAGCTTAATGACTTAAAAATAAAAGGGATAATAATAAGGCTATTCACACTATCGTTTGGGAATGGTATTTTCCATCAAAAACATTTCTGAACACTTTTTTGTCTGAACAAAACTATTGACTGAAGTGACAGTTGAAAATTTGAGAAAAAGATGAAAAAGAATGCATAGAATGAAAACGATAACCAACCTAAGAAAAGGCAGTGAGATTTATTACAATTTTTTACTTACATTAAATCAATTTCCATTCATGAATTGTCCATTAACATGCTTTTATGGGACTTTTTTCAATGAGAAATCTCCGCCCCTCGTGTAAATGACAAACTTTCCTTTTGTGCGTTGCGTTACATGATGGCGTCATCTACATCGATAGCCAATGAGGTTTTTGACATTATGTCAATCAAAAAGAGAGCGAGAAATATCTTACATTTTACTGGCTTTTCCAGGGCTTTGTTTTGATTCTCTCTCCGCGCGCTGAATCTTCGAAAAGTTTTTCGATTAAAGATGCTATAGAAATTACAATAAACAGTTACCAGTTTTTTTTATATATTTTATTGATTTTTTGATAGTTTTTTACACTAACATAAACACAATTACTAAAGGCTGAAAAAGTACATAAATTAAATATAACGTTTTTTGGCTAATTCGTTATTAAATTATATTGACTAAATTATGAATTAAGCTTTGGATTTTCTCTTATTTTTTCAAATGAGTGTATAGCTTGTTGTTATTTTTTGCAATGATGTATTCGATTTTTTCATAGTTTATTAGATTTATTTGATAATATTTAATGACAGGAAGTAACTGTTTTTGTTTGCAATTATAAAGTACATATTTGTATAGTAAAAATAAGAAACCTTCCATAGTGTCTTCAGAACTCCCTATTAATGAGAACATTTTTAAAACTTAGCTCTGGTATTAACTTTACATTTGCGCTGCTTAGACATTGGTTAATGTTAAAGTGTAGGCCCTTTGATTTTACACATTCGACAAAAAAATGTTCCATAGATTCGTTTGCTGTTTTACAAAATGTGCATAAAGGCGAGTCCACTATTTTAAATTTATATAACTTCATGTTTAAGAATAAACAGTTATTCAGTATCTTATATTGGAATTCTCTTAATCTAAAATTATTTGTTAAGCTATACACTCTTTGATAGACTGATACCCACTCAATGTCCTTATTGCCCGGCAAAATACGTAAGCAACTCGTAAAATATCAGCCCGTAATACCCAAGGAAATATCTAATAAGTGGTATTTACATGCACATATTGATGTTGTAAGAAAAAATTAAACTGGGAGCTCCGCTATTAGGTATTACCTAATTTGTATATTAGCGGAGCTCCCAGTTTAATTTTTTTAGAACATAAATATGCATGTTAATGTTTTTTGCGTACCATTCATGCCAATGCCATTCTAAACTACAATTTATTATTTTGAAAACGTAACCGCAAAAGACAACTACGAAATCATAGATTAAGTGGAACGGACTTGCTTAACCTAATTTTATTTATACTTTATGAGCAAAGACATCTTAGGATTATTCAAATCGATTCACAAACACAAACACCTATACAAAATGATTTAAATATAAACAGACGCCGAGCCAAAAGACAATTTATTATCAGATAATTGAGTTTGAATTACAGTGCTATGTGTATTTTATTTTGTTTTTCGAATTTTCGAATTGGCTGGGAAATCTTGATTTTAAAAGTGGAACCTAGTTTATAATTGAGTGAATAAGCAATCTTCAATAATCACAAATATGTGAATTTTTATCCCCTTAGTAACCAAGCAGTCATTCAACTAGCAGATAGGCTTTGTTATTCAAGCCAAATGTTTTAGGTTTTAATTGAAATCCTGGTAAGCAAATAGCTAGCTCTAGTTGCCACCACATATTTGAGTTCTCGAGGTGCTCGCTTATAAACTATAGCTGTATCGACTGTACAATGATTGAGCAGCATGTGACATGAAATAATGCTCTGATATCAGTCATATTTTTGAAAACCTTTCAAGATTGTAACGACCCTCTCATCCTGCCCGGTAATGGGAACCTTACCTCATCCTCAACAAAAAATCCTTCTGCAAGTTTTGGACCTCAACAAGCCCTACTCCACAACAAGCATGCTTGGTGTGCTAATTCAGCTAACACTGACCAGTACCTTACGGTAGACTTGGGGCTCGTAAAGATGATCAAGTCAATTGCAATACAAGGAAACCCAAACGACGATGACTTTATCAAAACCTTTAGCATATCTTATGGAGTTCTTGAGGGTCAGTGGATTACATACACGGAGACTGGTGCTAAACGAGTTGTAAGTAACACCTTCTCTGTACGCTTTTACGGATGCTTGCATTTTTATACGAACAAAGGTGGAGTGATGGTTTTGTACATGACTTTTTGTATGACATCTTACTATTTGTTTTGTAGTTCAAAGGAAACTCAGATTCTGGGATTGTTTCAAACCAGCTGCTCAACAAAATCATCGCTGCTCGCTATGTTCGCATCAAACCAGAAACATGGTATGGTCACGTGTGTGCAAGAATTCAAGTATTTGGATGTAACGCAGGTATGTGTAGGTTTTAATTAATCAAGAACAGGACTTTTCACAGTCTTACGAAATCTTCTCTAATGTAAATGTAACGTACCATAATATAATGTAATGTAATTACATACAATGCAATGCAATCTAGTCGTTGACGTCATGTCATGTCATGTCATGTCATGTCATGTCATGTCATGTCATGTCATGTCATGTCATGTCATGTCATGTCATGTCATGTCATGTCATAATAATCATATTTCACCAGATCCTTATCGGGCACTTGGAATATCGAGTGGAGACATACCTAACCATGCAATAACAGCTTCTACTTCACATCCTGAGCTTCCTCCCTATTTTGGACGCTTGCATTGGACAAAGTACGCAAATTATGGACAATCCTGGTGTAGCGGTGCATTAAACACTAATCAGTGGCTACAGATAGATTTAAGTGTATTACGGTTTGTAACAGCAATAGCAACACAAGGAAGGCATGCTATTTCTCAATGGGTGACAAGTTATTGGTTTTCTTACGGTAATGATGGAACAACTTTCAATGAGTACAAGGACCAAAAACAAGCCAGAAAGGTGAGCTGAATAAGTTCATATTCTATTAATTTGTAAGGCGCTTTACAACTAAATATATATGTATTTACAATATCTAGAATCATCATGTATTTACAATGTTAAATCAACAAATATTAATACTGAAATAGATAATAAAGTGGCACATTGGGATTTGCACGTCAGTCGCAAGAGCCTTAAATAATGAGCTCAAATATTCAGCTTAAAAAAGAGAAGCTTATAAAAAGGTTTTTGTAGAAGTAAAGGGTGCAAAATGTTGCTTGGATTACGATGTTAATTTTGCACCCCCTACCTAAGTTTAACCAGTTATTTAAACCCACCAATTTACAGTTGGAATGTTGGCTCCCCACAAAAAATGCCGATTTTTGACAAATTTGAGCTCAAAAAAGTGAAGCTTAGTTTTTGACATTATTAAACATTTGATAGTGCAAACTTTTAGTCAACATTTCATCTTTGATAAGCACCCCCAACCTAACTGAGATCACCTTTTAAAACTTTTAAAATGTATTTTGTTACACGAAGTTGAGCAATTTTGGCCTGTTTTCTTTGTAAATTACCTAATTAAATACGCTTCGCCTGATTGAAATTCGCGCTCAAACAGCAGAAAAGACCCGGATGTGTCCGGGCATTCTGTGCAATGTATATATAAAGCTGAGAATCGTCAGTGTAGAAATGATAGTTGAGATTATGTCTCTTAACAATGTCAGCCAGCGGAGAGGTGTAGAGCAGGTAAAGTATAAGGCCCAATACAGAGCCTTGCGGAGCTCCAACATATATCAAGATTGACGAGGAAGGATGTACTATCATTGATGCTGACAAATTGCTTCCTGTTAGAAAGGTAGGATCTTAACCAGCTTAACACAACTTCAATTTCAAACCGATGAGCATATGTATCAAGTTAAGTATCATGAACAACTGTATCAAAGGCTGCTGATATATCAAGGAAAATAAAGATAACAGAGCTGCCAGCATCAGATTGAAGTATGCTATTATAGCCACGCACCAACGCAGTCAGTGCTATGCATGGCTTTGTAAGCCGACTGGAATGATTAATGAAGGTAATGGTCAGTTAGATAATTGTTTAACTGATGTGTACCAGCCTTTTCAATTAGTCTAAAGATAAACAGTAGGTTAGAAACAGGACGTCGGAAATTAGAAAAATCAACATTGGGCTTTTTGAGAATAGGTGTTAGTTTATCAATTTTCAGAGAATCAGGAAATACACCTTGAACAAGAGAGAGGTTGATCATATTTTTGAAAACTGGTATTAGAACATCAAAACACTCCATCAGGAGAGAGGCAGGGATTGGGTCAAGGTTAGAAGACTTCGCAGTAGACCCAACTAAACGTGAGACATCATCATGGCTTAAGGAGGCTCGAAATAGTTTTTTGACTTCGCGCACAATATCGCCAATTTTACAAGACCCCTCTGACGCGTACAAAATGTATTTTTATTAATAACAACATATGTAAATGGTAGATTTTTTTTAGTTTTTGGCAGTTTGTTCCAATTAAGGAATCTGGAATGAAAAACTATTTATATTTAGGAAAAATTATTTTTTAAATATTTTAAAGGTTTCGTATTACATATTTTTTTTATTTTTCCTCAGTTGCTAGAACAGGTAGGGGACTAGACATGTACAAGTTCAAAAAAACTTTCACCTAAAGGATTTGGAGATATCAGCTTTTAAAGGAATTTCAGGTCCTTTTTACAGCGGCCTGCTGTTGCCATGACAACGTCAAACGCAATAATTAAAAACAAATGATATCCTAGATCCATAAGCTTTAAAATGATATATCGGTTGGCTATGTAGTTTCACAATAATGCTGCATAACATGCAATATAAAGTAGGTACATAGGCATATACAGAAACCATTTCGAGCCTCCTTAAAGCTTCAGAACATCGAAGGATAGAGGAGCAAGTAAAAGTGTCTGGTTGCAACTGGGCTAGACCAGAGAGAGTTTTAAAGATATCCTGTTTGATGCGCTCTATCTTATCGAAAAGTACTGAATGTAAAAGTTAGCCAGACTTGTGTCGTTAGAACTAGGTAGCTACTTTAACTACTTTGCCTCGGCTGAAAAAGATCAGAAATAAAATATTTGACACAAATAGGATTTTTATGTTTCATGCCGAGTAACAATGAATTCATGTATGCCTTTTTATCTTATCTGCCAGTCAAGAGGATATCCGTAATTTGACCAGTTGCTTATAGGTTTAGTTTTATTATCTCCTTTGGTACCTCGAATATGGTCATGGGACAAGGGTGTGTTATATTACATCCAGTCGTTGGAACAAGCGTGGTCATTCTGTTTAAGCAATCTTGAGGATTCATTGACTTGCCCACCTCCTCCCCTTGCCTTTCCTCGTTATTTAATGTTAAGTTTGTGTGGCTTTTTGTTTGCCCTCACTTTTACTGGTCCAATTACAATTTCTACTCTTAAACCTAAGGTTAATTATCTTTCATGTATTTTTATATTAAACGCGGCTTTGGAAGTTTTCTCCCACAGTTATTTACTCCAACACGTGTGTGTTTCATTCTTCCCGGACCAGTAAACGAGCTCACTAAATGCAGCACTGAATAGAAACTATAATAATTACATTTATATTGAAGGCACAGAAACATCAACAATCCTAAAGAGAGAGCGCTGGTAATTTTCGTTATCATGCAGTCATTTTAAATGATTGTCTTTTTCGATTGAATCAAAAACATCTTAAAATAATTCAAAACGACAAAATTATTATTTGCAAAATCCTGTGATTTTCTTGAAACAGAGTAAAAAAAAGTTCAGCTTCTGACATCTCTTTCTTCATAATGATTGAAGAATGACTCCTCGATCGTGATTTTAAACAATTTAATGACGATGATAAGTTCTACAAAACAATTATAATGCAAAACTAAATAACGATAAGAGAAAAAAAATCAGGCAATATGTTATAAGCTTAAAACTCAGAGTAATCATATAAGTGCAATTACTGGGACGTAAGGTCGTGCTTTTGGATCTGTTCGTGGACGTAAACAAAATCAGCGGCAGATCCGAGCCTACTAATGGTCAGCGGGTAGTCCCTTCAATGAACATTTTTTGATGTCTCTTGCAAAGAGATATGACATTTGACTCCTTTCTACATTTTTCTTGTTGAAATATTGATAGTTTTCTAAAGAAGGCCCCCAAATGCTTTTTTTGCCAAAAAAAAGTGCGATTTAGTACTCAAAATGCAATTTAGGAATTAATCGTATCCCTTTCAACCAATCAGATTACATGATGTGTTAGTGACAATTAGTATGAATAGATCATAAATTCAATATGACCTCGGTAAGTAATTTTGATTTATAGGGCAGCTGTTAATAAATATATTTCTGCCTAAGTTTCTTACTATTTATTATCCATATATTATTATTTAAGATTAGTATATCGCCATTGAACCCGGGAAATACTTATTCTTCAAGTGTATATTTCTATAAGAGGATCACCTGTAAACCTCTAAAGGAGGGCCTAGTATAAATAAGATTATATATGGTTTTGCCTGCAACTGATTATTTCTCTTCTTAGACTTTTCAAGGGAATACTGATATAGAGACAGCAGTTCGTCACCTGCTCTCACCCGTCATCTTCGCTCGATTTGTAAGATTCAACCCTATGACTTGGAAGGACTATATCTCCATGAGAGTAGGAGTCTATTCCTTTGGAAGAGGTGAGTGCATTTACACTTATTTCGTGAATAGTTTATATAGTTGCCCCTATCTTTGGCCTTCGTAAGAGAAATAGTTTCCTGCTAGCTCGTCAAAGAACTGTGCCAGTTTTGGGTAAAGACAAAGCCAACACACTCAACAAAACGGTTTAATAACTCATGTAAACCATACAACAACCGAACTAACGAAAGAATAACAAAGATGGCCGAAACACGTCGGTCAGGTGTTTTTTTTAGAACTAGTTCCGCTAGTCATTCTTTGCCACAGCAAGCATTATCAAACGTAGCAGAGGACTGCATACTAGTTGTGTGACACAACGGAATTTCATACCATGGAGTTACTTGGCGCCAAGCCTACCAGTCGCGTTAAGAGGTCGCGTTGCTTCAGTTGAAACCGCTTTCTATGTTTGTACGATGTCAAAGAATTCTTCCCCACTGTTTTAAAATACATCCCTAAAAATGGACTTTATCTTTGATTTAGGGTAAATATCTAAATGTAGCTACTTAATTCGGTGTTCCGATTTCTAAGAATAGCATAAAACGACATTTTGTGAACGGACTGCAAGGGCGGTACTGTATGACTGTCAAGTAGCTCAAACATTTTTGTATTAAAATAAAAATAGAAATCCTTAATTTATCAAAACAAAACAAAAACTTTACTTAAGAAAAAAGGAAATGATAAAGGAAAGACAATATTTAAAACTTTTTTAATCTCGCCTACAATGCGAATTATAACACTTTTAATTCTGTACTCTAGCTAGAACTATTTTCTTTGTTTAACAAGCATTTGAATGTTCAGGACCTCCATACTAGCATACTTTACTTTTGCGTAAAGTTAGACAATTTTTGCCGTCGGATGTATGAAGGATGTCAGGGAATGGTGGGACGCACTGAGTGTTTATGGTCCAGAAATGGGTTATTTTCCTAATGATAAGAAGTGCTGGATTATTGTTAAACCCGAGAAGGAAGAAAGTGTGAGAGAAGTCTTTAAAGACACTGCCATCAACGTCACCACGGAAGGTCATAAACACCTCGGAGCAGTAATAGGATCACGATCGTTTCAGAATGAATATATCACCGAGAAAGTAGAAACCTGGGTTAAAGATATAAACAAGTTAGCTGAATTTGCATTGTCACAGCCTCAAGCATGTTACGCTGCTTTTACCTTTGGTGTAAAACATCGTTGGACTTACTTTCTTCGGACACTGCCAGACATTCAAGATCTGTTAGAGCCTCTAGAGAAAGCTATTTCAACTGTCCTCATTCCTGCAATCACAGGACTCGACATCAACCAAAACGACCGAGACATCCTCTCATTGCCGGTGCGCTATGGGGGTCTGGGAGTCACAAAGCCCAGTCTGGAGGCGGAGCGGGAGTACTCGTCATCAGTTAAAGTAACTATTCCCCTTGTTGAGAAAATTGTTTCCCAAACACATGGCCTCCCGGATGGCGCTGAGGCTAGGTCGGCGCAAAATGAAGTCCGAAGCGAAAGGGAAAAGATAATTAAAGAAAGGGCGAACAATATGAAGAACACGTTATCACGAAAGAGTTTAAGAGCATTAGATCTTGCTGCAGAAAAAGGAGCGTCGACCTGGCTAACAGTTATGCCAATTAAGGAAATGGGCTTTAACCTGAACAAGAGAGAATTTAGAGACGCTCTTCGACTACGCTATGACTGGCCAATTGACGACATTCCCTAAGCATGCGTATGTGGAGATCAATTCTCTATAGACCACGCGATGATATGTAAACGCGGTGGCTTTATTATTCAGCGCCATAACGAGCTTCGTGATCTCGAAGCTGAGCTACTCAATATGGTCTGCAACGACGTAGAGATCGAACCTGTGTTGCAAGAGATCTCAGGAGAGCACTTGAGTAATTAAAAAGGGACAAATAACGCCCCAGATGCGAGATTGGACGTTCATGCACGTGGATTCTGGGAAAGACAACGTTCTGCCTTTTTTGACGTAAGGATTTGCCACCCGAATGCAGAATCGTATTATGACCTAGAACCACAACAGATTTACAGAAAGCACGAAAACGAAAAGAAGCGTCTATACGCGGATAGGATTATCCAAGTAGAGCAGGGTACATTCACTCCACTGGTTTTTACTACTACCGGAGGCATGGAAAAAGAATGTCAAAGATATCATAGCCGTCTAGCAGAACTTATCGCCAACAAAAAGGGAGAGCCCTATGCCCAAACAATATCATGGATCAGAGCCAAAACGTCATTTTCTCTAATTAGATCGGCTCTTGTATGCTTAAGAGGCTCACGGACACTAAAAAGAGCAAAATGTGATATTAAAAACATTTAACATTTTTCGATTTAGAAATCGAAACAATAGAATGCCGCTTATAGATTGTTGTTAGTTTTACTTCATTTTTTTAGATTTGTATATTATAATTTTAAAAGATTGTATAGATTTTTTTTATATACACAATTTTCCTCTATCCTTTCTTTGAATTTTCTAAATTATTACTACTTTTATGCATGTAATGTGACAACGATTTTAGATACACGATGTAATTTTATATAAATTTCAATGATTGTAATTATTATTATTAAACATTACGAGCCGGAGATGGCTTTTTTTTGTACGCACAGCTTGAATCCACCGGACCTCAGGTCCGCTGGATTCAAGCTGTGCGCCCTATAAATCCCAATGCCTGCGGTCAGAGAACATAGCAGAGGTGTTGTGAAGATAAAAAGATTAAATCAAGCAACTAAATATAAAGCTAGCGTTGTGGGTTAAAATAAATCATAATTACTATTGCCGACTGTATTTTGTTCATAATGAACAGTGTGTAACAATCTTGTGTAGCGCAAGTTTTCCGACCCAAGTCGAAATCTAAATATTTGAATAATCGCTTACAATGCATACAAACGCATACGATTTTAAAAATAAGTGAATTTAGAACATAGATATCACACTGTTTGTTCTTTCATGTATGTTCAGAGTGCAAAGAGTGATTTTTATTTGACCGTGAAACAATTTGCAATTTAAAAGTTGCTGCTACTGAATCTATATTGTGTCTTTTATTTATTCTTTACCAACAAGCACGAACAAAACAGTTTAATATTTCATATTTTTACGCATTTAATTGATCGATTCCAAGCGACTAATACGTGTATAAAAACATACTGTAAAACGTTGTCTCTCGCAGATTTACGGGCGAATCACCTGGTAACTCTGCTGGTTTCGGGCGACAACACCTAGAAACCACCAAGGAAAGATTTCATTTTGAAGTAATATTTTTACGCATTTAATTGATCGATTCTAAGCTACTAATACGTGTATAAAAACATAATTTAAAACGTTGTCTCTCGCAGAGTTACGGGCGAATCACCTGGTAACTCCACTGGTTTCGGGCGACAACACCTAAAAACCACCAAGGAAAGATTTCATTTTGAAGTAATATTTTTACGCAATTAATTGATCGATTCTAAGCTACTAATACGTGTATAAAAACATACTGTAAAACGTTGTCTCTCGCAGAGTTACGGGCGAATCACCTGGTAACTCCACTGGTTTCGGGCGACAACACCTAGAAACCACCAAGGAAAGATTTCATTTTGAAGTAATATTTTTACGCATGAACATGTGGAAAAGGTGCTGTATATTTATTTTAATGAAATTAAGTTTGCTAACAAAATTGCGCAAGTTAGTCCAAAATCCTTTGTTTCTATTGTTTAATTAGCAATATTTTGCATAAAATAGTTAATTGTGTTTCACGGATATAATGAATGCATTCTAATTTAATAGTATACGTATATATAATACTCTATACCTTATAGATTTTGGTTATTCTAGAGTTACAATTAGTCAAGTTAATTTGTAGTGTCAATCAAACCATCAGAAAAAAAATAGCATTAAATGTATTATTTATTACTTTCATTAAACACTCAATGTGCTGATTTGCATTCACAAATGATATTAGACTTTTTTCCGAGTGTAGAATGTTTAGATGTTTATAAATTAAACGTCTATAGTTTATTGTTAGTACGAAATATAGTAGAAGTCGTAAGTTTTACCTTGGTTCGACATAAACTCGTTAAATTGAATAGACTTTGCCGTCATATTTATCTTAGAGTTGTTCTTGAATTTTCATCAAAAGTATTTGCCAATCGGGAACTCTCCTGGATTTATTAAAGTTAGGCCTGTTTTGGTCCTTTGACCTCGCACACTGACGAATTCATGTCAGCATATGTCCGCTTTCTAGGTGCATCGTTGAGCGGCGTAGAGGCTTGTTTCGGCGGATTGATGTTCGTTTTGCTCATCATTTTCTGGCTTGCTTTCAGTTTATCCTCGAACTCTCGTATTTGCTGGAACATTGTAACAATTATGGCTCTGCAGTGACACAATGATTTTGGCGCGCTTTGTTGTGATTGCGCGGGATCTGCGAAGTTAATTGTTTTGATTACCTTACGGCAAACATTGTCCAACTTTGTGTTCCTTGGTAGTTCTAAAGCTCCCTTTCGAAAGTAAATGGACAAGAAGGCAAATGACGTTAGGATTGAGCCGCTTTGTTTAAAATACATCAAGTGATTACCATTAGCTTTGCTTCTGAGAGAGCTGGTCTCAACATCAAACTAAAGACTTTAGTGATTGAAAGATTCCTTAGTTTCCGTAGTTCTATACCAAGCAGTTTTGAATCTATTATGTACCAGTTCTTATCGGAACAAGTATCAGGTATAACCAAACAGACTTTGAGGAGAGTTCTCGTCGTCTGTTGGCGCAATATTTCCCTTCGCTCACTGATTTGTATTCCGCGCCAAACCTTGGGGCTCATGCCATATTTGGAGCAAAACTATCCATATTTAGTTAATCTCGTTACGATCCGAACCTGGCATTTGTTCGCGCGCTGTCAAAATAAGGATTACTGTGGTTGCTAATCCCAACGGCTTATAACACTATCTGTCAACACTTACAACTATCAAAACCACAACCTATTGTTTAGCTCGACTGGAGATCTCGTACAAAAAAAAGTCCTCTCCGGCTCCTAATGTATTATTATATTATTATTAGTATTATTAGTATTATTAGTATTATTATTATTATAATTATTTTTATTATTTTTATTATTATTATTATTATTATTATTATTATTATTATTATTATTATTATTATTATTATTATTATTATTATTATTATTATCTAGCAAAGTTAGAAGGATTTTGAATTTTCAAGGTCTTCTCACGCTGTTCGTTTTTTTACATACAAGCCTTCTTAATCATTTGATTGATCCATCCATCATTCTTTAATAAGTTATCTGCGCATTTACTTGCCTAAGATTGATAAATTAATCATGTATTTCAGCTTCTCCAGCCGATCTTGGAATGGAAACAAAAGAGATTCCAGACAGTCAGATCTCCGTTTCGTCTCAGCTTAATTCCAACTATGCCTATTTCATGGGCAGAATTAATTATCCATTTGGGGGAGCCTGTGCTTGGTGTTCATTGACTCAAGACACAAACCAGTGGTTTCAGATTGATATGGGTCACACAATGCTTGTCACTGGTGTTGTCACGCAACCACGAGGAAAACAACCACATTGGGTAACTGGCTATAAGGTAAGCAAGTAATAAATAACGTAATGTTCAAAAACGTATAACTTGATCAATTTTGCTACGAGTCACATAACGATTATACAGTTTACGAGCTATAATTCCTCTACAAGTTCCGACGAAAATGTAGATTTATCTGCACCTTTTTCAGACTAGTATATTTGCTCACGTACAGTCAGGCAGACCGGGAGAAGTTTCAAACAAGATGCAATTTTATTATAGATGCCTTTCAAAATAACACAATTTGATATATTCGAAGCCAATATATTATTGATAACTGCTCGCGTGTTTTTGTTGCTTTGCAGTAATCGATACAGCGATGAACGGCTGACGATTAGTTTACTAGTATTTGCGATTTCTAACACTGTGAGACTACTCTTTTTGAAATATAGACGTGCTTGAGTACGAATCTCTAGAGTTATCTCTCTCGTAAACACCATTTCGACTTTTGATTTTACAATTAATGAAAAGCCCTATTCATTTTCACTGTTCTCATGTCTATTTCTTTTCCTTATATATAACTAATATATAACTACATATGTAGTCTATATTCCAAATAGATTTTATTCAGGAATAATTTATCGTTTACATGTTTTACTTGGCCAGTATTACAAGACCATTCATGCGAGTACAAACATTTGCCAGAGTAATTACGTCTCAGACAATCATGTGCAAAATGCCTTTGGACATTATCTGGATTTTATATGAAAAATATTTCAACAACATTTTTCCGTTTCTCCCTCTCCCCCGTATTAATGTTGAGTTTTGGGAATGTGAAACGGTTGTCATTTGAAAGACCAATCAACATTGCTCAGGGGTGAAGGGGGTTTGCAACTCAAATTGTTAGGTTTTGTATATTGTTTAAAACAAAAACGTTCATAAAAAAGTTACAATTATCCAACATACATACATACATTGACTTTATTTAAACACGATATGTATTAAAGCTTACGCTTATGGGGTCGTGCATTTACATTAAAATTTTACATTAATTACATACATTAATTACATTTTTAAATCAATATAAGAACTAAATGAATAATCTAAAATCTAAAAAATCTAAAATCCTATGTGTTTAAGAAAAAAATATAAAACTCTAAATATAAATATGTGAATATACAAATCTAAAAAATTAAGTATGAAATATTTAAAAATACTTGTAATCCTTGTTACTAAAATCAATTGTAGATGCTGATGTTACTTTAAAATGAAAATCCCTAAACTCATTGATCTTGCTTAACCTTGTGTCTAAAGTCCTAAGATTAGCATAAGCAATATCGGGGTTCTTGGATGTTATTGTGTTCCAAAGAACCGCCCCTCTATAACTGATAGATTGCTCTAAATAACGAGTTGAAATCCTCGGTACTACAAGATTATGTGATCCTCTTAGCAAATATTTCGACTTTCTTTTGTTGGTTATGTTGTCACACAGTTGATTCGGTAATAAATTATTGTAAGCGCTGTGAATTAATTTAAAAAGTTTAGTCTTGTAAGTATAAGTCAAAGAGTGCCATTTTGCTTTCTTTAGAGATTCTTCGTGGGATATGTCCTTTAAGTTGTATACCAGTTTTGCTGCTCTGCTGTGAAGCTTTTCAATTGATCCAAATAACTCAGAGTTACTGCAGTTAGCCCATATCAAAATCAATCAAGCTTGTCGTACATCACGGTGTACAAGAACCACGATGTCAAGTTGAAGTGTAAAGCAGTAGGTGACACACCCATCACTATCACCTGGACACAAAAAGGTCAAGTCCTTCAGAGTAAAACCAGTGAAACACATCTCACTCTAAAAGGCGTTACCAAAGCTCAGGAAGGATTCTACAACTGTACTGCTACTAATGCATTAGGAACAAACACCAGAATAGTTAACCTCCATGTCAAAGGTTTGTGTTTAGCTAAATAAAGGAACCAATGCTTGACTGTATTGTAATTACATTGAAATATTGGTTTCTTTTAAATTTCAGATGCTTTTGATATCTGCAGCAAATATCAATCCCTCTCTGATGGTTCTCGCTTGGTAAAGAGTACTGTATCATATATCAATGACAGCAACCTCAACGAATCAGACTGGTATGTCTTCAAAGACAATCACAATTATTTCCGTATACCAACCACCTGCGTACCTGAAAACCGATGTGGAGCTACAGCCGCAGGATACATGCAAGGAGCTTTACCCACCGTAACCGAGGGCATTGTGAAACGAAAGGTCTGCTTCCATAGCCACGGGAACTGTTGCCATAACAGTGTGGATATCTATGTGCGTAACTGCTACATGTTTTATGTCTACAACCTGAAGAAACTGGATTTGTCTTGGAAAGGTCGATACTGCGTGGAAGCTTATGAAAACGGTAAACTGAGAATACAATCTTTTCAACATTGTTGCTCTAGATTTCACAGCGCTTTTATGTGCGACATGTTTTTTGCATGTATGAAACTGTTTGTGATTTCAATAATTGAAATACGCTAAGATTTTTTTGATCTTTTTCTCGAAACATGTTTAAAAATCTAACTAATAAGGTTCTAGTTTTATTATGTTTAACCAACTAGTGAGTTGTTATTCCAACATGAGCAGACAGCGAATTGCTTCAGTCCTTTTATAAGTCTAGTAGTGCTTATGTATGTTTATTGTCATCTTATAGAAAACCCAAGCATCATGTTCCAGTCATCAGCACAGTCACTGGCTCTCAACCATCAGGTTGTACATCGAGTTTATGAAGTAGATAGTTACTTTGTGTGTATGACATACTGTAACCTTGCTGACAAATGCAAGTCCTTCAACTATAACCATGCACTGATGACATGTGAGCTGAACAACTCAACAGCAAGTTTGTTTCCACAGTATTTGTCAGCTA
Source organism: Metridium senile (assembly GCA_949775045.1). Lineage (NCBI taxonomy): Eukaryota > Metazoa > Cnidaria > Anthozoa > Actiniaria > Metridiidae > Metridium > Metridium senile. The sequence continues at coordinate 53,408,060 of OX459095.1, forward strand.
AAGAACAATACCAGTATTTTGGTTTAATAGTTTGATAGATAATATTTAAGGCCCACTATCTACCCTGATGCTTTGCGGCTATTTGTTTTTATTTTGAAATAGTGTTTTTGTTAAGTGGCGTTCTCTAATTGGCCAAATACCGCGTGTGTTCAAAGTCCATGGCCGAATGGAGTGACTAAACTTGCATCATATCACATATCAGGCACATACGTATCAAATATATGCCTATTGTTCTGTTGCAATCTCAACCTGTTAAAAAAAGAAAAAAATCTCGCGCGCTAATCAAAGTCTTTTGTTACTTCTCACCTACAACACCATATATGGTAATGGCATTGTTTTCAAGATTGCTTACGGCATACGGTAGCGAACACAACGAACTCTTTCGAGGAGATATTATGGTCTGGTCTGAGCAGGCTCTATGGCATATTTTCATTGCTTGTCCGTAGATCGGAATGAGGTGCCTGCGAAGCGGCCGATCAAGTTGATTGTAGTCTACTCAAACATCAAAGCTTGTTGTTTACAGCTATTTATGGAAAATATACCAAATATTGTGACACATATATTGTAAAATATATAGAGAACTTTTAAAAATACAGCGAAATGTTTTGAGATGTTAAGAGGATTACTTATGTAAGATTATTTGGATTGAGAAGGTTTCATGTAACTTCCATAATTTTGTCGAGGCGCGCAAAGCATCAAAGATAGATAGTGGCATGGGCTTTTAAGACAAAAGTGGAGTACATTTATTGCAATCACAAGGCGACCATCAAATCTTGTCTACTAGCATGATATTTGTTATAGATGTAATATGAGCGGTCGATTTTACAACTTTACAACTGATGTTATGTGGCGTCAGCAAATGATATCTGTAGACACAAAAGAGTATACATCTATGTGAAAAAATGTTGTCACATTCAAAGCTACAGCCACATAAAATAGCCTGCAAAGCATGTCGGTATCTCTTCTATTGTTGTATATCGATTTATTCCCAGTATATTTTGGATTTTCGTGTTTATGTTAAAAGACCACAACAATTTGTAGTCATAAACCTAAAACAAAATTTCTTAAAAAAACGTGTAATAAATATCACCAAAATATGTTCATATTACAGACATCCTTTGCAGGCTTCAGAAATTGGACTGTGGTCTTCATTTCGACATTGAATTTTGAAATATAATGTGTATAAATGTTATTATCCCACACCATATAAAATAGAAATGTATAGACGACTTTCATAAATGGCCGCCACTAATTAACATAATTTTTAAAATTGACATTTTAAGAAAAAGAAAGCTATCATATGATAGACATTCACCATAACAATAACTTGTGAAAGTTTGATAAAAAACGATTAAATTTGCAAGAAGCTATAAGAGTTTGAAAAAAATCAGAAAAACACCAAAACAAAGCATCAAAAGCCTCAGCAGAAAATTACATACAAATCTCTACAGTTTTCATTGAGCATAACTTCTTTGGTTTTCTTAACCAGAGCATCAAAACCTTCCCAACATGCCTATTTCATGTGGTTCTTTCATATGACAGTGCTAAAATATTAAAATATATGTTTACTTGAAAAATCATTTTCCGGTACATATTTATGGGGTGCCATTACCGCCATTATTCAGCTACTGTTTTGATTCACTGGCGATATTATATGGAGCTTGCAATTTAATAAATGGTGCTACATTATTAAAATGGTGCTTTAAATATGGAGTCGAGTGTTTTTTTATGGAGCCCTTTTTATGCAGCAATTAATTTATGGAGCCCTTTTTATTCAGCAATTAATTTATGGAGCTGTTTTTATGCAGCCCTTTTTATGCAGCAATTAATTTATGGAGCCCTTTTTATTCAGCAATTAATTTATGGAGCTGTTTTTATTCAGCAGTCTGGTGACGACTTGCGCCTGCTGTGGCCGAGCCGGCATGGGGCCAATGTCATTCTGATGCCTGAACTAGTATTTTCTTTTAAAGAAATATATATTTAATTCTTAAGAGGGCGTCTCAGTAAGAACGGACCACTCGGTCTGGGATCCAAAAAACGATTTCCCTTATATTTCTACCTCGAAAGTATTATCTATCCTTATTACAAAACTGGACTTAGAATTGTTCTAAATAAAATATTTCGGCCGTTAGGCGAATTTTCGTACATCGACCCAAAAACCGCCGAAGGACGCTGATTTTCAAGTTCGCAGAGGCCTACTTTCAAAGTCCGTTTTCTCGGCTTTTTCTTGAAATGAAAACTAATTTTTTGGGTCTTAACTATGGTTTGACGTCTTGTCTGACTAGAAAAAGCAAAATATTTCTTTAGGATGTACAAATTACGAAAAGTTATTTAAATTTATCGAGGCTACTTTATGCGTGACACGAAAAGCAAAGATTAACGGGTCTAGAAAATTGCAAATTTCTCAAAAGTGCAACCTATCCCCGATATAAAACATCCTTCTACCTTGAGATGAGATGCTATTTAGTAGTTCTGTGCAATAAAATTTGTGGCACATTGCGTTTTGAAGAATTTGACGAAGCCCAAACTTGTACATTTTTACAGATATTTCCTTGCGTGACACGACTTGCCGTTGAGTCTAGACAACGTCAATCCTTATAAAAAATTAAAAATAACAAATAATAGCTAGAAGTTTATATTCAGGTTTTACTATCCGTCATAATTAGATATTTTAGCTCCATTAAAATTTTACCACAATAATGGTTTTTTTTTTTAATGAACAATTTGCATAATTATATGCCGAAGTCAAGTTGTCTAACAATATTCACATTTAAACAAAGTTTTATATCTAGAAAATCCTCATCTATTAATCTTGAAACATGATTGTCATATTAAGTTGGATAAAACCTGGATGTTTTTTAAATCTTTTATTTATTTGAACTGAGTTGCTTTATGAGATTATACAATTGTGCACGATACAAATATGATTCACCATGATGCATGTTTTTCTCTAAATGTGCTAAATAGCGGTGATGCCATTTTTGTTTTTCTTCTTTAAAAAAAAAAAATCAAAGTTGATAGAAAGCGACTTGATTCTTACACGAGTAATAACACGAGTGAATACGAGTGAAAAAATAAAATAAGATAATGAAGAAAAAATGAAAATAAAAAAAGAAATGGAAATGAGAAAATAATGGAAATGAAAAAAAAAGACGAACCCCCCCCCCCGAAAATAAGCCCAAACAGGCATAAATGTATCAAATGTATGCAAATGCACATTTAAAAAAGTACAATATAATGTCTATCCTGTGAACGGCTCAATGGGATTGAGAAGGTAGGGGGCCTTTCCCCTTCCTTTCCTATCCCCTTCCCCTCCCTTCCCCTCACCAATCCCCTCGAACCGTTCACAGGCTATATAATGTCAATTTAATGCATCGAAAATTGATAAGGATTGTAATTAACTATATAAAGTTTGAAATCACAATGTTTCCATAAAGTATAAATAAACGTGTTACGCCTATTTTCAAAGAATCCATGGGATTGAACAAGAACACATATGACATAATGGTAATATGAAACACCCTGCACCTGATTTGTCTTGTATCAAAGCCGGATTTTGATTGCATTGCTATTTGATAGTTATATACGTTAAGGTAATTGGCTACTTTTGAACGCCTTTTGGAGTTTAACAATATTTTCAAAAGTAGCCAGTCACCTTAAACATTTGTTAAACATTGTGATTTAAAATTTTATATAGTTCATTACATGTAATCTAGTTCAATTTTTGATGCATTATATTAACATTATACTGCATTTGTTAACGTCCATTTGCATGGACTGCCGTAATTGTGAAACGATAATTTTTGAATATGAATTCATTAAAATCCTATTATTTCTTCGTTTTATTTCTGTTTATTAAACTATAATTCTATTTTTCAAATATTTTAGTAATACCACTAGCTTTGATACAATCATGTCTAGTTGGGCCTATTTTTTTTTTGGTTATTTATTATTTTCTTTTCTATTTCTCTCATTTTCATTTCTTTTTTTTTCATATACATTTATTATTTCATTTCATTTTTGCTACTCGTGTTCACTCGTTGCTCATGTTTACTCGCGTTCACTCGTGTACACTCGTGCTCACTCGTGTTTCCTCGTGTTCCGACTCGTGTTTTACTGGTGTTCATTCGTGTTCATTCGTGTACACTCTTGTTTACTCGTGTTCACTCTTGTTTACTCGTGTTCACTTGTGTTTACTCGTGTTCACTCGTGTTCATTTGTGTTTACTCGTGTTCACTAGTGTTCACTCGTGTTCATTTGTGTTTACTCGTGTTTACTAGTGTTCTGACTCGTGTGGAGTTTTAGACGACATCTCCAAATCAACAATATGCAAATATGTATTAGTCATCGACATAGTTTAATACGATTTTGTCGAGCACCAAGAACCTGTCGCTATCCACAGCACAGTGGACCAAGAAAGCATTGTAAGGATCGCCATGTGATCAATGTTGACATGTCAAAAGCAATGAAAGTCGATTTTCAATGTTACTGTCGATTTGGATCACGTGAGTATTTGTTAACACCCTTTCGAAATTTTTAAGTGAAAATATTTGTATATAGTCTATGCACAAGCAGCCCAACAAGTTGATCTGAGAATCTTAAGATCCAATAAAATTAACATTTTGTTATTCTTAGAGCGCGTGGTTTGGCTTCCTATGTTGATTGGTTTGACATATCGTCATTACATTCATTTAACTTGACCAACTCTGTAGTTCCTCTCCAGCAGCGTATTTTACAAGCTCCTGTATAACTACAAAGACTAAAACCCATTCTTTCACAGGATAGTTTTACTCACTGCAAACTTGGTGCAACACGATAGTTTTACTCACTGCAAACTTGGTACAACTAATTAACAAAATGTAAATTTGTAAATTTCATTTCTGAAGTCATTAATAATTCATGACAAAAGTAGTCTGGCAAAGACACCCATGTACTCTATTTAATAAATGATTGATATTAAATTTACAAATTATTGTATCGAAAGGCTTTATTCTCTTTAGATATTAATTCAGACTTTTAAAACATTAAAAAGTTCACCGCTATTTTGCACATTTAGTATAAAACATACATCATGGTGAATCTTATTTGCATCGTGCACAATTGTATATAATCTCATAAAACAACTCAGTTAAAATAAATAAAAGATTTAAAAGCCATCCAGGTTTTATCCAACTTAATATAAGAATCATGCTTCATAGATTAATAGATGAAGCTTTTCTAAATATAAAACTTAGTTTAAATGTGAATGTTGTTAGACAACTTGACTTAACTTTGACATATAATTATGCATATTTTTCATTAAAAAAAACGTTATTGTGGTAAAATTTTAATGGAGCTAAAATATCTAATTATGACGGATAGTAACACCTGAATATAAACTTCTAGCTATTATTTGTTATTTTTTATTTTTATAAGGATTGACGTTGTCTAGACTCAACGGCAAGTCGTGTCACGCAAGGAAATATCTGTAAAAATGTACAAGTTTGGGCTTCGTCAAATTCTTCAAAACGCAATGTGCCACAAATTTTATTGCACAGAACTACTAAATAGCATCTCATCTCAAGGTAGAAGGATGTTTTATATCGGGGATAGGTTGCACTTTTGAGAAATTTGCAATTTTCTAGACCCGTCAATCTTTGCTTTTCGTGTCACGCATAAAGTAGCCTCGATAAATTTAAATAACTTTTCGTAATTTGTACATCCTAAACAAATATTTTGCTTTTTCTAGTCAGACGAGACATCAAACCATAGTTTAGACCCAAAAAATAAGTTTTCATTTCAAGAAAAAGCCGAGAAAACGGACTTTGAAAGTAGGCCTCTGCGAACTTGAAAATCAGCGTCCTTCGGCGGTTTTTGGGTCGATGTACGAAAATTCGCCTAGCGGCCGAAATATTTTATTTAGAACAATTCTAAGTCCAGTTTTGTAATAAGGATAGATAGTACTTTCGATGGTAGAAACATAAGGGAAATCGTTTTTTTGATCCCAGACCGAGTGGTCCGTTCTTACTGAGACGCCCTCTTAAGTGCTTATGTAGAAGTCTTTGCGTATGTTGTGAGTGGTGTAAGTCCCGGTTTAGTTCAAGAAATATCTGGTATTATTTTAAGAAATATACATTGAGTTCATAAGTGTTTAATGCAAGGGCGATGTATAGGAACCGACTGTGAGCGTGGAGCAAACGGTGGTATTTTAATTGTGAAAGAAATTAGTAAAAGAAAAGTAAATAAAAATATAAAAAAATTAAAAATGTAAAAATCATGTGAAAATAACAGCAAGTAAAATCAACGATATGTATAGAAGAATACGCATAGTGAACTCGAGTTCGTGTGGAAATATGTGCCTGCCTCGAGGGAGGGAGAGGACGTATAAACATTGGAAGGGAAGGAAAGCCGAGTGGAAGATAAGTCGATAGTCCAACCATAAGCTAATCTTCAGGGGTTGAGGCAAATGGTAGAGGTTAATCGTCTGGCTTCTGAAAAGTCTTGGTAAATGTTTTCTGGTAATCTTGTCACAGAATCTAAATAATTAATAGCCTCTATGATAATGTCAATTCTCTCTAATGTATATATCATCTATGTCGACTCCTTCTGAAAGACTTATGCAAACGTTGTTAATTCTGTTTACCACAAGCCGAGTAACATCGCTGGACGCGGCCATTTTTATTCCCCATGACAGCTCGGCCACAGCAGGCGCAAGTCGTCACCAGACTGCTGAATAAAAACAGCTCCATAAATTAATTGCTGAATAAAAACAGCTCCATAAAAACAGCTCCATAAATTAATTGCTGAATAAAAAGGGCTGCATAAATTAATTGCTGCATAAAAAGGGCTGCATAAAAACAACTCGACTCCATATTTAAAGCACCATTTTAATAATGTAGCACCATTTATTGAATTGCAAGCTCCATATAATATCGCCAGTGAATCAAAACAGTAACTGAATAATGGCGGTAATGGCACCCCATACATATTATGGTATTTATGAAAGTGGTCTATGCATATGTAAAAATCTGTTATTATTGTAATTGTTCTTGAAATCAAATATTACTTTTTTGTATTTTTTTAAAATTAACATAAAATTCTCTTTGCAGTGAAACCCGGCCTTGCTAAGCCAGCTTGTTGTTCCACTTCAATAAGTGTGTCAATAAGTGTGCTTAAAGGCCGATTGAGACTTCACGGTACCTTACAAAGAAGTTTTAATACATGATACGTCACTTTTTTTACCAAATTTAGCGACGACAGCTACGATGTCGTAGCTTTTTAAAAAATGTTTTAAAATCCTAGAGCTTTTTTCGAGTTGCATGCGTCTGTCGTAGAACGAGTTGAGTTGTATGTATGGCGCGAACAGCAAGTGAAAATCGTGTAAATAAGAGGATAGAAAAGTCAAAATCATATGCATTTAGTTAAATATGTATTAGTATTGAATAAGCATGGAAAGAAAATTAACCTACCGTAAATGCTCTAATGAACGCCCACTATCAAAGAAAACGCCTCCTATCTAATGAACGTACGCCCCCCCATAGTTCAGCAATTTCGACATAAACGACCCTCTCTAACAAACGCCCCATGTCTAATAAACGCCCCTTCCCCCAATCACACGTGAACTACTAAGTACGATACAAGACATACAAGCAATCAATTTATTTGAGTTCTTGTTTAATCAACAAAGGTGTGCCAATAATATCTTGCACGATTTCTAGTTCAAAATGAGGATAGCCATCTTTGATATTGTTGATTTCGATCTGTGCTCAAAATATCGGCAGTTTTCTTTCGTCCTGTTCTGGCTCTGTAGCATCCTGGAACTACAAGACCAACTTCTCGTGTTCGTTTTCCGCATACCTGCACAATGAGAGAGTTTCATCGTCTAAAACTTATCAGCAGATGGACTTTTGACAGTTTGCTAACTGAGCTCTGTCGCTTATATGATGTAATTGCAGAGTATGTTACAGTTTTGAAAATAAACGCCCCTCTCTTTTATATTAAACGCCTCTTATCTTTTAAACGCCTCTTCCAGGACTCGTGAAATATATTAAACGTCCCCGGCGTTCATTAGAGCATTTACGGTACTGGCTGTTTGTCCTTGTTATTTTTAAAAGTTTATTTAGTGACAATAAAAACTTTTTGTTTTGAAAGAAAGGCTTACATAATTTTTTTTATTCAACCATTAAGCTAGGTTCTCCTTCTTGGCGCTCGCCGTTGAACCTTCTCCGTCTATCAGCAAACTGCGGCGCACCTCTAACTGTTATGTAACCGGACACTCATAAATTGCTCAAAATACAACTTGATTCGATTTTAATTTAGTCGTGCGTGCAAAAAGTTCGTGATTCCACATTGTAAACCATCCACCACAGGAAGCCCACCCGCGCGCTCAAGTCAAGTAAAAAAAAATACTTTTTTTATTCCTTTATTATTATTTGTTTATTATGTTTTTTCCTCAATCTCGTTCCCATTCGCTGTTATCTCTTACTGCGCATGCCCGACAACCTATCTTGGCTTTGGCCCTGTCCAAACCGGATCCAACAGAATCTGTGACTATATATGTGACACTGCGGATGTTTCATTAAAATCCTTAAACCTGATTGGTTGCTAGGTCGCAATAGAAGGTGAAATCAAATTAAACTATAATATAAATTTAATTATATCATATCTTGATCGATCCTTTTGTAGACAATGGGCATATGCATGAAGCATTAGAAAGGATTTTGATGAGAATATAACGAGTCAGTTGTAGCAAGTTTAAGTAAACCACAGTCGCTATTTACCGGTCAATGATTACACATTTAAGCTACGAAAACAGTTCTTGTTGATTCAATTTCCTTATCCCGTATTTAGATGGTTTATATTAGCAAAGTTCTAATATATTTTTGTTGGGAATCTACAACTATATTTGAACTTCTGGTCCTTAGCAATGTTTTTTAAGGACCAATCATATGGCCGGAAATAGTGGACATGGCCAGAGCCAAGTTAGATCGTTGAGCATTTTTTTCCACCGTACAGGGCCGGTACAGAAGTACACAACTCGACTTGTAAACCAAAATTGTACTTGTAGAGGAAGTTTACAGCAATTCACTCCTGTAACTGTATTTATCGATGACAAATCATGCATGCAATCATTTCAAAATGCGCTTTATAACAAAAAAGTCCCACATTCATTCATCATACTCCTAAATATGCATACAATAAGTTGTAGCAGTTAAGGGTGGAGCGAGAACACAATTTCCTAACGTTTTTTGGATGTTTTCACATGTAATGAACGAGCACCCTAGGGTCAATGTCCGGCGAAACTTGCGTATGCGCATCCTTCGCGTCAATCAGCATTGAGCTCAAAACGGCTGTTATCAGAGTCACTGAAGGGAGAAATGAGCCACCGAGGTGTTCCGGGTACGAGAATGCACTTGAACGGAATCATAGGTGAGGGTATGACCGACTGCGTAATATACTCATTCAAATTTTTCCTTCTTAGTCGCATACCTATTCCTTCATTCATTTGTTTGAGCGTACGTACGTACGTTCTTAGCTTATTCTCATTTGTCGCTCTTTCAATTTTTTCGTTCTTTCTTCATTCATTTATCTGTAGAATTCTGTTACTGAAGAAAGTGGAACATTTTATTAGGCTATAAAATAAAATAAAAATTAACAATTGAGAACACACGTTTATTTCAGTAATGCATGCCATGATGCCTACTCATTATTGATCTGAAAGGTTTGTACATGACTGTATTCAATGCTCAGCGGTATTTCGCTAAAGATCTTACAGCAAGGTTTTCGCCAATGCAAGCATGGTAACAAGGAGGCTTGGATAAGCAGCAATCATGACTGAAAAAGCACACGCCGGACCTTTTTTCTTCAAGGCTTCGAAGTCTTTTGCATAGTCCTCACCCAACCATGTTGTATAAGTGTTCTTCTTTCCGACATCTACAAGCTCTGTCGCTTTGTCTTTAAACAAAAGATCTTTCGTCTTACCGTACTTTGAGGAATCAAACATGAGAAAATTATCACATTCTGCATTTTGAGAGGAGCAAAGGTTTCCTGCTTCTACCAAAATATTGATGTAATCAGTATTGTTTCCACTTCTCGTCACGACGGTGTGGGAAACAGATTGGCCTAAGTTACAATTGACGTGTGCAGTGGGTGTCACATCTACGAGTTAAAAAAAAATCAATATGCAGTTAAAAATGCAGTTAAAAAGTTACTACGATATGGGAGGGTGAAGAGAATTTGTTGATCTTTGTTGGAGATAACAAAAAGATGAATTAGAGGCATATCACAAGCAGCGCAACTATTCTCTTTGAGGATATTTTTTAATGACAATAAAGTTATTTTAACCGCGCGCCGAGCTCCTGTGGTGTATTTGTTTGAATGCGCGCGGATGGGATTCCTGTGGCTTTTTGCAAGCAATTTTTCCGTCGCGCGGAATCGCAAGTACGACAGAAAAATCGAAGAAAGTAGTATCTTGATACAAGGTGGGAAACTCGATGGCGTGGATGGATAGATGTGCGCCCCAGCTTGTTAGGACGGCGAAGACTCAACGACGAGCGCCGAGAAGGACGCGAGAAGCAATCGACTGACACACCAAAGAAAAACTTATCATATTCAAACTTTTCTTTTGAAACAAGTTTTATTTTCTTATACGGATTTTCACTAAGTAAACCTCTAACAAAAAACAAACAGCCAGTGTGTGAAATTTATTTCCAAGTTTATTGAAATGCTAAACATATAGTTAATACAATGTGAAAAAATTGTGTTCACAAAGTGTTTGATTATAAAATCTGTAAAGATAATGTTTTAGCTTTTACAGTTTTTCGAAAATGGTTTATAAAATACAAATATATACGCTTCACACTTTCATAGCAAATGTATTATTGTTTGAACCGCTTAACTTACTAAAGTTTTCACGAAATAAAGTTGAACTTTTTTGATCCAATCAAGTGGAAAACTTGTGCAAAGCGGCCATCACAGTTCGGGTTTTAGTTGGTTTGAACAAGATAATATTATTCGTTTTGACATAAAAACTTCAACTCCAATAATTACCTGTACACACCAGGCTACAAGAAAAGCTTTCCCTCATTTTTTTGTTATAGTGAAGAGCATCGTTGACTTCAAAAGCAAGTGCTCACTTGAATCAGGTGTTTTGAATGAAAACTCAACTCACTATAGCAGCCACTGCAGTGCAAATCACGATCTTTTTGACTCTCGATTCACCATCCCATGATTTTCACAATAAAATACAATCTCTTGTTTTCTTTCTTTGAGTTTTAAGTCATTTTAACAATGTAAAAGTTAAATGCAAGATAGTATTGTAATCAACACGTTTTTCGTCTGTATCGGTGAATGAGGTCTAGATCGATTTTTTAACGATCGCTCCACGATTGCTCCACGATTGTAAAATTTCGGAAATCCGTCCTAACAACCTGGGGCGCACCTCGACTCCATGCCTTTTTTAAAAACAAATTTTAACCCATTTCCTGAGACCGGAGATGATCATACTTTTGATTGTAGTTGAACAGCAACGTAAAGTTTATATATTCGAAGAAAAATTAAAATTTTCTCCCATGGCTGATTTACTACGCGAGATAATAAACTTGTCACGTGACCGAGTTTCACATCTTGAATTGTCAAAATCCTACCCTCTTCGACACCGCACGACTTTGACGAAAAGCAATCCCATCCGCGCTCATTCAAACAAATACACCACAGGAACCCCACTCGCGCGCTCAAAGAATAACAAAAAACTTTAGTTCAATATTGCGCGCGAAGCGCGCGGAAAAAAATGATTTATATTCGCTATAAAAAAAATTCCTCAGGTAGTTGGGCTACCTGTGGGCATATCACTTATATATTTATGGCCACAGAATGAGTACTTTGGCTCAAGATCATCAGTTGCCTTGTAACTTTGAAAACAAAATTGATCTGGCTTTTGTTATGTCGATTGCAATTAAATCCTTAGATTTGGCAAATATTTGCGTAGCAAATGCATCATAAGATGTCGTAGTTAAATCGCTTTTCAACTGGTTACTGTGAAATTAATTTGACCACACAACTTTTGCGCCCACCACCACCACCACCCTCCAATCAAAACCACCGGTATCCCCACCCATTTTGTGTTATTTCCCCGTGTATTTTGTAGATAATTGTAAGTTCAAAGTACCTTTAGTTTTTCCATCAGTACACAAATACTTGTAGTCACTGGTATAGTTACCAACACTGTCTTTAGTTGTTGTATGTTTGACAAAAGCGACATCACCACCGCCTTTCATCATGCACTTAAATGCGCCATTATAGCCAGTATATTCTCCATCCGTACTGCAGCTTTTGCCCGGGCATAGTGCACACAGGTTGGGATAACCAGATGCAACTCCTATCAACACAAGAATTACATTAGTTTTGAATTAGGCCAATAAAGGCAAGGTTCTTAAGAAGAAGCGGAGTCAAGGGGGTATGGGAAGTGGGTGGTGGTGTTTCTGTCTGCTGGGGTGAGGGGGGTTGGGGGGGGTTAAGTAGTCAAGCACCTTAATATTTTATGTCTTTTCATTTTATTTTATTTTAAAATATATTAAGATGAGAATACCAAGACGACACTCACTCCTGATTATCACACCTGGTGAGCTCATTTTTATTTATAAACAAAACATTTTGGAAATCACAAAAGAAAACAGTTTTCAAGGTTATGACAAATATGGCGTCAAGAAATCATGCGGATTGTTTATACCAAAGAAGCTAAAACAATATAAAAAAGCCAAGGAGTCAAAGTAACAAGGTTGTGTAGTGACATAGCATTTCATCAAATACAGTATCAAAATCAAAGTTCCAAAGAGCAGTACAAGTAACTTAAAAACTCAACATCTGAAAAAAACAAGTCCATTTTTAAATAAAAACACATCTCTGTGCCAAAATAAATCATGTCGATAACAAAAAATCCAAATTTAAATTATATTATACTAAAACTATAATAATATGATATATACTTTCTTTTATTTTGCGTGGACATAATTAACGGATTATCAGATTACCGGGTAGTTTTCATGCAACATTACCTTATTATAGGAAATTAACGTTTCACCTATTTAACGCGAATTTTAAAAATTCGTGTTAATTTAGGTCGTGAGAATTTCCTTTAACGTTAATTAGAACGTAAATGATAAAGTTGGATGTTAATTTAAAAAACACTATTTTTAATTTTTATCCAAAAGTTGTCCGTGTTTTTGTTGATTTTCTGTGCAATTTGTGAGAGAATTTGCATTGAAATCATTCATAATATTTTTACAAATGATAACTTTAATATTCTTCATAAGGCTACAATTTGATTAAATGTCATACGGCCCGCAAATTATAGTGCAGTCTCCGGGTCTATCTCATCGTCACTACTCGAATGATCTGATAAATATTTTTGGACATCAGATGCGTCCTTTAGGATTTCGTTTTGTTTTGATTTGTTATTTGGCTCGATATCGCGTTAATTTCCTTCCTTTAAACATTTATAGCCTCTTTTCGCGCAAATTTTCTTCATTTGAAAGCATCCCCCCTTTGAATCGCGTTAATTTAGCCGGGTCGCGTTAAATTAAAGTATGTTAATATGTCCGAGCGTTAATTTCCTATATTAAGGTATATACGTGCTATGCTATAAAAAGATACCACGACCTTTGTATAAACCATAGCCTACCTGGAACACAGCTTTCTGAGAAGTACTTTGATGCAGACTTGACATCTATGTTGTCTCCACAACCAGTACGAAAACCATCTTTCTGCAGCAACATTCCAATAGGGAAAACCCATCCTGAGGTCCTACCATAAGCTGTATGACAGGTTTTTTTGCCTTTAAGGTTGTTAAAATCGACCTTAGTGTCTTTCTTTGCAACTGCAACTCCAAAGTATCCTGTGCTATTGCCTACCTTTTCCGCAACAATAGGCACAAGATCATACTCCTTTCCTACAACAAAAAAGCATGAAGTCTTTTGTAAATGTATGTAATAATGCCATGGATGGCATGGATATGGCTGAGTGATTAAATTAAGGCCACTCGTTGCTCAATAGTCCCATTCACAGTTTCCTGCACCATCTTGTAAGGGGGAAGGGCCTTGGCATTGAAGCGAGACGCACGTTGAGTTTGGACTGAAAGAGACGTGAATAATTATGAAAAGGTGTCTATCATTGCATGCTCAACGTTCGTCTTGCTTCGATGCTAAAGTCCAGCAGCTAGCTTTCAGAGAACTGTGAAGGGGGATATTCAGCCGAGCTTCGAATCATGTGTTGAAGCAGTTTTATGATTTTTCTTCCATCATCAAAAATCAACAAGCAAGTGCTGTATGTTGTAAATATTAAATGTGATCATAAGCCATATAGACTATAGTAGTGAAACAGAACTAATTCATAATGTACTGGTGATTTAAGGCCTTATTTGGTCGCATCAGTAAGGGTTATGCTGGTTTACTGGCAAAAAAAAACACACACACACAGAGAGAAGGCTCAAGTCAGTGGGAAATAGTACAACTTATTGTAAGTTATTATTACTTATTTTCAAAACACCTTGACATTAAAGAAAAAATGCAAAAAAATACTAGCCTGAGAAAACAGACATTCTTTCGCTCCTCTCCCCCTATTGATCAAATTATCAATACATGCGTGGATATCCAATATCGGTCGTTTAAATAATAATCGAACTGGCTGTGGATTCCGAGTTGTTTTAAATCTTACATTGTAGACGCGATGTGTTTGAATAAGCCAACTGGGGTTCGCGGGGGGAAGAGGAACGAAACGTCTGTTTTCTCAGGCTAGATTTGTACTAGTATACAATAGTTTCAAGTGACATACTAAGAAATATCCCACAAGTCATTTGTATTTTCATTTGTAAATAAAGAGAAAAAGATAGCCCACAATGTCTCATAAATGGAAAGAAACACTTGAATACCGCCGAATATACAACAGCTTTAAAGCATTGTAATTAGCGGTATTTTATATGATGTGGGATAAAAGTCTGTACATAATGTGCAAGAAATAGATTTGCAAGCCAAGAATGACCGCCGAGAAAACCATGTATATTTTCAACTATAGAGCAAACATGATCGATAAATATTTATATTGTAAATAAATACACCTACTTGCAGTAAGGTTGTCACACAAATTTATACATTTGTTATAAAGAAAATAGAACATTTGTGATTTAGTACGATAGGAATATTGATTAAAAGACAAAAGAAGATCACTCAAGCTGAACTCTCTCTTTTGTCTTTTAATTAATTCCTTTCGCACTAAATCACAAATGTTCTATTTTCTTTGTGACAAATGTTCTATTTTGTACGACAACCTTACTGCAAGTAGGTGTATATGAAAGACAAAAATCAAGAGAAATACAAAAAGACGAAATAAAATGAAATTAACAATTATATTTGATATGATTTGAGCTGTTGAGAGTGCTATTTGAGAACTTTGTCATGGCATAATCTGGTGATTTGACGCCAGGCTTTGACACAGGTAGTCCATTAATATAGAGCCCTTTACAGGGGGGAAAACAAGTAAAATAACTGTCTCCCTAAAATGTTTTACCTTATGTTCCCATGATCCCAAAAAACTATTGTTTTATCACATCTTGTTCCCTTGACCCCTGAAAATAATTTGGCAGTATCCCTTGTTCCCTAAAAATAAATGCCCGTGCTCCCTTAATCCCTAAAACCCCTGGGAGGGGCTCATTATATAAAAGATATTACACGATATGAAGTTTATATTTTGAGTTTTAATTTATGGGTGAGCGCAGCAAAAACGCATGTTTGTAAATAAACTGACGCAATATGGGAAATTTTGACCACCGCAATTTCAATCAGTATAAAAAATTCAAACAAATTACTTTTATAGATTGTTCTTTGACTAAGTCTGAGACACGTTTATGTTAAATACATTATTTTATGTATTTGCCAGTAAAACACTTGCCTTTCAACCCAGAGGTTGATTTCTATCTTAGTTTGACTTTAGTGTTTGTGAATGTGATGGTTAATAATAAATACGAATGCTAAATTCAATCAAGACTAAAATCCTCTGATTTCTGATGTAGTTCCTTACCAGCAGTGTAAAGATGTCCACCATCAAGAGTAATAAAGTCAGCCTCTTTGTTTTTGATCTTTTTCATGCAATCTTCTTCATCTTGTCCTTCGACGCATTTGCATTCTTCCATGGTTACGTTGACCCCAACCGTTTTGCTAATCTTTGGGATTACCTTCATGAAGTCCTTGCACTTCTTCATTTCATTTTGCTTTGCGCACCAACGAAAGGTCTTCGGCTCTATTACAGAAAACATGAATCATTGTTTGGTTGGGTGGCTTGATGGTTGGTTGGTTGATTGCTTAAATGATTGATTGGCTGATTAAATGATTGGATGGTTGATTATTTCATTGATTGATTCAGTGTTCGTGCTGATGTCAGTAAACAAAATCTAAGGTTTTCAAGGAGTTTTCAAGGACCAAAAAGTAATTTTTAAGCACTTTTTGCGGCAACTTTAATATATAAATAATATCAGTTCCTGTCATTGTTAACGTCGCACAGCATGAACAAATTGTATCATAATTTACCGTACTTTAGCTAGAATTAAGGAGTTTTTTAAGGAGTTTTTGCTGATTTTCTAAAATTCAAGGTTTTTTCTCCTTTTCTCCTTTCTCAAGTGCCCTTAAAAACGTAAATCAAATCTAAGGAGTTTTCAAGGAGTTTAAGGAGTAACACGAACCCTGTTGATTAATTGGTAAATTGATTGACTGGATAGTTGATTACTTGATTGATTGATTGCTTAAATGATTGATTGATTGCTTAAATGATTGATTGATTGCTTAAATGATTGATTGATTGCTTAAATGATTGATTGATTGCTTAAATGATTGATTGATTGCTTAAATGATTGATTGATTGCTTAAATGATTGATTGATTGCTTAAATGATTGATTGATTGCTTAAATGATTGATTTATTGCTTAAACGATTGGATGGTTGATTATTTGAGTGATTGATTATTTGGTTGATTGATTGACAGGAAGGTTGAATATTTGATTGATTGATTGATTGATTGCTTAAATGATTAATTGGCTGCTTAAATGATTGGATGGTTGATTATTTGGTTGATTGATTGACAGGAAGGTTGAATATTTGATTGATTGATTGATTGATTGATTGCTTAAATGATTGATTGGCTTGTAGATTAGTAAATAAATTTCAATAACTAATCCTTTTTCTTTGCAAGACTTATTTGTTTTAGGGATGGGCCATTAGATTTTTGAGGGGGGGGGGGGGGGGGTGAGCAAATATCCAAAAAAATTCAAACACAACCTTAAAAAGAGAAAAAATCATGCACAGCAACAATGACAAAAAAAAATATATACGTGCAAGTTGAAAACAAAAATCCTGCACATACCTAGAATGAGAAAAAAATATCCTGCCAAAAAAAATTGGCCCAACCCCAACCTCCCCACCCCCCCTAAAAAATCTAATGGTCCACCCCTTAATTGTTTTTGTTCTCGAAGAAATTAGCTTGTAATTAGCTACTCTGAAATTCGAGTATAAATAAAGTTTATGTATGTATTGGATGGTTGATATATATATTGTTTGTTTGATTTATTGATTGGTTGGTTGGTTGGTAAGAAATTTATTCAACAATCAATTTAATTTTCTTTTTGATAGATTTCATTATTTTTCTTTTTTTTTTTTCATTCCAACGACAATATCCGTCCGAAAATCCATCTGTCCAGTAGAGATCGTTTCCGCTTCTTTATTTTACCGCACAATATGACTAATAAAAACCTCGCGGATAAAAAAGAAGATTAAATTATTCCATTGTTTACATTGTAATGTTCTCGAATAAAGTATCGCATGTGGTGCAGTGAATCGATGCGGACCTGGAACGACCCGAACTCTTGCAAAAGAAGCGATCTAGTCAACATTGTGTTTTTCCAACGATTGGTATAAGTGACTAAACCCCGTGAAGGGCAGCTGGGCAGTGGTTTGAAATAACTCCGTGACCCGACAGTCAATTGTTTTTTTATTAGTTATTTCAATAAATCCATTGCTTCTTTTAGAATCGTAACATGGGTGTTTTACTAAGCTTATCAAGAAGTTCATAATAAATACGTTCAATTTGTTTGTCAATTCCAGGTTTGAGCTCGGCTATCTATAAAGTGACACTTAAAAATTGTGACTTGCAGTCAATTTCTCTAAAACATCAAATGAATCAAGCGACTTATATCCTAATCTATCTTTGTTTAGATGCCTAAATACTTCTTATATATGTACAAATTTCAATATTCCCGGGAAAATTTTTAACGTGACATATTTACTATTCACATAGACTACCGGACAAGAAATCGGAAATACTTCGTGACATACACGATTTGTACATGTAGTGCGATTCAAAGACTTGTATTGTAAATCTAAAATGAAGTAAATACTAGTACGTGGTCCTATTCAGGGCGGTGCCAAACAAAACAATATGCAAATCCAAGGATCACCAGGAATGCCTGAAGCAGTTTTGTATTATAATCTAGTTAAAAACTGTAAACTAGCTTCTGACTACAATCCTAAACATTTAACTAACGCACATCTTGCTATTGCACCTATGAGTTGTAGACTCGAAAGCTGTTTTATCGGTTGACTTCAACTAAAACGTCTTGGAGGATGGTTTAGGGTGTGACGAAGCTGTTGATTTATCGTGGATTATGTAAGACTGATTACGTGTTTGCAGCTAGAGCAACTATTACTCACCAACAACGCAAACCATGCATGCTGCAAGAAGTAAAGCGGTTATCCAAGCCATTTGACAGATAAAAGTCTGAACAGAGCAGAGGTTGATAGCACGAAGTTACTCTGTTATAGCTAGATAGTTTGTGCAAAGATGACTGCTTGGCGGTTGTGAGTTCGATAAAACGCCCAATGTAATTGACAGCAGTAACTAATTAACCAATAGCATTTCAGACG
This sequence comes from Metridium senile, assembly GCA_949775045.1. Lineage (NCBI taxonomy): Eukaryota > Metazoa > Cnidaria > Anthozoa > Actiniaria > Metridiidae > Metridium > Metridium senile. Next base: position 53,426,998 of record OX459095.1, read on the forward strand.
AGGTCACCTAAGGGCAGCTTGGTTTTGATAAACTGGTTTTGATTTTTCAACAAATCGCGTCAGCCGGACAAGAAATCCTAAAAATTCTGTGACTTGCAGTCAATTTCTCTAAAACATCAAATGAATCAAGCGACTTATATCCTAATCTATCTATAATACAGTACAGCTCGAATGTATTGTAGCAACTACACGCGTGTATTACACTCACTTTCTTGTTCCGAAAACTGCTGGTAGCTTCGGAACGTGCACATTCGCGCACCTAATTGAAAGTAACTTGTGTACACTACTTGTCTTTTGTTATTGGTAAACTGTATTCCTTTATCTGAGACAGAGCATATTTGCAGGCTACAAAATCAAAATGAGTGAATTGTCATTGGAAGAAAGTTACACGAGATAGATCGAAGAAAGTTGCGCGGAAAATGTTATGATATATTCGATCTGTACTGTACGTACAAGAGTCGGTATGGCTGTATGTATACATGTATAAACATTTACATGTACAAAATAACTTTGTTACAGTTTACTTCACCAAAGAAATAAAACATATTTTGTTTAATGTATACGTTTAATTAGTTTTAAAACGCTTTAAAACAGTTTAAAACAGTTTGGAAGACAAAAATCGTCAATTTAAAAGTGTTCGATTATGTTCGGTAATCGAATTTAATCGAACACTCACAAAACAATTCCGGTTCGATTTTGTATGATTATCCGTCATAATCGAACTTAATCGTTCGATTAAATTCGATTACGTTCGATTAAATTCGATTATCGAACTGTTCGACTAGCTACGTCGGGCATAGACTACCGGACAAGAAATCGGAAATACTTCGTGATATACCGCACGATACTAGATAGACCAATATCACGAGATTGAAATAGGAGCTAGACATATAAAGACGAAGGTCAAGGGAATAACAAAGCAAGCAAATAAGCGACCGTTGGTAACTATAAATACACGGAGATTACAAGCGAATACAAACGCGAATGATACTCTGCTGCCCATGATTAGGCGGTGCCAAACAAAACAATATGCAAATCCAAGGATCACCAGGAATGCCTGAAGCAGTTTTGTATTATAATCTAGTTAAAAACTGTAAACTAGCTTCTGACTACAATCCTAAACATTTAACTAACGCACATCTTGCTATTGCACCTATGAGTTGTAGACTCGAAAGCTGTTTTATCGGTTGACTTCAACTAAAACGTCTTGGAGGATGGTTTAGGGTGTGACGAAGCTGTTGATTTATCGTGGATTATGTAAGACTGATTACGTGTTTGCAGCTAGAGCAACTATTACTCACCAACAACGCAAACCATGCATGCCGCAAGAAGTAAAGCGGTTATCCAAGCCATTTGACAGATAAAAGTCTGAACTGAGCAGAGGCAGATAGCACGAAGTTACTCTGTTATAGCTAGATAGTTTGTGCAAAGATGACTGCTTGGCGGTTGTGAGTTCGATAAAACGCCCAATGTAATTGACAGCTGTAACTTAACCCGTGTGTAACCAATAGCATTTCGACGAGGGCACCCAAGGGCAGCTTGGTTTTGATAAAATGTCAACCAGATATTTACTTCCTGCCCAATTCCTCGTAACGACTTTATAATTTTAATCACCAAACGTCCCCTAAATCATAAACATTAATTGCTGCTATTACATTATGTTTAATTTGCCGTGTTTTGTACTTTTGTGTTGAAATTTTAACCAGTTTAAGACTGTAGACAGTTGTTGTTGACCATAGTTATACATCATGCGGTGAGCGGGACAGTGCTAGAGGAGGGGCTTATAATTATACCCTAATTAGCCAAGCCACCATGCATGAAACTATTGAATGCAAGCTAGTGAAGCAAGCTGTAGTGTTTAACAACTGCTATTTGGCCATTTCTCGCACGTCATGATGAATGCTCCAGTCTTCCTACTAGTGATAAGCGTTATGTACAGTGGCTGTCAAACAGTGTCTTCAAATAGTGTCACGCGGGAATTCTACATCGCCGCCATTGAGAAACAGTGGGATTATGCTCCTAGTGGTATGAATAATGCTAAAGGAATCAAACTTTCAGACGATAGGTTTGTATTTGTATAATGTATGATATTGATTTTAGAGTTCTAAAACTATTTTTAAAATACAAACGTTTTCACTAGCATACGGTCATTCGATGCAAACACACTAAAAATAGACATACTAATAAACACATTCATTCTTCAGTTGGAAATAAGCCATATTTTACATTCTACGGGTTTCTATAGAGTAAATAAGCTTTTGTTTAGCAAACTCCAATTGTTTGACCTTCACAATGTTTAGACTATGTTGTTGCGCGAGAGTTTGCTCGCATTAAAAAAATCTTTACTTTTGCTCGCATTAAAAAAATCCGAATGTAAAATTGAAATTGAAATATGTCGCAAAACTTTCCTAACCGGGTATTCTGGACGGAAATGCTCGGAGATGGGGGGACTCTCTTTGTCTATGTGGGAGGGGTGGAGTACTTCCATTTTTCGGCTTTACTAAAAAATAAGCTTAGATGCTGCCAAGAGCATCGCACTATGATAGTAGTCGTACCTGTTAGGGTTTGAACTCAACAAGGTGCTAGCAGTTCTTTTGATTTGTGAGTGCCATTTCAATAGGGCTCTTTTCCAAAATAGAACGCAGATCAACCCTACCCTCACTTAGGCAAAGGTTCCTCCTCCACGGGCGGTAATATTTGCGACATTTGTATATGAGATAATTTCGAGAGGGGAAGAGGAGCGAAAGAAGGATAAGTGTATATAATCCTTCTCTGAGATCATTCCTGAAACTTCCTTGTAGGAAGTGGGTGACGACATTCTAAAAATTAAGTTAAGGTAAACAAAAAGGGAAACGCAGTTTCTTTATATGTTTTGTTTTATGTTTTTTTTTTACCAATAAAAAGTTATTAAGTATTATTATTATATTTTCTTTTCCTTTTTTTGCTTATGCGATAAATATTATATATTTTTATTTCTTCATAAATATCAGCATCCTGTTTATTACTTCGGTATCTGAAGGGATTATAAACACTCATGCCAGACAAAAAAAATATTTTTTTGTATAAACATTGAGAAAAGTACACAAAGAAGAGCACGTGAAGAGCCCGGAAATGAGTGCAAGACACATGCAAGAATTTCCTTCCGCATACTGAAATGTTCTAAACCGTTTGTGACCTATTCAAGGCAGTTATAAATACTTTGTGTAAATGACAAACCAGTTGACAATGTTTATCTACTATAACAATGATGTATTTTTTCCAAACACTCTAAACAAACAATAATACGAATATTGATTATAGTCCAAATATTTTAGAATTTCTAAGGTAATAAAGCCCAACAGTGACATGATGAGTGGATATGTCCGAACGTGCGGATCAATCGAACGCAATCGAATTCAATCGAATTCACAATTCGTTTTTTGAGAAATTCTATTGCAATCGAACATTCATAATTTATATCTATATAATTTACTGTAAATTTACTTAATATTACTGTAAATTTACGTTTATTCGTATGGTACTCAGTTCCCCTCGGAAGGCATGATCCTCAGGCTAAACCAGATAGGGAAAACATACAATAATCATAATGGTTCTTAATTTGAGACGTACAAAGGAATGAGTGCTGAAAATCATACGTTATTATTTTTATGTTTTGGCGTTGTTTGAAGCCTTATAGCTTGTAATTCGGTTATTCAACTTAGAGAGGGAAAAGTTGTTTTAATTACGCGGTTGCCGAGTTTTAACGGGTAGGACATGCTGGTTCTCTACACTTTTTATTAATCCTGTCGATTTTCTTGTTCGTAAAAGTGTTTTTCCCTTCCTTCCGCAATTCTACGAATCCACGCACGGACACTGATATCAAATGAGTCATTTAGGTCTGGCGACTTCTACTCTGTTTCTACTCCCTAGTTTATTTCTGTCCAGGAGGGGGTGGGGGTAGGTTACGCTGCTTTATAATATAATGTTTCTCTCGTTTGTTGATGTAGTGACGCAATCAATTATTGAGGCCTGGCGACTTCTACTCTGTTTCTACTCCCTCGTTTATTTCTGTCCAGGAGGGGGTGGGGGTAGGTTACGCTGCTTTATAATATAATATAATGTTTCTATATAATGTTTCTCTTGTTTGTTGCTATAGTGACGCCGCAGTGTTCAGTACTATAGGAGAAACAACTATCGGTAAAGTGTATAATAAAGTCTTATATCGAGAGTATACAGATAATACATTCAGCAAAGAAAAGTCCCAACCAGAATATCTTGGTCTTCTTGGTCCTATTATCTACGGTGAGGTGGGGGATGTGATCAAAGTTCACTTCAAGAACAACGCCAAAAACAGGTTTGATTACAATAAATAATACAAGAGGAACTTGTTCTTTTATTACAATAGCATTATCAGTTATTGACCACAGATCGTGATTTCGGGACCATTATCGGTTGACGGTTGAAGTCTGTATTTTGAAATTTACAATATCGGATTCGTTTTTGCAAGTTTAAAAACAAATTGAAAATCAAGTTTGGAAGAATAAATCGAGCCTTCCAACCTCGATAGGAACGCTTCAGTAGGTTTGGCTGTAACACAAACGCTATCTGTTAATTAGACATTACTCCGTCCATCCTCACGGTGTATTCTACAAGAAAAACTCTGAAGGCGCAAAGTATGAAGATAAAAGTAGTAAAGAGGACAGGAAAGATGACCAAGTGCCTCCTGGTGAAACCTACACCTATGAATGGCTGGTCACTTCAAGCCACGGTCCGACAGACAGCGATTCAAATTGTTTGACATGGATTTACCATTCTCATGTCGAGCCTGGTAAAGATATTAATACAGGTCTTATAGGTAAGTAAAGATATTAATATAGGTCTGATAGATAATTAAAGATATTAATATAGGTCTGATAGGTAAGTAAATATATTGATACAGGTCTTATAGCGAAGACGAGCCGTTGTATATCGGATACAGATCGGACGCGAATATTGTATAGAACTTATGAAAGTCCAACGTTAGTTCTTTCATATTTTACTAAAATTGTCAAGATAAATGTAAATCTGGCCGAGAAAATTCAAGTTGAAACTTATGCAAATCAGGACGAAATCTGTATGAGATTTACAACCTCCGTCACGGACGTGAATTCTTTTGTCAATTGCTCATTAATTATTCATGAATTTTATAATACTATAATACAACAACAATAGGCCTTTTGCAGGACCTGGTCACATGACCATTTCAAAACAAATTTAGGAGAAGCACAAAATGAATTCCAGAATTCAAAAGAGATGTCAGAACAAACATTCTCTGAACTTTTCATTTCTAAGCTAAGGCTCTGATAAATGTATTATGTATTATGTATCATGTATTATCATCAACATCTTACATAATCATCACTTTTACCCCAACTTTCAATCATTAACGAGGATGAAAGTCTTGTCTTGTATGGTCGCCATATGCATCATCCTTTCGACTGAAAACTATCTTTGGTTTTTATTAGTGATAAATATTGAGGTTGGAAATCAAGTATAAACTTAAGGTTTAATTCCGATTTCTAGTATGGAGATAGCAAACTTACACTGCCTCAACGTCATTTTTTCCAATATTTTGAATAGAAACTTTTCTATTACCAGCGGCGAATGGTTTATTGATGCCTTAATTCAGAAATGAGCGAAAATATTGTCGATTTGACCGTTTATAAGATGTTGGAAATTCAGCTCCAAATTATAATTAGGAGAAAAGTACTCATTAGTATTCATTTTCACTCAATAATTACCATCATCGTCGTCATCATAACCATCATAATCATCATCATCATCATCGTCGTCATCATAACCATTATTATTACCATCATCGTCGTCATCATAACCATGATAATTACCATCATCGTCGTCATCATAACCATCATAATTACCATCACCGTCGTCGTCACCATAACCATCATAATTACCATCATCGTCGTAATCATAACCATCATAATCATCATCATCATCGTCGTCATCGATATCATAACCATTGTAATTATCATCATCTTCATCATAACTATTATAATTATCATCATCATCTTCTTCATCATAACCATCATAATTACCATCATCGTCGTCGTCGTAATTATAGCCATTATAATCATCATCATCATCATCATCATCACCAATCTCGTTCCCAGGGCCCTCTCCCTTCGCTTTTGGGTGGGGCGGGAAATGGCCCTGGCATCAGCTGGTCGATTCTGTTTGCTCATTGGTCCATTCATTTCCATAATGTATGTCAACTGTCATGGGAAATTTTGACGAGGAACAGACTAAAATTGATCAAAACTGTACAATGGCATTTTCAGAGAGCTAAGGCTGCAAAATAAGAGTGAAAACAACTTCAATCAATATTACTAAGGTTCTTTGGTTACAAGAGATAGAAAAATAGTCCACAAAATAGTTTTATGTAGAAATAGGCCGTATGCCGTATATGTGGTTTTGAAAGACAGTTGACCTTTTGTCCAGAAGTGTGAGTGATTTGTTTTGACAAGTAGCTGGTAGAGATTTTCGTTATTGGGAGATGAAAGTCTCTAGCCTGCGTATCTCGGCCCTAGGGAGAAAGGAGCGGAGGGGAGGGGAGGGGGAGGGGGAGAGGAAGGGAAGAAGGGAGGGCCTGCAGCGAAGACCCTTGATTTTCCATTACGCCCTCTTCCTAGCACTGTTTGTTGTCTGGTTGAGCTGTCATAATTGTCACCTCCATTACTAGTGTTTACATAAAAACATAAAAACATATTAACATAAAAACTTCGTATTTCAAAATATATTACTATGTGTCCCAAATTTTCGCAATCAAAATTATCATTATAAACTTGTCTAATAAAGTTCCAAAGCTCAAAACTCAAAGGAAATGAGCGTGTTTACTTCACAAACGGAAATCAAGTCTATTTTACATCATGACCTTCAAAGGTCAAGTAAACAATGCAGCACATCTTGCTTTATTTAGTCAGAAAGCGTATTCACCTTACCCAATGTGAAATAAACCAAAAATATTTATCAGTTTTGAAGTTCTGATGCCAAGGTCTCGCTTTTAGATATGTTATAGCTCGAAATTTCTTGATCTCACTTGCCTGAAATAGCCGTTTGTAGTTAGAGCTACTCGTTACAGCTCAAGCTACAGTTGGTCTGTTCAATATTGACATGTCATAATATAGCTAACAACAGCCAATGAGATTTCACCTGGTCGCTCTCGACCAATGGGAATTTTGCGCACGGAATTCGTGCGCGAAATTATGGAAAATCAAGGGTCTTCGCTGCAGGCCCTCCCTTCTTCCCTTCCTCTCCCCCTCCCCCTCCCCTCCCCTCCGCTCCTTTCTCCCTAGGGCCGAGCTACGCAGGCTAGAAAGTCTCTAATTTTTATATCTCTCATAATGATAAAAGACTATATCTGTTTGTACGAAATTTCATGTAAAAGTAAAGACTATTTTGCAATCTACCTGACAATTTATTTATTGCGTGACACATAAACTACCATGAGAAGCCACAAGTGATAAGTGACATGGTTCAGATCGTCCAGATCGCTCTGTTGAACGGATGTTGTAAAATCCGGACTCGGACCCGGACCAGTCGGACCCGGACCCGGACCCGAACCCGGACTTGAAAATATAAATAAATGTATGAATAAAATAATTTCAATAATAAATAAATAAATAAATTATAAAATGCATAAATTGAATGTAAATTAAAAATTCTAAACATGTATTTGTTGTATAACAACTCACTTTTACTTCTAATTCACCCTGACTTTGTTACATTGTCTCGTTTACATTACATTTTTTACGATCGTTTATTCATTTATTCGTCTATAAATCACCCTATAAAATGAATAAATGAATTCAAATGAATTAATAAATAAATATACAAACAAACGAACAAAAACTTTATGGGTGAATGAATGAATAAATAAATGAACGATTATATAATTAATATGTAACTGACAATCTTTAAATTCTTTGCCATTTACAGTGCGAATCACAAAACCGTGGGCACAGAAATATTTAAGAAATCGTTTATTGTTCGTTGAACAACTCACAAACAACTCTAACTAAAAAGGTTTATCATACTACACATCAGTCAAACTTCTTGCGGTGATATAGTTGTTTCTGAGTTGTTCAACGAACAAAAAAATATTTCTAAAATATTTCTAGGTGCCCACGGTTTTGTGATTCGCACTGTAACTAAATACACTATAGTTTTTAGTTCTTGTGACTATTATTACTATTATTAACGGGCCAACTGGCGTATGAATTCTCTCTAGCTCAAACTAAGCAAAAAGAGATGATATCTAGCATTTCGAATTAAAGGTTTCTTCAAATTTGTATTCACCTTTTGCCTAAAACAAAACCCGCAGTGAAACGCTGTAAACATATTTTTGCGATCCAAAGTTTATCATGAGCTCAAGCTGTTTTGTCATGCATGAGTTCTTATCATGAGTTCCATGATAATGGGACAGCCCTATATTAAAGTCAGTGTCTATTAGTCGTGTTTATATAACTGATAACCTGTATGATGCAATTCTTCGCTTTAATATTTATAACGAAAGTTGTTAACGTGGATTTGTGACATGTGCTTATTGATTCCTGCCAGGGAAAACCCGCACGTACGAAAAGTCGCTGTACTGTAATCATATTTTCTATGTTACTTAATACTTGGATGAACTCCGTAGAGGTAACACAGATATACTGTAATTGAACATTGTTTGATATGGGGATGGGGACAGGTAACAACGTCTTTCTATTTATAGAATGTCTTGCCGTGTGACCTCTACGGCAAAAGACAAAACAAGCACCCAAATTATCAGCGAATTAAGAAATCAGTAGAAAAAAAACTCGTTATTTCTATTGTTGCTTACATATTTAGAGGTCGTCCAAGTAAACTGAAAACGGCAGAAATAGTCGTGCGAAAACAAATGGCCGGTATGAATCCATTAATCGTTGTCACAATTCCATTGACAAATGATCCGTTTGTTTCGCTTAGTTTGACCTAGAGAGAATTCATACACCAGTTGGCCCGTTAATAATAGTAATAATAGTCACAAAAACCAAGAACAATAGTGTATTTAGTTAAATGGCAAAGAATTTAAAGATTGTCAGTTACATATTAATTATATAATCATTCATTCATTTATTCATTCATTCACCCATAAAGTTTTTGTTCGTTTGTTTGTATATTTATTTATTAATTCATTTGAATTCATTTATTCATTTTATAGGGTGATATATAGACGAATAAATGAATAAACGATCGTAAAAAATGTAATGTTCACGAGACAATGTAACAAAGTCAGGGTGAATTAGAAGTAAAAGTGAGTTGTTATACAACAAATACATGATTTGAATTTTTAATTTACATTCAATTTATGCATTTTATAATTTATTTATTATTAAAATTATTTTATTCATACATTTAGTATATTTTCGAGTCCGGGTCCGGGTCCGGTTCCGGGGCCATTTCCCGCCCCACCCAAAAGCGAAGGGAGAGGGCTCTGGGAACGAGGTTGCATCATCACCGACGTCATCATAAGCATTATAACTATCACATGATCATCGTTGTCATCATAACCATCATAATCATCATCATCATCGTCGTCGTCATCATAACCATCATAATCATCGTCGTTGTCATCATAATCATCATCATCATCGTCGTTGTCATCATAATCATCATCATCATCGTCGTCGTCATCATAACCATCATAATCATCATCGTCGTTGTCATCATAATCATCATAATCATCATCGTCGTCGTCGACCATCATAACCATCATAATCATCATCATCGTCGTTGTCATCATAATCATCATCATCATCGTCGTTGTCATCATAATCATCATCATCATCGTCGTTGTCATCATAATCATCATCATCGTCTTCGACACTATTTCACCATGTGACTGTTTGTTTCATCAGGACCACTGTTGACATGCAGGGAAGGTACGTTTGACTCCAATGGAAAAAGAAAAGATGTAGATCAGTATTTCTTTCTTCTCTTCTCTGTGTTCGATGAGAATGTCAGTTGGCTGTTAGATGAGAACATCAAAAGGTACAGAACCTAAAAAGCAGAGTCCTAATAAAAAACATGAAAAGAAAGATATAAAAAGAAATTCAAAAGTAAACGAAAGCCAAAGTTGTTTTTACAATAACAATGACACTCTTGCACTTTAATTCAAAATACGCCAATAAATTCTAGAATGCTGCTCCAAGCCAGTCACATAACATCTTTTTATTTGAAATCAATACCACATTATATTTATTCAGTCACTATCAAAGACAGATACAGTATAGTTGCAGTCACTAATTATTATAAATACGAACACAGTAGCAATTTGACTTGCTGTCATGGATATAGTGTTTTTCTCTTTAACTGGGACCAAATAAGACACACTTTCAGTAGGGTTAGAAAATAATCACACCCACTCAGCCAATCAGATGACTGTATTTTAGTGTTCTATATCCCATAGTATCTATAAGGGCCTCTATGGTCATGTGATATTAAATTTTGACAACATTCTTCGTGGGTGTGATTATATTTTAAGACAGTAACATAATAAATGCTCGTGTCCTATGGGACATATAGAGTCTCTCGCATTAGATAGAAGGCCTATAGGCCGAGACTATATCTATATTGGACATTGACTATATTGGACATTCGCATTCATTATCTAACCCTTACTTACAGTAACTCATTGACGGGCATTTTGATTTCTTATATTCTTTAGTTTCTGCAAAAATCCTACTAAAGCTATGAATTCTAAAGAAAAAGAAGACTTCATGGAAGCCAACAAGATGCATGTTATTAATGGCTTCTTCTACGCTAATCTGCCTGGCTTAAACCTTTGTATGGATTCAAAGATTAGCTGGCATTTGTTTGGGATAGGAAACGAAGTCGATATCCATACAGGTAAATATAATGTACTACTGTAAATTCCTTTTGGGAGGTATGAAAATTCGTACAAAAGGAAAACCGCCATTTATCATTGAGCATTAAGAAATACGTATGATGTCAACTGATGATTTTATGATACGCCGTTGAATGTTCTCCTTTGAGTACTAATTTGTAAGCAGGGGAAGGGGTGCGTCTGCAATGCAATAGGGATGTGCCGCCAGGGGTATCTAGAGCTTTAAATAGTCAAAAAAATCATACCCTTATAAAGATTCCCATACTCTATCCAGTGGGAAGTGGCATACACATACACGTATAGCAAATTTATATACGTAGTTCCCTTCCAGGGAGGTGCAAAGTCCTCGAGTTTTTTTCTGAGTTATTTTGCTGGATGCAGCTACCAAATGTATTTTATGAAGATTATAAGACGCTAACAACACGTTGAAGTAGCTAAAAGTAACCCTAGATCGTATAAAAGATATGCCTATTGTTTTGTTGCAATCTCAACCTGCTAAAAAAAAGAAAAAAATCTCGCGCGATAATCAAAGTCTTTTGTTACTTCTCACCTACAATACCATATGGCAATGGCATTGTTTTCAATATCGCACATGTTATTTCACAACATCACTGATGTATTGACTGTTTGTCGTCCTCTTAGCGTACTTCCATGGTCAAACATTTGAAATCGATTCTCACAGGAAAGACATTGCTTCTTTACTACCTGCTACATTTGTAACGGCGACAATGACAGCTAAGAACCCAGGGCGATGGATGTTAAACTGTGTCGTGGATGACCACTATAATGCAGGTAATAATGTTTATTGATTATATACCCATTAAAAGTACACATGCATGACAAATAAATGTACAAGGTAACCGGCTATATTTCATTACATATGAATAAATGAATGAATGAATGGATGGAAGGATACAATAAGCCAATAAATGAATGGAAGAATATATTTAACAAATTCACGATAGTTTCTTGTAGTATGTCCTCTTATTTACCACGGTTGGCGCCATCTCATCGTCTTAAATTGTTGTGGATCCACTCGACGAATTATTTATTAAAAATAGCAACCGTTGTATGATGTACCACGGCTCTCGACTAATTAATCAGAAAGCGAGAAAATTATCAAATGTGGTAACAAATCAAATTTACAATATGTATTAACATTTTGTAAATTTGATTTGATTTTTACCACATTTGATCATTTTCTTATACAATAATACAAAGTGAAAAACAAGCCATCAGTCTTTTATTTACTAGTTTATAAACAAATGCCTTGATAATCTAGAGGCTTGTGTGTTTGTACTACTAGGTATGTATGCGTTGTTCAATGTATCCAGCTGTACGAAACAAGTCCAGGGTCAGTCACTATCTGGTAAAGTAAGAACCTTTTATATCACTGCTGAGGAAGTTATTTGGGACTACGGACCAACTGGAATGGACAACTTTAAAGGTGGAAAGCTTAATGCAAGTGGAAGGTAAAACACCTAAGGATGAGTAGTTGAATGCAATTATTGTCCTACTTGAATAAGACTAATTTGTTTGATCACTTATCATTTCATGAAATTACACTGAATCGGATTTCATTTGGGTGAACAGAATTCGATTCGTCATCCCCTCATGCAGACACGCTGCTCTACTTTACTTCGCAGTCTTAGGCCTCGTCTACACGAATCCGATCCGGCTGAAACCGCATAGAAATATTTGCATCCACACGAATACGCTTATCCGGAGGATTCCAATAAAAGTATGTGGTTTCGGTGACCGGATTCACTGGATTCGTGTGGACGATAGGCCGATTCGCATCAAAAAGTATGCGGTTTCAAAAGTATCCGGATCCGTGTAGACGGGGTCTTAGGAGATAAATGCCAGCACGATTTGTGTGATAAAAGTATAAATGGCTATTCTCCGACCTCCCCTGACGGCAACTGTGATATTTTACCACTTACTATCACTGATATTGGCCTACCCTGGGTACCAAAGATTAATATTTTCTACTTGCCTGGCGGCAGTTTTTAAATATCTGACGGTTTGTGAAGCAATGAGTACGGACAAAGACGTACACATGATACAAATACTAGTTCAAGAAACCCTCTGGTTTCCATGATGAAATTAGTTTGACTCACACACTTTAAATTGTCTTTATCAGTGACTCTGCTGTGTTTTTCCATCATGGTAACGATCGGATCGGTGGAAAATACAAGAAAGCCTTGTATTTTGAATACACCGACTCATCCTTCACCGTCAAGAAAGATGCTCCAGCCCATCGTGGGTTCTTGGGGCCGGTTATTCGAGCTGAAGTAGGAGATACAATCAAAGTTGTCTTTAAAAATTTGGTGAGTATCAAATGGAGTTCTTCTTTGATGTACTTTCTTTTCTGACAAAACAACCGCCTACCGGATGGCATATTTGGTTCATTGCCGGACTAAAGTGTGAGAGGTTCGGTGTTTGCGTCTGTCGGCGGGCCACTAATAGGTGCCCAAAAAGGTAAACGTTAAAGATCCAGTCAGGTCTCGGAGGAATTTACTATAACCACACTCATAATTGTAAACTGCTGCTTTACAGGAGTCCGATAAGTCGTCCACATTTCTGATATCTAAGGAAAACTATTGTCTTCTCGTGTCACATTTATTGTTCCACTCTTTAATTGTAAATTTTGTGTGTCTGTCTTCTCGTGTGTCACATTTATTGTTCCACTCTTTAATTGTAAATTTTGTGTGTCTGTCTTCTCGTGTATCACATTTATTGTTCCACTCTTTAATTGTAAGTTTTGTGTGTGTGTGTTCTGTTTTCTCTGTTGTTAGTTATTAATAAAAAATTAAAAGAAAAAAAGGTCTGGGCCAGATCGATTGGAAAAAGTCTCTGCCTTTATCTGACTAAGGGTACAAAAAAAGTAATTTAGATTTCATCATTGAACTTTGCCAAGGCCTATTTAGTACTTATAATCCAGTAGTTACTGATAAAAGCTTTGCCGAGGCCTATGATATGTAGTACTTACAATCCAGTAGTTACTGATAAAAGCTTTGCCGAGGCCTACTGAGCTGTATCTTAAGACAAATAGATCTCGTACTTCGCATTTTCGGGACTACTTCTTGAAAATAATCAGTATCATGTGGAATAGTATCCCAGATAATATCAAGTCAGCCGAATCTCTAAGCTCATTCAAGCGCCAGCTTAAGTCATTATTTTTCAAGCGACTGTATAACGTTTTTGATGGGGACAACATTCGTTCATTTAAGATTATCTGTCCCAAATGTAGAAGAGTAAATCTATTTAATGCATGTTCTTGTTAATTTAGTTTACCTACATTGTGTGACTGAATAATTGTTTAGACCAACTAGATCTCTGTGTTTCAGCCTAGGTTAGTTGTTGTTGGTCTCTCAGGTATGGTGCTTTGCTATATTATTCAGTCACTCCGTGTCTATTTTGTTCTTCTTTTTTTCTTCTTTTCTTTTTTTTCATTTTTTCTATTCAATAATTAGGAAGGATATTTAGTAGGATCTTGGTTATTTTATGGGGTTGGACAGGTGGTCGAATCTTGCAGGGGACCGATGTCCTATTATTCGTATCACCTGTACATTGTATTAAATGTACGAATCTTTAAATAAATAAATAAATAAATAAATAAATAAATAAATAAATAAATAAATAAATAAATAAATAAATAAATAAATAAATAAATAAATAAATAAATAAATAAATAAATAAATAAATAAATAAATAAATAAATAAATAAATAAATAAATAAATAAATAAATAAATAAATAAATAAATAAATAAATAAATAAATAAATAAATAAAAAAAATAATAAATAAATAAATAATTAATTAAATAAATAAATGAATGAATGAATGAATGAATGAATGAATGAATGAATGGATGGATGGATGGATGGATGGATGGATGGATGGATGGATGGATGGATGGATGGATGGATGGATGGATGGATGGATGGATGGATGGATGGATGGATGGATGGATGGATGGATGGATGGATGGATGGATGGATGGATGGATGGATGGATGGATGGATGGATGGATGGATGGATGGATGGATGGATGGATGGATGGATGGATGGATGGATGGATGGATGGATGGATGGATGGATGGATGGATGGATGGATGGATGGATGGATGGATGGATGGATGGATGGATGGATGGATGGATGGATGAATGAATGGATGAATAAATAAATAAATAAATAAATAAATAAATAAATAGTATTTATAATCCAGTATTTAATGTTAAAAGCTTTGCCGAGGCCTATTTAGTACTTATAATCCAGTATTTACTGTTAAAAGCTTTCGAAGTATTGATTTTCTAACATCTCCATCATCTTCAATTTTGATTTATTCAGCAAATTACCGTCGTATACACATGCAGAAGTATGTCGCCATTTCTTGCTCGTAGAATATTTATTCTATTTTTTTTTTTTTTTTCACGTAGGCATCACGCAGTTATAGTATTCAGCCTCATGGAGTTTTCTTCAACAAGTCTAACGAAGGGGCATTATACAAAGACTTTACATTCAAAGACGCAAAACGAGATGACATTGTTCAACCTAATACAACATACGAGTACACATGGACTGTCCCCAAGGAATCAGGACCTACCGATGACGACGAACAGTGTTTGACATGGGCATATTACTCCAGTCTCGACCCAGTTAAAGATACATATTCAGGTAGTTATTGAAACGTTACTTCTAATCAGTTTCACGTCATTTAGCACCGCTGTGCTATCAAAATGCGCATTTGCACAGGGATAGCCTCCATTATGTTTTCTATTGATAAGCTGTAATATTTTTATGTGCTTTGCCGTGCATATAGAAGAGATATAAGCTAAGGCCGCGAGAGTTATTGGTAAATTCAGCTACGTTTATGTAGTCAAAGAAAAAGTGTGGATGTTTATCCCAAGATTATCTCTCCGATTTCCCTCCTGCACATATTCAGGATATATATATATATACAGTCGTTTGCAAAAATTTTGACCGCATCCAAGTATATCGGGTGCATTGTGGGTAATGTTTATTTATGCCTTTGAGTGCTTTTATGCGCTCTTGGTACTATCAGAACCATCCATAATACTTCAATGATGCTTACTACATGTCATTGAATGAATTCTGAAAAATATTGGAGCGTTTAAAGGCAGAATTACCTACATATCTATATACCTATATACTTATATACTTATATACTTGTACGGTCAGAATTTTTGCAAACGACTGTATATATATTACAAATAAGCGATGTTATTTAATCAATTTAACCCTTGCGATTTTAGCTTCATAATCATCATCACCATCATCATCACCAACATAATGGACATCGTTATCAGCATCAGCATCAGCATCCACTGCCACAGCAATATCATCTGTATCATCGTCACATCATTTTCATCATCAATATAATCAACATGACAATCGTCATAGAATACGATTTTCCGTGTTATATAGCCTGATCTAAACACGCGTGATGTTGATGTTGATGTTGATCTAAACACGCGTGATGTTAATGTTGAGGCTATTTTAATTGCTGATAAGAATAGAAATTCTCAATACGCGCACCATCAATACGCGCGCGCATGTTTAGATAGCCTCATCCAACACGGTTTTTGACCAATCAGAGCGCGCGTACTATCTAAATTATTTTATAAATAACCGTATGTATTACAGGGCTTATAGGACCACTGCTAACATGTCGAAAGGGAGCCTTGAATGCTGCTGGTGAACAAAATCATATCAACGAGGAATATATTCTCATGTTAATGGTGAACGATGAAAGTATGTCTTGGTATCATCAAGACAATAAAAACATGTTTTGTAATGCTTCTAGCATCAATGACGGTGAGTAATTGAAACTGTATAGACCACAGGAAGCCCAAGTTCATTTTTTGTCAGTACATATACATTACATAATAGAGAACATGATCTTTTTAGTTTTTTTTAGTCATGTTAGTATAAATACACAAGTGATTAATTATAGAAAATCGCGCGCGGTGATTGGTCGTGAAATTCACACAATTATCTCTCGATAATTATCTACAGCGTTTCGCGCGCTTTTAGAAAAAAGGAAATGTGAACACTTTTTCTTCAGAAAAGATTGGTTATTTTTAGTTTCTGTAATAATCGATTTTGTATGGATACTAAAATAATTATCCACCTCAGGCTCAGTGAAAACCAACCCCTATCGATATTCACGTAGAATTGCATATGTATTGTATATGTTGTGTTTTAGACGACGAAGACTACAAAGAAAGCAATAAAATGCATGGTATCAACGGTCTTTTGTACGCTAATCTGCAAGGACTAGAGATGTGCAGGAACGATGAAGTATCATGGCATCTTATTGGGTTTGGAAATGAGGTCGATATGCATACTATCACGTTTTATGGTCAAACTGTAGTTGAAAACAACAACAGGAAAGACACTGTCAGCCTACTTCCAGGTAAAAACGTAATGGTAATAATGACAATACCTCGGGGGGAGGGGTACTCGACCTAATTTTGGACAGGGATATGCCGCCAGAAGTCTAAAAACCTATAGTTAAATCCCAATATACCCTATCCAAGACAAATAAAGAAAAGGACCCCTTTTGGTGGTATTCATACACAGTGAGGCGAGGTTTTTTTAAAGTTTTTTTTCTAAGATGAATTTATCTACATTCTTTTCTATTATTTGTGGTGTTTGGCTACTTTAAATACTCCATTCCATTACATAATTAACGATAACAATTTTGGGATTTGATTAGTTGTTCCAGGGCATTCTGTTCCATTAGGGTATCAATTATGTTCTCCGATTAAACATTCGTTTGCATTCTATTAGGTACATTCACAACGGCAATCATGGAGCCCGATAACATAGGAGAATGGGCTTTAATATGCAAAACCACTGACCACTATACTGCAGGCATGCAGGCTAAGTTCAAGGTCAATTCCTGTGGCCAAAAGATAGATTCAGTGACAGGAACAACAAGGCGTTACTACATCGCTGCTGTGGAGACAGAGTGGGACTATGCACCAACAGGAAAAGATGTTTTTGGAAATGAACCTCTTGGAACAAGCGAGTATGTTACTTTTTTGCTTTGTTATTGTTTCTCTGATGATGATGATGATGATGATGATGATGATGATGATGATGATGATGATGATGATGATGATGATGTTGTTGTTATTGTGATGATCTGATGATAATGATGCATGAAGATGATGATGGTGGTGATGACGATGGTAATGCGGTTGATGTTAACGTTGATGATTGCGATGATGAGGATGATGATAATTATCATGATGTTGTTAATCATGACATTGGGGTATCATGGTTATAATGATGATGGCGGTGGTTGTGGTGGTAGTAATGGTAAATGAATGATGATGATGACTATGATATTGTTGATGATGTTGTTGATGATGCCGATCATGATTGACAAGGGTGATGATCATGATGATCATGATTAAGATGATGATGATGATGATGATGATGATATTGTTATTGATGAAAAGTGTGCACGTGATGGTGAATATAGTTATAGTGATTATAATAAGGTTATGTGTTTTTTTCAGACACGGTAAGACCTTCACTATCAATAGTAAGAATCGTATCGGTCGCAAATACAAGAAGGCTCTTTATCGTGAATACACTGACAACACATTTACCAAGAAAAAAGAACGAACAACAGACAAGTACCTTGGAGTACTGGGTCCTCGTGTAATTGCTGAAGTTGGCGATACCATTGAGATAGTCTTCAAGAACATGGCATCACGTGACTACTCAGTGCATCCGCATGGAGTATTTAATAGGTGAGATACGTGATCATGCTGAACTTCCCCTTACCAGAAATACAGAGAACCGGATACAATCTTTTATACCTGATAATTTAAAACTTATTATATTGTCATTTATTTTTCACAAGGACGGTGGTTCGTATCAGAATACCGTATGCAATCTTGAAAACAATGACATTACCATGTATGGTATTGTAGGTGAGAAATAACAAAAGACGAAGAAGAAGAAGATTTTTTTCTCTTTTTTAACAGGTTCAGATTGCAACAGAACAATAGGCATATCTCTGATACGTTGACGTGCGTCTATGTTAACACTATTTTACTCTCATAATTCCTATGCAAACCCTTATGATCGTGGTGGCAATACTGAGCAAGCAAAGCAATAACAAACTTTATACTTGTCTATTGTATTATTCCATAGTCTGCTGTTTCATTAGTGTATCTATTTATCATTACAGCAAGTCAATGGAGGGTTCCGACTACATGGATGGCAGTTCCAACGAAGATAAAAAGGACAACCGAATTAAACCAAAAACCCAGTACACTTACAAATGGACCGTACCTGACCGAGCAGGGCCTAAGACTAATCAATCGTGTTTAACATGGGCTTACTACTCTGATGTAGATTCGGTGAAAGACGCGAATACTGGTCTAGTAGGACCGCTCATCGTATGTAAAAAGGTATAGTTACAGTTATCATGGCGGTTTTCTTGTGCTGAAAATGATTCGGAAAGGCAGCTAGAATCCCGCTGTAGTCCAGCTCGGTCAACATGCCACAACAGGAAACCCAACGCACAGCTAGACATCTATGGGAAGGCTGATATATATTCTTGCATTAGTCGCTATCGAGCAACTGCACACAAATACATTTTTCATCATGAACAAGTAGTCATACCTTTTTGAATACAGGCTAAATGTACGTAGTGGTTTGAACGCACTTCACGGAAGATGCCCGATGGGAAGTGATGTTTATAATGAGTTTAATATTACTGTGGTGTGAATGAAAGAATACAAAAGTACAAAAGTGAAGTGCTCGGTTTTTGTGTTCGTACACTATTTAAAGCTTTTTACTAAATATGTACATGTTTATATGTTTCTACAGGGCACACTGACAGCAGAAGGGAAGAGAAAAGATATCGACCGAGACTTTGCTTTACTTTTCACCGTCATGGACGAGAACCAAAGCTGGTATCTCGATGAAAACATACAGAAATATTGCACTGAAAAAGGTAGATTAAACACTTATTCTATTCAGGCACGGATTGATGTGGATGTCCCTAGTGGCACCCGTTAAGAGATTTAGGGACCAGACACCCACTAACACATTAATAGCCCTTCACTTGCAATTTAGACATCCCCTGACAAATATGTCTGGATCTGCCCCTGCTATTAATATAATCAAGATAGGTTATACAGATAGTGGTCACCGTCTCTCTTCAAGAGTAAATGGAGATGTAAGTGATGTTGGTGAGTTGTGTTCTGGTTGTATTTCATCAGAAAGATCGTTGGTTTTGGCGTTGAACATGTCGCAAAACTGTGTGAAAGTCATCTCAAAACGCTAGACAGCCAGTAGATTAGGATCACAAATCGTCAACGACTATAAATTCGCGGCATCCGGCGTGAACGAATTTTGAGTGTGAATTAAGAGTTGAGCTTCATACTAATGTTATGAAAATAGTATATAAAAAACATACTTGAATTGATGAGAGTCCAATTAAATCAAACCCAACGATTAGAGGAAATACGAGGAACACTGAGTAAATTCATTCTTTTGAATTGAAATTTTTCTTATATATCTTTTAAGTTCACACAGCTCCAATGTAAATAAGTGACAACTTTTTGAATTCTGTGTATAATAAAGTTTATTATTATTATTATTATTATTATTATTATTATTATTATTATTATTATTATTATTATTATTATTATTATTATTATTATTATTATTATTATTATTATTATTATTATTATTATTGTATCGTTTATTTAAACTTTTCTTGGTTTACATGTAATGAGTATTGCGGAAATTTTCTAGGCAATATTCAGTTTTGGTGCCGATTACAACAGTGTTAACTTATGAACGGGTATATAAGGCCTTCACGATTTCACAATTTTGCGAAATTATCCATTTCTGGCACTTTTTGGCTAGTTGGTTTACTTTTTCGAGTCCTATTTTACTTAGCTCAGTTACCAGTTGTTTTTGGTAGCCTGCTAGGAAGTCTAGGACGACGTTTACTTGCACTACGTTATAGTTAGGATAGAGTCTCTTTAATCCTGTTCTTAAGTCTATATACTTTTCTGTTTTCTGAAGATCTCTTTCAGTTATGCGACCGATGTTGCATACGGTTCCTTCGATGATCAGCCACGTCTTGGTCTTCTTGTCCATTATTGTAATGTCTGGTTTGTTTGCGCCATTTTTTGGGGCAATGTCTAGATGTATTGGGATGTTCCACAGTATTTTGGCTTCGTCATTTTCTATGCAGCTTTTTGGGAGTGATTGTTTGTGCCACGGTGTATTGTCGTCTTGTTCTGTAAACCCAAAATGTGATAGGATTTGATGGTACACAGGGCGAAGCATACGGTCATGCCTTGCCGTGTATAAAGATTGAGCGATACCTGAGCAGTTTGAGAATAGGTGTGGAATTGTTTCTTCTTTTTGATGGCATAGTCTGCAGATTAAATCGCCTTCTCTATTGTTTAGTTTCTTTCGTTGGTAAGTCTTTGTTGTTATTAGTTGTTGAAAGATACTGGTATATACACTGTAGACAACATCAGGGATGTTTTTCCATATCTTGTTTATATTGTAGCTTTCTTTCTCTAGATCTTGGTCTTTCCATTGCGTAGTAAGGTACTGTCCAACCCACGGTTGTTGCTTTACCTCCTCCTCCAGTTTCTTCTCTGTTTCTTTCCTAAGTATTGATTTAATGTATCTTGGCTGGCATTTAGATACTTCTGCACTAGCGCTACTTGAAGTGATGGTGGTTGTTTTTTCTTTGGAGTCATATCTTATGTCCAGGTTTAGTTGGTGTGCATACGTTTTTGCATCCTTTATTATGGACTTTAGAGACTTCTTTTCCTTGTACAATTGGAAAGATGAGACAAGTTGGACATGTGGGTCAGCACTCGTTGTTAAGTAGTGTGCTGTCTTGATCTTAGTGGTTTTATACAGCATCTCTAATTGCTGAAGACCTTTACCTCCTTTGTGGAATGGGAGATAGAGTATAGCGTTCGACTCATGTCTGTGTTTACAAGTGTTCTCATTCATTATTTGGCGTGTTTTCCTATCAAGTTGTTGTAGGTGTTGAATGTTCCAATCAGTTGTCCACATGTGATATGAGAGTACAGGAATTGCAAAGGTGTTTGTTGCAGCTATCTTTCGCGGAATTGACAGCGGTGATGACCATATAACAGATAGTCTTCTAGTGTATTCTTTACCTGCTACCTTTTGAACTTCCTTTTCGAGCTGGGTGATATTTATTATTATTATTATTATTATTATTATTATTATTATTATTATTATTATTATTATTATTATTATTATTATTATTATTATTATTATTATTATTATTATTAGTTGCGAAAGAAGACGAAGATTTCCAAGAAAGCAACAAGATGCACGTCATCAATGGTTATGTATTTGGTAATCTACCTGGCTTGGAAATGGTTGCAGGCGAGAATGTCAACTGGTATTTGCTTGGTTTAGGCAACGAGGTTGATATGCACACAGTACATTTTCATGGACAAACCTTTATCACGGTGAGCAACCATAGCAGTAATCAGGCACCGCGGAGCCGGTTTTTTTACGACAAAAAAATACGAAGTAAAAACTTGTTTTCCTATTTTCAATATGTATGCTTAATTTTCAATTGCCAGCCACCTCTGTTATATTGTAAAGCTACCATGAGTCTATACTTTTGTATTTTTTTCTATATATTTATAGAAAAAAAACGGTGAAAGTCGTACACTCCATCGTTTTTTTCAGATTTGTGTGCTGGATCATTTTACTTGTTCTTTTGTGCATGCGTGGTCGTTTGACCGCTGTGTCCACAAAATGAATATTTAGCTTTTAATTATTAGTGACAAGTGCTAATCCACTCCGAGCTAGAGTACAAACACTAAAAGTGTGCAACATAAATACCACTAAATACTGCTAAATTATGCAAATTCTTTTGTTCTCTATTGTTTAATCAACACTATTTAGTAGTAAATAGTACAAAGTATTGCACACTTTTAGTGTTTGTACTCTATTGCACCAATGCTAACACCAACCTACTTTCTCACTGCCCTAATATCATCATGATACAGAAAGTCGTAACATACGGCTACTGCAGATTTGTTTTAAGACTTTTAATGCATCTTGTTGCCCGCAAATAAGTTATTTTCTCAGGTCAATTCTTATCAGTTTATATTGCAGAAATTGCTAATAAGTGCATCATTTTTAACGCCATTTACTATCGTGTACGCACAGCTAAATTAACAATATTTTATCGTTTCCAGACCCCCACGTCTTACCTTCGCAAGGGATACCGCAAGGATGTCTATGATCTATTCCCAGGGGTCTTTGCGACTGTTAAGATGGTTCCTGATAATGTTGGTGTGTGGATGGTACATTGTCACGTGAATGATCACATGGACGCTGGCATGGAGGCGCCTTTTGAGGTGAAGGAAAAACCAACTGACGGTAAGTAAAAAACAAAATTAAAAAAATCACCAATTGGCCTTTTCCAAAACGAGTAAAGTTTCCCTAATTAATATAATTAAGAAATGAAACTAGTACCCGGTCCTTTACTCGTTTAAAAAAAAGGCCAATTGATTGTCAATACAAGCACACACCATGCATACTTAAGTGTTCGGTGTATAAGTGAAATACAGATACATGTGAAAAATATCACACCATACTTACTAACTTGAACTTGGATACAAATAGAACATTACTACAGTGTTACCTCTATTAAGCGGTCACCCATTAAGCGGTCACCCTCTATTAGGCGGCCACAGTAAATATTACTGTTTTGTATTTAGAGTAAGGGTGTTTGATACTAGTGTTAACCCTAGGGGTTGTTTATCAAACACCTTCCACCTTCCTATATTATCTTTATTTCTTGTTTGTAAATTTATTGTGTGGAAAATAAAACCATGAACCATGGACCATTCCTATACCTATTCTATACCTCTATTCAGCGGCCAACCTCTAATAAACGGCCACTTTGAAAAGTCCCGAGGGTGACCGCTTAATACCACTGTACCACTGAGGTAACACTGTATATAGAGAACGCGTCTGTTTACTAGATAGGCGTAACAAATTACCCCTGGCAGTACAGTGGGCAACCTCAATAACTCGCTTATGAATAATCATCGTGTTGGTCTGATATA
Organism: Metridium senile; assembly: GCA_949775045.1. Classification (NCBI taxonomy): domain Eukaryota; kingdom Metazoa; phylum Cnidaria; class Anthozoa; order Actiniaria; family Metridiidae; genus Metridium; species Metridium senile. The sequence continues at coordinate 53,451,056 of OX459095.1, forward strand.
TGAGAGACCTCCTAATATTTTAGATAATTGATTGAATCACTAAATTAATGGCTTTTGTGTTGTTTCTGACTTATCAAACAGGGAACAAACCAATCAGCCAGTCTTGTATGTACAGACAGAGTACATTTGCTTTGGGCATCGCTGTTTTCATGACTTGGATCTTGTGTAAGCTCTAAAGTATACACGTTAATTAAGGCCTACTCCGGGTCTTAAATTTGCCGTAATTTTAGTCGATTTTAGCAAAAAGATCCTAAAATCCAAGGCGATTTTAATCGATTTTAGGCGCTTTCAGCAAAAATCTCCAAACTCTAATGCGATCTTAGGCGATTTTGAGGGATCTTGGGCGATCTTATGACCCGGAGTAGGCCTCACCTTGTATACACCTATTTCAATTAACGTTGTCCATCTGGAATGGTTGATCTGAGACCGATAGGAATTGTGGGAGGTCGTTAAACTGCAAATGCACTATCATAAAAACACTTGAATATTAATGTTTACTTCTGAAATACTGTTATCTGTAATTCAGCACCATTGAAGTGTGATTAAAACAATGTATTTGAAATTTAATGAACTCCCACAATTCCTATCGGTATCAGATCAACCATTCCAGATGGACAACGTTAATTGAAATAGGTGTATACACAGCCAACAAATTCCACTGTAGCTATAGCTATTGTCGTTATAAGCTAAACAATATCCCCTAGACTAGACCTTTCTTTGACAAGTTCTTAAAATATTGGAAATATTAGTTGTATAAACCTCTAACTTTAGCTCGTTACGAGCAGATTTCGTGTGACTATGAAAAGCTCACGACACGTACCGGCCGGTCAAAGCACGGCACAGCATAATGACAATTCTAGATCTAACATATGGCGCGGCAAGGCAATCTGCTCTAGCATGTAGTAGGTAGCATGCAGAGCTGGCGTTCTTTTGGATTTTTGGAGAATTTAGGATCTTGAGCGACCAGCTGTGTTTATTTTATGACCGCGCGAAATATTTTTTGCCAAAAATGGTGTGCTCTCTAGTTCAACACAGGAAGCCCAAAACCCGATTTTTCCCCAAAACCCGAAGGAACGCCTGTTTTGCAGGCTAGATGTAGGATGTCTATATGTGTAAGACTTCTTCGCATTAGACCATAGATGTAACATTAATTCTATCAACGTTATTTAGTTTAAAAAGTTCAAAAGAGCAGCTTGGCAAAATCTTGTAACTTAAAGTAGAAAAACAGTCAACTTGTAACTTATAAAACAGTGTTCAACTATAATAAAATATCATAAAAAATCATGATTTTTTTATTTATTATGGGGTTTGTAGAATAATTTGAAGTCAATAAGTGTTAAATAATAACATTAACACCGTAATATATTCCAGATATTCACTGCGCCTTCGGCGAATAATTGTTAACTATTAAAAAGTAAATATTGAAGTCTCGTGGAAAGACAGCACTAAATATGGTAGTAGTTTAATAAGGATGTATATATAAACATGGCAGTATTTTTTAATAAATATTTAACAGCTATATGCTATAAATTACAATCATTGTTAGCCACACATCCTGGACAGGCGTGCAAAGACTCATGGATGTAAGCATCACAATCGAGACAAAATACTTCCTTGCAGCCAGTACATGTAGAAGCCTGAAAAAAAGATTATTAACGAAAGTTAACACACCAAGCATAAATCACATCTTAATACAGTAAAGACCCGCATGTAAGAACAGGTGATATTGAGGATAGTGATGCGTTTCTTGTATATCGGGTGCTTAGTGAGAAATCAGGCTGAAGATGTTCTTACTAAGTTGTTGTTAAGATTGTTTCTACTGTATTGCGTACTGTAGCTCCAAGTAATCTTTATAGATGGATATAGGCTGTACTGGATGCCATACAGTTCAGTATGGTCCCCTTTGGAATTGAGCCAAAACTTCTAAAGAAAATTAGGCATTCTCTCAACAAAATGAAGTCAAATTTACTCTAGCAAGTTCAACCCTTCTGCGAAATATTGTGTGTTTGTGTTGGTCCAGCACACATACTTAGGTCAGCCCCACTGTTTACCTATCAGTTTTGATACCCAATTTGTTTGTAAATAAGACCATGTTTCATTTGTCAGTCTGGCTGAATTAGTTTAAATATACATGGTGCTTTATTGACCAAATTTCAGCCTTAAGGCTCTTGTCCACTTATTCTTTTAAGCGGGTGTTTACTGTATGACAACTTATTTCCATCAATTTAGAGAACGTTTCCGGCTATCCACGTGTCCATGGGTACATGAAGAAACGACGTTTTTTACACGTATAGATATATATAAATTCAGTTAATAGTTATTTAAATTGATCTATTCAGTTGATTCAAGGTGCCATTTTGTGGTCAGCGCTATAAAGGGCATGTTGAAACAATTTAAAACACGTACAATTCAATTTAATACTCCAGTTTCGAGTTGTTTATTGCGCAGTCTAAGGGCCTGTTTATATGGAAGCGAGTTGTCCCTGCTAGCCGGGATAACTCTATTGTCTTGAATTCCCCGGAGGACTCAAAACAATAGAGTTATCCTGGCTAGCAGGGACAACTCGCCATCATATAAACAGCCCCTTAGGGGCTGTATACACCTAATTCAAAAAAGGTTGACGGGGCGAACGGCGATTGGCGATTGGTGATTGGCGATTGCGGGACTGTGGATAATACGAATTTCTTCTTATTCTATTCTAAATTACCCAAACATCGTTAAGCGATAACCTTAGATGGATGTCTCGAAGGTTTCGCTGAACGGTGGAGGCATTGTTTGGATAATTTAGAAACGAATAAGAAGGAATTCATATTAACCATCGCCAATCACCAATCGCCAATCGCCGTTCGCCCCGTCAACCTTTTTTGAATTAGGTGTATATGAAGGCGAGTTGTCCCTGCTAGCCGGGATAACTCTATTGTTTTGTGTCCCCAGGGGAATATAAAACAATAGTTATCCATCCTAGCAGGGACAACTCCCGTATTGTATAAAATACCACGGGTTTTATCGCTACTTTTTGATAAATTAGCATACATTCGAGGCTTACAGGAAATGCAGTGAAGAATTCGAAACTGCTGTTACTCCTACAAATCTAAATTCAATACTTACCGATTTCTCTTTAAGAATAATTTGACAAGCCTGGCATTGTCTGTGGAATAGGAGCCACCAAAATTTTAGCCTCCCTCGCATCCGTTATTATTTTCGGTTCCATTTACAAACATCCTATTACTGACGGTAAAGGAATGGGACCGAAACTAAAAAGGGTTGTGGGGAACACAGCGATCAAACGACTACGCATGCTTGGCAAAATATTCACAGCAAAAAATCTGAATATATAATTTTCATATAATTGCACATAACCTTTGTTGTACAGTTGACTCTCTCGTAAGCGACCAGCATCGGACCAGAAGAAAGTGGTCGCTCACTGGAGATGGTGGCTTTCGAGAACCAGAACACAGGAAGCCCAAAGCATGCGTAAATTGTAACACGTCCGTATTCATGTCAAAAATTATCAACTAATTACAGAATTATTGTATCTTAACTCTTTGATAGGCATATTTGTCCGCCACGGTATCTTTAAAGATGTTTTAGGTATAGTGTTATCCAAAAGTCAACAGTCTAATGAGAGTAAAATCCAACTGAAAACGTGAACCCTAAAGGTGGTCGCTGTCGCTTAAAAAAGTGGTCACTCAGGAGAGAGAATTTATTACAGAGTTTGTTTGGAAAACAAAACGGGAAATTGTCGAGAGTGGTCGAGAGTGGTCGATCAGAGAGAGTCAACTGTAATGTCAAGCTATACCATTTATTTATACATTTGAATTTGTGTTTACATTTTGAGAAAAAGCGATGAAAGTCGTCAACTCCATAGTTTTTGATAGAGTCCGTACGAATGTCAGATTTGTGGGCTGGATCATTGTACTTGTTTTTTCGCGCATGCGTGGTCGTTTGACCGCTGTGTTGTTGTGTGGTGCTTCAACAATCTGAGTGACCAGGCAATAAGAAAAAACTATATTTACCTGGTTTCCATAGTAACTGGTAAGTATATTTCTTCAAATTGTGGAAATGGGAATAAGTGTTGATACGATCGAGCGAGATGAGGAGCTGACACTAAAGTCAAACCTGAAACAAACACAACACTACCCTTACTAATATTTAGTATCGTAGGTATTTTTTATCTTACCCTGCTAGCAGAGAAAGTTTGTCTCACTAAAAATATTTCTACTAAGAGCGAGAAAAACTTCCTGCTAGCAGGGTTGTTTTATCTATCAGTTATGAAGTAAACAAAGTTTGTTTAAATTTTGCGAAAACGGACTTTGTGTAACTAAATTCTGAAAAAGATTTAAACTGATATGTTATTTTTTACAACAACAAAAAATGTCCAAGAATAATCGTTTACAAACTGTTTTCTAAGAAACACTGGCTTAGCCTATACTAGTAGTTTAACCACTAGTTATCGTACATTTGTACTCCAATAATTGCTCCCTTGGAAACACTGCCACAGCCTACACTAGTTTAACCACTAGCCGTTATTGTACATTTGTACTCCAATTTCTCCCTTATAGGAACACTGACTTAGGGGCTGTTTATATGATGGCAAGTTGTCCCTGCTAGCCGGGATAACTCCATTGTTTTGTGTTCCCCGGGGAATTGAAGACATTAGAGTTATCCCGGCTAGCAGGGACAACTCGCTTCCATATAAACAGCCCCTTAGCCTAGTTTAACCACTAGTTGTCGTATACATTATTTTTACTGCAACTGATTAACTGTGGCTACATTTTTCGTCATATACTTACTACAAACTTTACACTCAACAGGAAGATCGCAATACTTGCTTTGACACTGGAAAACATTTATCAGTGTTAGAATCAAGGCTGCTTGGATGTTATTAAAACAAGCAAATAAGATAGGAATGAAAATTAGTATCATTGGTTTTGGGTTATAGAAATGATAGCGATATAATGATAGCGATAATGATAATATCATGATGATAAAAATAACACTAATACCATGCCAGATGATTACCATGCTTATGATTATAAGATAATGACTACGACGATAATAATGATATAATACATAATACAATGATATTACAAGAACATAGTGCTAATTACATAGTGCTAATTACATAGCTAATTACATAGTGCTAATGATATTATTTCAACCTGACAGTGTTCTGTGATTCAGAAGATTATAATACATTGGTGTATGTTAGGTAAAAATAGTGTAATTTCTGACAAAAAGATGTACCTGCGGACAGAAATAACCGTTGGTATTCATTCCAGTACTGCTGCTTGTACTATCTAAATGACTACAACAAACAAAATACTATTTAAATAAAGAACATATCACACGCTAAGGAGAATAAACAAACGAGAACTATCAAATGATCAATTTACACAACCTACAATCATGTGCAAAATACCTTGGGACATTATATTGTTTTTTTACATGAAAAATATTTCATGAATAATAATTCCGTTTCCCCCTCTCCCCCATATCAATGTTGAGTTTTGGGAATGTGAAACGGTTGTCATTTGAAAGACCAACATTGCTTAGGGGGAAGGGGGTTTGCACATCAAATCAATACATTTTGTATATTTTTTCAAACTCAAACAAAAACGCTCATAAAAATGTCCCAACAATTTTGCACATGACTGTAGCCTCCTCCAAAGGCGTGTCTCTGTAGGAGTCTGGGAACGAAGAAAGTGGGGAGATAAAACGTGTCTATTCACGGTCAAACAAACGAAGCCAGCAGGAGGAAAAGAAGCTGCCTTCGAAGGATGCTATATACAGGACCAATATCTGCACTTACCACATGCAAAACGATGGAGGGCCCTTTGCAACATGCTGAGGGAATCCTACAACAAAAACGTTAATTGCATTAGCGGATGTGGTCCAATGAGTTCGGCTGAGATGCGGGTATATTTTCCAGACTTTGACAGAGCATAAAAAATCCGCATTTTGATGAAAATGAATTTGTTTCTCGCACAATTGTTTTAAATGACTTAAATATTACTTTAGGTGGGTTTCTCATCAGGTAGTAGGTGCACTTTAAATATACAGTCAATGGCATTAACGTTGTAATAATTCAATACTTATCATTTACAAAAAATACATATGATATAATGCGTACATAAAATAGAGATTATAATAAATAACACCATAACAAGGTAACTTAATTATTCATTTGTCTATGTTTTAAACTGATTAATGCTAGTATCAAGCAATTGGTGCAAACGTATTTTTGTGTCACGTGACATTTCGTTTAGTGTAAATGTCTATTTTGGTGGGCAAAGTATCAGCCATAAAAAAAAACATTCAAAATCAATAATATTAATAATAATAATTTTATATCATTAATAATAATAATAATAATAATGATGATGATGATGGAGTGCATTTACAGAAACCATTGTTATAAATATAGTAAATTTAGTTAGCTATTTAGTCACCTAAAATAGTAACTAATTTTATCTTATACTCCAAAGAAGGGCTATAGCTTGAAATGTCAGTAAAGTTTAATCAACATTTTGTACAGTTATACAAATTTCATTATATTACCATAACTAATTTAGGTGACGACTACTAGAGTACAAACACTAAAAGTGTGCAATACTTTGTACTATTTACCACTAAATAGTGTTGATTAAACAATAGAGAACAAAAGAATTTGCATAATTTAGCAGTATTTAGTGGTATTTATGTTGCACACTTTTAGTGTTTGTACTCTATTCAACATATTGATTAAATGCACTAAAATAATATTGATAATACATGCAAGGACTTACCCATTCGTATGAGAGCTGCCTCTGTGTCTGCCTGTAACAAATCATAATTTATTAAATGTCTTTATAAATTGAATGTTTTGACATCATGGGAAATTACTTTTCTCTTTTTTTTGGTATTAAGCACCCCGGAGGGGGGGGGGGACTCCCTTATTTAAGGGGGCGGGGTCCTCGTCATCCCTTTTAGGGTTTGAAATCAGTGTTTTAGTCCCACTTAGGGTGTTAATGACAAGAATGTCCAACAGCTGAGTTTTGTGGTCCCTTTTAAGATCAACAACAATGCTTTTTTTTATTGATTTCTATTTTAATCCCCTTTCCGGTCCCTCTTAGGGGTAAAATTTCATCACTGCCACGCCAATCATCTCAAAATACCCCTTTTAGGAATCATTTTCAGAATTTCAGACAAGGACCCCGCCCCCTTTTATTAAGCCCCCGGGATTAAGCAAAGGGCTTTGCTATGCTATGCCTACCTTTGCTGTTGGTGGGATTACTTGTTGCATCAGTAATTCTTTAAAATGCCGCTCATCAAGAATTACCCTATACAGCCCTAAGATATAAACAAAGACAGCTTGTTACTGAGATATGTACTTCAGAGCATTAGAAGGGCCACAAGTTAGATAACTACCATGGTTATTACGTCACCCTCATTAAATGAAAACCATTGTCTTGTATTGTAAAAAACAATAGATAAATAATTGAAAGACTAAACTAAAACTAGCTCAAAGCAGCAAATATAGTATTAGCCTTTACCTAAATGAGCAGAGGACTGGGTACTAGTTTCTAAATTAATCTAATTACAAAATTAATCATATCATTGGAAAGAGCACATCAAGATATACAAGGTTCCAAAGTTTGGTTGAATTTGCTTGAATACTGGGTTAGCGGCAGTCTTTGAAAACCTTGAAAATTTACAAAGAAATGTATGGATTGGATGGACACCGTCCATCCAAACTATACATTTCTTTGTAATTCTTTGGACATTTAAAATGCTCTCATTTTGTCGCTATTTAACTTAATGTGCCCAAACTTTGAAACCTTGTATATTTCAATGTGCTCTTTCCTATGATATGCTTAATTTTGTAATTAGATTAATTTAGAAAACTAGTACCCAGTCCTCTGCTCGTTTAGGTAGAGGCTAATTGGGATTGGTTGAGAAAATTCAAAGTAATATACCAATTCAGCTAACAAGTTACTATGTATGTTTCTACCCCATTCAAATCTTTTGGGAATATGATTCTTTGTCTTATGTATTTCGATATCTCATGGTAAAACAATTACAGTACGGACACAGTAACTGGGCCCACCTGAACAAAACTGTCTAATCACAATCAACTTACAGAAAATCGATTCCCGATAAAATCCGACTAATAAAATCAGCGTTAAGAACTTGGATGATAAAATGTACAAAGTTTTGGCGCTTTTTAATAAATCAAGTGTTTGTAGTTTTGATATCGCACTGTAATTATTGGAACAAACGTTTTTAATTCCAGTGGTTTTGAATTTGGTGGATTTAAGCACATAGCAATGTAAGCCGATTTGGCAATTCTTACTATTAATAATATTTTGAAATAGAAATAAATATATGATCTTGAGGCATGACCTATTTGTAAAGTCTTCTAATATATTCAATTGACACACAATTGATATACATGTACCTTGTGTTTGACTACAAATGGTTTTGCAAACTTTCATCTCAGCAGCAAGGCCAATGATTGAACATCGAATGTTTTGATCTAAGACAGTCTATTAAAACAAAAACATTGTACAGTAACTAGTATGTCTTTATATTAAAAGGTTTTTCATCATCATTCCAAATATCATATAACCGCCTGAGAGTTGGCTTAATTGGTTAAGCACCGGACTACAGTGAGGGAGGTGCAGGGTTCGCGTCCCAGCCGGACCAATACTCAGGGTCTTAAAATAATTGAAGAGAAGGTGCTGCTTTTGTAATTAAATCTGCAAATGGTTAGACCTTCACGTCTTCTCGGATAAGGATGTAAAACTGTAGGTCCCGTCTGTCTTCACTCTAATCCTATATAAGGCAGACGTTAAAGATCCTGTTGTGCTATTCGCAAAGAGTAGGGGATAAATGTCTCGCGGTACAACAGTTAGATTTCGGAGGCATACACTAATCCACAACCATGATTGTGAACTGCTTCTAGCAGTCCAATAAGTCCTCCACATCTATCAATAGAAATTGTAATGCGCAATCGATCATATAATTTATTGGCATGGTAGACTGCGCAATATTAAGTACCAAATATTATTATTATTATCAGCCATATATCTAATGAAATAATATTATCCTCTTCCATGATTTAAATATGGTTTACTGATGAAGTTGGAATAAGGAATAGGGAATACAATGTAAGTTGAAGGAATAAGTTGAAGGAATCGTGAAGACACATAACATTAATTTTGAAATAGCCAATAACAAGAATGGCTGTAATTTTGACAAAAGAGGGGGAATTAATTAAGGTTTGCGGTAATTTTTTTGGTGTTGCGTTATTGTATCTATTTCAAGGGTCAACTGGCTACTTGTATGGTTTGATTAATTTATCTATTACAAGGGTCAAGCCTACCTGTATAGTTTGATTAATGTCACCAGGATCACATGATGTCAAACTGCCAAACAGTATTAATATTTCTTTGCTTGAATGACCTGGCATGTGTCTAAAATATAAAAACATAATCATGTACAGTTTAATAACTGGCATTACATAACTGTATGAGAGTAATTTTGAATTTTAAATAAATTGTGGGTTGATGTCATGAATTTGCATTTAAATTTTTTTAAATTTTAAACCTTTAAAATATCTCTGAAATGACAAGCCAATAACCAGGAAAGGTTACCATCTTTTTATGAAACCCTTTTTGTACCCTACATTTAGAAGTGATTTTGAAACTAAACAACCAGAAGTGATAAGCACATTTAATAATTTAAAAATATTTATTAGACATAATTTATTAATAAATAACTATTTTTAAATTATTAAAATAGTATTGAAGAAACCTTAATAGTACCGTAAAGAGTTTGCAGCCAAAGAAAGTGCATTCTGCAACGACGGCTCTCCTTGACATGATTTAGGAATACAGCTCTTGTTGATAGCATTGATATGTAATTTAGGATTTCCTTCAAATTAAATGTTTACAATATGAACAAGCTTGAATACAAACTAAAGTCACTTTGGGCAGTACCCGCTATGATGATGAGATAATAATAAAGATAACAATTATTAAAAAAATCATGAATAATTAATGAGACATTTTCAAAAGAAATCATGACCATGACGAGTGTTGTAAATCTGATACAACACTAGTGTTGTATATCCTGATTTGCATAAGTTTTAACTGGTAATTTTACGGCAAAATTTATTTTAATCATGAAAATTTTGGTAAAATTTATATGAAAGAGCTAACCTAGACATTTTTTAAGTAGTTTACAACATTCGCGTCCGTGTTGTATCGGCAATACAATCGCGCGCCTTCGGTTAATTATAACAAATAACTCACCACTTAATTCTGTTAATTTTTCAGCTCTTTTATTTTTTGTTATTAATATTCCAAGCTGAAAAGAAAAACAAGAAACATATTGAGAATATGAATATACATAATCTCCTTATTAGCTGTTTTTAGTGTCAGGATTTCTGTATCCATCCCACAGGAAGCCCAACACTGAAAACGGCCACGAGGGAGACTAGTGAATATTACACAGTGATAATTATGAAATGTTGACTTAATATTTAGTACAAATACTGATTAAAGGAGTCTCTTATACCTGTGATATTGGGTTTTGATCAAAATATTCTGTTACAAAGTTTTCCAGTAGCTGTTTGATAAATAAAAGAAAGGTTCAGTACATGCATGGACATTGATGACATAAGACACTATATACACTCCCCAGACACTTATAAATTTCTGATTCAAGTATACTGAGTGTTGTGTCTGCACATTTAAACCTATTTTAGCCAAAGCTACAGTCTACATGTACACTCCTGAGCCTGCAAGGATGTCAGTATTTTCATCATGGTTTCAAATAAAATCAATTTATTACTAGTTTCTTATCAATCTACTATGTTCAACACCAGCTACCACTGCAACACCTTTCAATAATAATAATTATAGTAATAAACACATACAACTAACAAATCATTTGAACCTGTACACAAAAGCTTAAAAAAATTCTTTAAGACTGTTTTGAAAATCCTACAACAAACAACTCGAAAGCTATGCTCCTTTGGTTGCCGTTCACAGATTATACATTATACATGTAAATTAATTATTTTTCATTTTTTTATGTAATTGTAAAATATGAATATACTCTAACTAATGTAAATCAAGTAAACAGTGTACATAAAATTGAAATTTCAGGATGAAGAGTGATCAGGTTGTAGCTTTGTGACAAGTGTTTTGGAATAGGTGCATACATGTACATAAGCTACATTAGCTGTTTTACTTGAAGTAATTACCTTAGAGGTGCAAGTTATTCTTGTTGGTTTTAGGTCAGTTTCTTCCATGGATTTAGACATGTCAATCACCAAGTATAGATGTCTCATCTGTAGAATAAAAACAAACTTTGAATATCTAGTATGTGTAAGTGATGTTGTTTTGTTGGTGTAAGTAGTGTTGAGCCGGAGACTAGAGTTGTTGGTACATGTATGTATCTGAAGAAGTTATAACCTGAGTACAATTCATCTTGAGAACTCGTACAGAAATGAAAATCTGTTCTCAATCTAATTCATGATGTCAAGCACATTGCTAACAGACTTCTGTTTGTTTTCATACATAAATTAAAATTATTAGAAATTAAAATGCTTAGATAATTACACTTTCATATGTCATATTGTGCAGGTACATGTAGCTATATGATTTTATTGTTTTCCTTCAGCCATAAGCCACTGTGAAATTTATTCATTTCACTAAATTGATAAAAGTAATTTCCTGAAAATCTATAAATCTTTTTGTTACCACTCGTCTACTTTATTTGGATTATTTTAAGCCAAGAGCAAGACTCACTGTAGCACTTTGCTACACACATATGCTCATTTACATGTTAAAAGTAGGCTAAATTATTTAGACACAAAAACATTCTAATAAATTATGTGACCATTATTATATTTCTTTAAAATTCTGATATTAAACATTTGATACTCTAGTACCATGACCAGTCCTTATACAAAGGGCCTATTTAGACATGTTTATACTTACCATGCCAAGTCTGACATTTCCAGTTCTCAAGAAGGCCCTGATGAGTATAAACAAAAACTCATGTAAAGCTCAATACAAATATTCTAAGGCATTTTGTATGTTCTATATAACTCCCTCTTAATGTTTGCTATTAAAGTTAATGTATTTGTAAAAGTGCATGGTTTGAACACACTGGTGTAAGTGATTTTGATATTGTGATCATCTTTACATATCTAGTGCTGAAAAAGACTGCTGATATATGTTTGTATCTGGCCTTTCACATCCGGAGCAAAAGGTACCATCTTCTTTATTATAACAATGACTTTCACTCAACGTTTTCAAAATGTTAGACACCAACACCCATACAAAATGTAATATTATATGAATATTTTGCTGGCACGGAGTCTAGTTAGTCTGTGTGTGTAGAGCGTCTAGTCCCTTGTGTATAAGGGTGTTGGCCGTAGTGATATGGTCAGCCTTGCGCCATGTACATATATTTAGCTTAAGTTTTCACTATAATTTATATATAGCAGATGCTTAAACTTTCTATGGAAGACACTGTATAATATTGTTGTTATTTAACAATGTTAACCTTAAAACCCCAAAGGTATGCATTATAGCAATTGTAGGGGGTTCATGTTCCTATTTTTCCACAAAGTAGTTGTGGATTTTTGTGACTGGCTATAATGTTTAGTTTTTGTTATGATGGATATTTTTGATTTCTTTAATAAAATGTGTTACCGCTGACCAACCATTCCATGCGTCAAGTGTTGTGTGGTGTTATTAACTATATGGAGTGGAGGCAAAATCATTCTTTCTTACAGCGCGAAGCGCAAACGTATGACTACATTTAATTAAATTCAATGTATTCGCATGTTTTATACACAGGAGTTTGTACTTTATTTGTCAGATGTGCAGTTGTCTGATTTTACCGAATAAGGTGTGTAAAAACTCTTTTTGCAGCAGTGCATAGAAGTATCGAATATATAAAAAGTGGTCATACTTTTGCGCATTGCGCTGTAAGACAAAACATAGTGAGACAGTCACAACTCACCAACATTACAACTTTACTCTGGGAAAACATTGCTCACCTTTTTCTTTTATTACGATGTACAAGATCATCCACCAATGACTGCAATGAGCCTTCCTCATCTTCTCTAATTGCCTCCCTACATAATTCAAAGTACACAAAGCAACAAAGTGATTGGCACCTACAATCTTGACAAAAGTGTTGACATGAATGTGATAAAATCATTTTAGCACTGCCCATGCAGCCCCCTTGGCAATGTTGAGGAGGATTGAGTCATTGTTTTGTGCTAATGTAGCTGACTGTGCAATGTGCAATCATTTAACACCAACATAATGTGGGGGAAGGAGGACAAATTTTAATACTTAACATCTTGCCAACTACTTTTGACAAAGTTTGTATGTTTCCAGTATAAAAATCACAAAACAATTTCTTTACGAATATATTATAATATTTATCGAAGTAACAATATTTGTAATAGGATCATCCGGGTGGATGTACTCCTGAGAAGGACAGTTTGATGTGACTGATGTTTCGACAACCTGTGCAGAAGTCATCTTCAGAGTCAAGTGAATAAAAGAGTCAGATTGGGTGATATTTATACTCCCACGCTAATTAATGGATGTTGCATAATTAGCGGCATCGGTCTCATTGTGCGGCTGTACTGCTTGGGTGTCATTAGCGCCATCAGTCTCATTGTGTGGTGGTACCGCTTCGGCGGCTCGTTGCGTTTGCGTTTGATTGTCACGTTTGTTTACAAGCCGATTGTATGGCGTTGGTAGTGTAATTGATATATTAATTGGATGATGCTCTAACTTGGTAAACCAACTTTTCATAAGAACAACTATAGCGTGTTAATTACGTGTTAATTGTTTTGACGTAGTTCCTAAAAGGCGCAATGACCTTTAATGACCTACAATGACCTACAATAAGCTACAATGAGCAACTATGAGTTGCTCATTGTAGCTCATTATAGCTCATTGTAAGTCATTGTAGCTCATTGCGCCTTTTGGTAAACTACGGGTTTTTTTTATTTGGAAGTTATCATTGAAGATGGTGCGATTTCCTATAAAAAGTGTATTGAATAAACTACACCAACAATGTTGACCATGCCAAAAGAACGAAGCAAACATATAAATTGCTTCATTTATTCTGAAGTACTTAGTTTTATCGTTGATGTTTTCTCAAAGTAAGTAAAATTTCGGTCCTTCATGTCGTCGCCACGATCGATACTTTTACATTTAAAACCTAATATTTTCCATTGGTCTTCAACGGCATGATATTCTACCTAAATATTATTATAGCCAACTAGTAGAAGCAAAGAGTAAATTAATCATAGCGTACCAAGTTTTCTCATATTGATTCAACCAACGGTAGCCACCTTCTCCTTCTTCGTCCGCCATCTTGTTTTTTGAGCCGAAATGGTCAGCGTCCATTTATACACAGGTAATCCGCGCCATCTTTTTAAAACAATGTTTGATTGACGATTTGTTTGAGCTAAAACATTTCGCATTTCAGCTTTGCTAATTCTGCTTGTCTCTTGGTCAATGTTATCGGTAGCGTTAGCATTAGGGTTGTGGTGGCGTTGGGGTTTGGGTGCCATTTGGAGTGTGTTACTATGGAAATCAGTAGACTAGTAATCATGCCCCAAAAATTCCGTCCACGTGACCAATTTTTTTTGTACCATGTGATCGCTTCTGGCCAATCATTTTGCTCAAAATTGGTCATGTGGTACAAAAAGACACCCCCAAGGCCAAATTTTCAACGTACATTTAACCACTCTAGTGATTTTCATAGTATCATTAGGGTTAAGATTGAAGTGGCATTGGGGTTTGTGATATCATGTTAACATTAGGGTTAGGGTTAGGGCTATTTAAAGTATTTAGCGGAGCTCCCGCGCGGGTCAAAGGAGCACCATACCTAAAGGCCGATTTACACGATACGATTTTGACCTACGACTGTAGTATACGATTTGCCTACAACATGTAGTAGGTACCATTCACACGCGCACGACTAGTCGTATACGATTCGTATACGCCATTGCTAAAATCGTGATTGATTTGACGAAATACTAGTTCCAGTCCTAATATGGGACAAATCACGTCATTTTCCTACGACAAGTTGTAGGGTTTTGACCCTCGGTTCAAAATCCTACTACAAGTTGTAGGTCGCGTGCGTCAGTCGTAGGCAAGTCGTAGGGCATTTACACGGCACGAGTTGGAGCTCATTTGAGTCGTATACTACAAGTCGCACACGACATTAATCTTGCCGTGTAAATCGTGTCGTGCAACTCACTGTACGCTTCTTTCGTGCTTAGCAACCTCCCGCGTGTATCCATAACTAACACGATGGACGCACGCTACTTATGAACCATTTCTTAAATTGCACGAAAAAAAAAACAAGCAAAATTTTTTTTTACTTGTGATTGCGTGAGCGTGCTCCATCGATCATTTTTTGTTCATAGATGAAGATCCAATAAGATCGCTCGTTTTATATTATCTATGTTATAAATAGCACTAGTCCAACAAAGCTAAGTGGGCTTTTTTCCCTTTTAATACATAGTTTCAAAAACATCACTCATACCTATTAATTAATTAATTAATTAATTAATTAATTAATTAATTATTTATTTATTTAATTAATTAATTACGAATTGTACTAAAGCTCGTGCGATTTCCTATACTAATTCGTTACGCACATGTACAAAGTACCTTTTTCATAATTTTGAGCAAAAAGCTATATATTGAATTTACATATCAAATAAGATTTTGGACTTATAGTCGAAAAAATATGTATCGCAGATTAATATTTCTCGTTTTTTCTTGAGTATACCTGAACAGTAAGAAATGGTATCTCTTTCAAATACGCACACATACGCCTACGTCATCATGTACAGTTTTTATGACCTGTGCACAAAAACTATTTACATGCACATATTGATGTTGTAAGAAAAAGTTAAACTGGGAGCTCCGCTATTAGGTTTTACCTAATTTGTATATTAATAGCCCTATAAAAGGTCATTTGGTTACTGGTATCTCAATATAACCATGGATAAAATATTTTGACCTTTTAAAGCATGCACTTGTGTCATTTATTTCAGTGCGTGCTGTAAATCCCAACCGCTAGAAATAAAATGACGAGTGGTGTACTTTTTAACGATTATTCCTAATACGATGTCCCTATGACATATTTGTTTTTTATTTTTTTATTTTGAGGTAACTAGTATTATGTGCATGGAATTAACCTCCAGAGGAGCAGAGGAGCAGAGGAGCAGAGGAGCAGAGGAGCAGAGGAGCAGAGGAGCAGAGGAGCAGAGGAGCAGAGGAGCAGAGGAGCAGAGGAGCAGAGGAGCAGAGGAGCAGAGGAGCAGAGGAGCAGAGGAGCAGAGGAGCAGAGGAGCAGAGGAGCAGAGGAGCAGAGGAGCAGAGGAGCAGAGGAGCAGAGGAGCAGAGGAGCAGAGGAGCAGAGGAGCAGAGGAGCAGAGGAGCAGAGGAGCAGAGGAGCAGAGGAGCAGAGGAGCAGAGGAGTTTACGGTGACTTTCCGGTGACTTTCCGGTGAGTTCCCGAGGAGTTAAAGGTGAGTTAGCGAGGAGTTTACGGGGAGTTTACGGGGAGTTGAGTTCCGGATCCCGGAGAGTATAGGTTGTCAACATCCAATGACCACCCCTCCCCCATCTATCAATTTTCCCGTTTGATTCTTCCATCAACAAAAACTTTCATTTATAATTTATTTGGAATATTAATAAGCTACAACGTTAAAATCATTAATCCCTCTTTTGTGCGTTTATTCAAACAAAACAATATACATTGTGTGCTCTCTTTGTTATATTTATTTCTCGGCTCGGCTTGGCTCGGCTTAATCCCCTGTCAGCTGGCCTAACAATAGCCTAGCCTAGCCTAGCCTAATATTAAAATTATTTTTACAAAAAAAACAAGATACTGGTTTACATGTTTGTCACGGAGCCTTTGGGTATAGAACAATCGTTTTTTTTAATACAAGCTTTTAATTTCTGTCTTGAATTTTTGGAGTGATCTTATTTCTCTGACATGTGAAGGATGCAGGTAATTCCACAGTATTGCTCCAATGTAACTAAAAGCCCGCTTTTGATATTCTGTACGGGGCTTAGGAACTGTTAGGGACCGGTCATTATTTATCGCCTTTTTGGGGGGGCGGAGGATTTTAGTTCGGACACAGTGAAACTTAGCAGATTCCCCCTTCCTCAGTATATACATTGCAGTGATCCCCCTCCTAACTACGGATAATTTCAGAGATCCCCTCCTTGATAAGTACCTATATTTTTGATTCCTTAATTACTTTGATACAGTACTTACAGTCTGTGTTCAGTTGTCAATATGGTTGTATTCACGGCTACATCGTTAAAATCAGCACGCTGAAGCTCCATCTGTACCTCTTTAAATCATAGTTCACTTTTTTCATCACATTTTCATAGTTCAAGTCTTTTATAAATCCTTCTGTCGAAGTTTAGGCGATAAATAATGACCGGTTCCTTAGCTTGTATTGTTTATTACGAAGGCTGTATTAATATTCCGAGGTGTAATTTGAGAACTAACTCTTCAAGTAAGCTGGGGTGCGGTTTTGCATCTTCTTAAACATTAGGATTGCCTTTTATTTTACGATGAATTGCAAGTGTATCCCAATTTAATTGTTTTAATAGCTAGATCTTGTTATTGCCCTAGCCGCTCGATTTTGCAATTTTTGTAGTTGATCATTTAGCTTGTCGCTTAATTCATTATCAACTGAGCCTACAGTTATCATACTTGGGCTGAATTAAGGCTTCATAAATCTGGATTGCAGTTCTAGTCGCGATAAATGGGTGAGCTCGTTTTAACGACCCTATGCTAGATGAAACATTCTTAGCGATTGTAGTAACATGTTCTGACCAATTTAAATTTTTATCTATAGTGACACCCAAAGATTTAGTAATAAGATTTAGTAATAAATCTTGATAAACTTGCTTAACCTTATTGCAAGTAAGTGATATATTGATAGTGCAATCATTGCCTTGTGCGTTAAACTTTTGGCGAGAACCAATTATCATAAATTCCGTTTTCCGCTAACACTGCATATCTGCATTCGGGTCAATACTATGATCGAAACCATTTTAGGCCGGAGCCTTCGTCTATATCATAGTTGGATAGCTTGTCAAGAAGGATTCCATGATCTATGGTGTCCAAGGCCTTTTGTAGATCAATAAAAATGACTGACCATTCATTCGTGGCTTCAAGTAGAGCTGTAACAGTACTATGCATTGAGCGGAAGCCTGACTGACATTCTACTAAAAATTAATTTTCGATAATATAATACATTGAATATAACTGGTTATAGATTATCTTCTCAAACAATTTTGAAACTGTAGGAATGACTGAGATTGGTTGGTAATTGTTTGTGCAGACGTTTCTCCTTTTTGAAAATAGTTGTCAACGGCCTTTGCCGATTTCCACTCATTTGGAAAAACACCCGTAGTAATAGATTGCCTGAAAATATCTGTAAGTGATAAGCCTATCAATAGCCTAGAACAATAGCCTGATAGCCTAAAACAATAGCCATATAGCCTAGAACAATTGCCTGATAGCCTAGAACAATAGCCTGATAGCCTAGAACAATAGCCTGATAGCCTAGAACAAGTGCCAGATAGCATAGAACAATATACCCTTAATGACTGGTCCCGAGGGAAACAGTTAGTTTTGTTTCCGAGAATCTCAATGTTTCCCGAGGCTCCAGCCTAGAACAATAGCCTGATAGCTTAGAACAATAGCCCGATAGCCTAGAACAATAGCCAGATAGCCTAGAACATTAACCTGATAGCCTAGAACATTAGCCTGATAGCCTATATTAATAACATTAGCCTGATAGCCTATAACATTAGCCTTATAGCCTACAACATTAGCCTGATAGCCTATAACACTATACAAAAAAAATTCTCGATATTTTCTATCAAACTATTAAACCAAAATACTGGTAATGTTCTTTAGCTGACAAATACTGTGGCAACAAACTTGCTGTTGAGTTGTTCAGCTCACATGTCATCAGTGCATGGTTGTAGTTGAAGGACTTGCATTTGTCAGCAAGGTTACAGTATGTCATACACACAAAGTAACTATCTACTTCATAAACTCGATGTACAACCTGATGGTTGAGAGCCAGTGACTGTGCTGATGACTGGAACATGATGCTTGGGTTTTCTATAAGATGACAATAAACGTACATAAGCATCATTAGACTTAAAAAAAGAGTAAAGCTTTTGCCTGTCTGCTCATGTTGGAAAAGAGAAGAAAAAAATATATATAAACACTTTTTTGCCTTGAACAACTCAGTAGTTGGTTAAACATAATCAAACTAGAGCCCTATACGTTAGATTTCCAAGATTGTCTTCGCCAGTTGAGAACGTTTCAAAGATATGCCTATTGTTCTGTTGCAATCTCAACCTGTTAAAAAAAAGATAAATTCTCGCGCGCTAATCAAAGTCTTTTGTTACTTCTCAGCTACAATACCATATATAGTAATGGCATTGTTTTCAAGATTGCATACGGTATCTTTGATAAGAAAATATCCCAATGACATATCTAAGCGTATTTCAATTATTAGAATGATAATAAACAGTTTCACATATGCAAAAATATGCATGTCCCACATAAAAGGGCTGTTGAATCTAGAGTAACAATGTTGAGAAGTTTACCGTTTTCATAAGCTTCCACACAGTATCTGCCTTTCCAGGACAAATCCAGTTTCTTCAGGTTGTAGACATAAAACATGTAACAGTTACGCACATATATATCCACACTGTAATGACAACAGTTCCCGTTGCTATGGAAGCACACCTTTCTTTTCACAATGCCCTCGTTGACGGTGGGTAAAGCTCCTTGCATGTGTCCTGGGGCTGTAGCTCCACATCGGTTTTCTGGTACGCAGGTGGTTGGTATACGGAAATAATTGTGATTGTTTTTGAAGACGTACCAGTCAGTCTCGTTGAGGTTGCTGTCATCACTGATGTATGATGCAGTACCCGTCACCAAGCGAGAACCATCAGAGAGGGATTGATATTTGCTGCAGATATCGAAAGCATCTGAAATTTAAAAGAAACCAATATTTCAATATAACAACAATAAAGTCAAGCATTGCTTCCTTTATTTAGTTAAAAACATACCTTTGACGTGGAGATAAAAGATTCTGGTGTCTGTTCCTAATGTATTAGTAGCACTGCAGTTGTAGAATCCTTCCTGAGCTTTGGTAACGCCGATTAGAGTGAGATGTGTTTCATTGGTTTTACTCTGAAGGACTTGACCTTTGTGTGTCCAGGTGATAGTGATGGGTGTGTCACCTACTGCTTCACACTTCAACGTGACATCGTGGTTCTTGTACACCGTGATGTACGACGAGCTTGCTCGATTTCTGGACACCGGTGAACCCAATGGTCCTGTACAAGGATTAGAAGTTAATATTTGCTTATCTTTTAAAGGCCATCTTTCTCCCTTGATGCTTTTCGGCCTGTTTTGTTTTTGTTTTGTTTTTGTTTTGTTTATTGCATGAGTTACGAAGAAATTATCGTATGCGTGTTATAGTATACCGTGAAAACAATAAAACCGGGAATAAAGGATTTGGCTGGTATGTTATGTGTTTTTCTGTGGAGTTGTCAAAGTAACGATATTGATCAACTTGGTTTGTCCACTGAAGTAATTGGCCTCAGAGCAGATCTATGGTTTATTATAATTGCTACTCGGAATGATATGCCTCCGAAGGTACCTTACCGATTGGTTTGTACTAATCTACTCAAACTTCAAAGCTTGTTATTTATAACTATTTATGAAAAATATACCAAATATTGCGACATTGATATTGTAAAATATATAAATAACTTTTATACAATAAAAGGTTTTGAGAAATATTTACAGGATAGCATCCTCCGCACGCAACTTCTCACCTTTTTTCGCTTCTTTGCTTTTTGGGGGGTCCTGTGGTACGGCCGATAAAGGATTTGGGTCAATTGAGGAAGGGGCCAGAAAAGGCGGGAAAATAATCCTTCCTATATGGAAATGAAGTCCGAATTCCGGTGAGTTGCCTGCCGAGGAGGCTATTTACAAGATTACTTTAGCAAAATTTGGATTGAGGCCTTATGTAGCCGCTTCAAGAATTTTGTGTTCCACGAAATTAGGCGGAGGCGCGCAAAGCATCAAGAGCGAAATTGGTCCTTTACGGAAGACATAAAGTATGAGAGAGTATGTTTTACTCGCCATTTCTACGTCCTAACACTGCTGCTCTCAAACAAAGATGGTTATGCCATCCTGTAGGATTAATTCTGATGTATCTGGCTTCGATATCTCTATTGAATGTGTTGGTAACATATCCAATATCATTGGAATGACCAGCGAATGTCTGAAATTAAATAAAATACAGGTTAACATTGATGATAATGATGATGAATAATATAAATAAAACACAAAATAAATAAATACATGCACTTTATCCATAGAGGATATAACGGGCCTTTTCTCAAGCCTGGTCCGCCTCGCATGTTGATTCTGAATACAAATAAACCAATCATAATTACAAGTGTTTTTTGTAAGAAGTACAACTGGTAAGGAAGCAAACAAGTTTCCCATTAACAAGCATGGTCGAGAACCTGAATATAATAGTCTCATCTAGTAGCCAGAGCGGTACAAACCCGACACCACCGGATTGCGAAACCAACGCTCTGACCACTCGACAATGTTATCTCCTGACTTAGACCCTTCTAGTTTCATATCAAGTCTCAATTGAGAAATACCTTAACTTCTGATTCTTGGGGATCGTCCTTGTAGTACTTCCATACACTAGTGCTAAGACTGTACTGTACCTACAAATAGAAAAGTAAGATCGTGCGATGACAGCCATATATAGAAAACCACTGTAAAACATGCCATCTACTTTATAACTTTAAAATTGAACTTTTTTTTTGTCAGTAGAAATTGACTTGTAAGAAGCTAACGCTATGTTACATTATGATATGTTATATGTTATATTAATTCCGTTAAATGACATTGGTGCACTAAGCACTTCAGCTAGTTACTTTATGTTAATTGCTATTTAATTTTATTTATTTTAGAGTGTTGTGGAGAATTTCGTTAATTTAATAATAACATTTACATAAATCTACAACAATCTTTTACACTCTTAATATATTTTTAACGGACGTTTTAAGAATAATGTTATGTGACTCGTATTACATTTGATAAAGTGTTACTACTAACACGTTATTCAACATTACTATATTTACTTCCTTACCTTATAGCCAGTTACCCACTGTGGGTAATTTCCCCGTGGTTGCGTGACAACACCAGTGACAAGCATTGTGTGACCCATATCAATCTGAAACCACTGGTTGGTGTCTTGAGCTTTTGAGCACCAAGCACAGACTAACCCCAATGGATAATTAATTCTGCCCATGTAATAGGCATGGTTGGCATCAAACTGAGACGAAACGGAGATCTGACTGTCTGGAATCTCCTTGGTTTCCATTCCAAGATCGGCTGGAGAAGCTGAAATACATGATTTAATGATCTTAGGGACGGACTATTAGAAAAACCCGGAGGGAGAAGGGGGTGGGGGGGGGGGGGGGGGGGTGTGTTGAGTGACAATTCCCCCCAAAAAAATCCTGCAGAGGAATATTGTGAGAAAAAAAAAATCCTGCAGGGGAATATTGTGAGAAAAAAAAAATCCTGCAGGGAATCAAGACCCCAAAAAAAGTATTGAACCCAAGAGAGAAAAATCCTGCAGACATTTGTCTCCGAAAAAAAAAATCCTGCACATATTTTTTTATATCAAGGTGCAAAGAAGTTTCACATGAACATTGCACTCTTAATCCGTTGTATATTTTCTTTCTATATTCAAAGACCTTCGACACGTACTGTTTTATGAAAATAAAAAAATATCGAAATACATGCGAATGTTGGTTAAATGAACGGCGAGCTGGGGGGTTTCCCTTCGTTTTATTTATGTTTATATACAATGCCACATTACAAAAATGCACGGGCTCAAGGCTAACAACTTTGGTGAATTCGTATGCAGGCCTGGTCGCAAATACATTTGCGACAAAAATATCAATAAGCGCCGCCACAGAATACGCGTTGTAGTCCCGATGCGGCGCTTATTATATTTACAAATAAACGCTTTAATGTGATTTGATCAAATGATGAAAATATTTCTTTGGCGCGTCCATTTGTTAAATAAGCGCCTCCCGCATTTGAAATGCGAAACATTTTATAAGCGCCGCTAGCTGCGCTTATTCTAGTAAATACGGTAAAATTGACCCAAACATATTTTTACATTAATATAAAGCTTATCATTTTAATATCAAGCAGCATAAATTTGAAGGTAATCTGAGCACGAGCACATGGGAAAATGTTCATGATATATTGTAGTAAAATGTAATTTATTTTTACATACAAAGTCTGATTGATAAGTTAAATAAATAAAAATGCGATATTTTACTTTGAAATTAGCGTTAAATATCTATTTGTTCAATCAGATGAAAGTACAGTTTCACTGGTCGGCCTTTCTTTTGCACACGAGGAAAGTTTTTCGACCTTACTTTTCACTTTTGAGTTTCGCTAATTTGCGATCGAAAACGGCCCAAATTTTTTTTTCGAAAAATATTCCCTTTCTGAAAAACGAGCAATGACACGTTTAAAAGTAATCTATTTCATATCTTTAGACCAAATATGAGCAAAATCCAGATTTAATTGTTTGGTTTTTACACACATTCGCTCCTATTTTGGGCAAACATTGTGACACTTTATAATTTACTGATAAATTGCTTTGAGGACCTTTAATTTACAACGAGGGATCCTCGCTCAGCAATTGCTATCAGCCATTCAGCTCTCCCACAACTATTCTCAAATTAAGAGTAAATGCACTCACCTCTTCCAAAGGAATAGACTTCTACTCTCATGGAGATATGGTTACTCCAAGTCATAGGGTTGAATCTTACAAATCGAGCGTAGATGACGGGTGAGAGCATGTGACGAACTACTGTGTCTCTATCTGTATTTCCTTGGAAAGTCTTAGAAGAGAAAAAAACAGTAGCAGGAAAAACCATATATAATTGTAATTATACTAAGCAACATCATTAAGTGGTTTGCAGAAGGGCCTTTTGGAATATACAGTTGAGGAATCAGTATTTGCCGGGTTCAATGGCGAATAATAATTCAAATATATGGATAACAAAATAGTACAAAGAGCAGAATTATATTCATTAAAAGTGTCCTATCAATCAAAATCACTTAACAAGGTCATGTTTATGGTCTGCATTGGTAAGCTATACCAGTCATGAATCATATTCATTTTGTAATCATTTTTCAATTAAGAGAATAACAGAATTATCACTTCTAATAATAATGTCATGTTAAGAGGCGATGTCCATTAATATCAGACATTCGCGGCAAAGCTTGTTATATCGATTTTGCTCATATTTTAACCATAGGTAGACCTTGTCATAAGAAACACCACTGTGTCTTTAGTTTTGAAAAAAAATTGCTTTTTTGAGGAAAAAACGGGTAAAAACGATTTCGCGCCAAATCGCCCGTCTGAGACTCGTAATTTTAGTTCAACTTTGTCGGCTTCGTGTGCCCAAAATATTAACTCTACTGACTCAAAACTACCGTTGCAATCTTGGCAATTATCTTAAGTTATGCTCCAAGCTTTTTAAAAAACCTTCAACTGCTTTTATATTTTTTTGACACATTATTTCTGAAGTTCACTAATTACATTATGCAAAATAGGTAAAAAATAACGGGCCTTTTTTTATAATTAAAAGTAAGAAAAAACCTGCAGATTGATAAAAAACATGACTTGTCCAGCCCACCTTTCTGGCTTGGTTTTGGTCCTTGTACTCATTGAAAGTTGTTCCATCATTACCGTACGAAAACCAATAACTTGTCACCCATTGAGAATAAGCATTTGCATGCCTTCCTTGTGTTGCTATTGCTGTTACAAACCGCAGTAGACTTAAATCTATCTGTAACCATTGATTAGTGTCTACTGTAAGGCTAGCCCAGGTTTGTGCATCTTTGTACTTTGTCCAATGCAAGCGTCCATAAAAGGGAGGATGCTTATTATGTGAAGTAGAAGCTGTCATTGCATTGTTAGGTATGTCTCCACTCGATATTCCAAGTGCCCGATAAGGATCTGGTGAAATATAATTATTTAGTTATTCTATTCCATACGTCCCATACCCATTCATCTGCTCTGCTCTGCTCTGCTCTGCTCTGCTCTGCTCTGCTCTGCTCTGCTCTGCTCTGCTCTGCTCTGCTCTGCTCTGCTCTGCTCTGCTCTGCTCTGCTCTGCTCTGCTCTGCTCTGCTCTGCTCTGCTCTGCTCTGCTCTGCTCTGCTCTGCTCTGCTCTGCTCTGCTCTGCTCTGCTTACCTGCTTCACATCCAAATGCTTGAAGTCTTGCACACACGTGACCATGCCAGGTTTCTGGTTTGATGCGAACATAGCGAGCAGCGATGGTTTTGTCGAGCACCTGGTTTGAAACAATCCCAGCATTTGAATTTCCCTTCAACTGCAAAAAAAAGGAGCAAAAAAGTGACGAAAAGTAAATATCGGAATTCGAATAAAAAACATCTCAGCGTACATTTCTACTCCAGCCGTTTTTCGCGCGATATGCATGACCGGCGATTTGAATGGCATTTTTATCACAGATTTAAATATCCGCCGCAACATGAACATGCTCGATATTTAGTGCAATAGACTTTCTTTACCTCCGTAGGCAAATTGTCCATTTCAGACCACGTGACATTCCCTTGAGAATTGTTATTTTATGATGAACGTGTTATAACAATTACATTTCAGAGAACCAACTCCCAAGGGTAGCATCACGATATCTAAAATGGGAAAACAAACAAAAAAGGGGAAAGAGGTCTAGTTGCTGCGATTTTCTGTTTCCTTAATTTCAAGCGTCTTCGAAGTTGCAGCGACAAAGCTGCGATACTATTGCCTTAAACTGCCTTTTAAAACATCTCTTAGGTTCACGCACGACAACTTTCATTTTTTCCAGATAAGCTCCTTCAAGACGGAAAAGATTTGCCTATTTCTATGTGTTTACAAGTTAGCTAGTGTATTTATTATAGAATAATAGAATAGTCTTGGTTTCCTACATATCAAGTTGTTGTTGACGCTCGTTTTTTTTATCAGCCAAAAATGATCACAATAGAGCTTAATTACAAGCTTTTTTATTTTTATCGAGATATTTACATATTTATGCATAATTTTGTATTTTAATATAAAGAATATGGGAAAGACCGCATACCGAAGTACAGGATCAAATGTCTTTAATTTTTGCCCATGATTAGTTTGAGAACATACCAAATAATTATTTTCGTAATGGTACTTACGACTCGTTTAGCAGTATTCTCCGTGTACGTAATCCATTGACCCTCAAGAACTCCATAAGATATGCTGAAGGTTTTGATAAATTCATCGTCGTTTGGGTTTCCTTGTATTGCAATTGACTTGATCATCTTCACGAGCCCAAAGTCTACTGTAAGGTACTGGTCAGCGTTAGCTAAATTAGCACACCAACCATGCGTGTTGTGGATAAGGGCTTGTTGAGGTCCAAACGTTACAGATGGATATCTCGTTGAAGATGATGTTAGGTTTACATTACCGGGCAGGATAAGAGGTTCGTTGCAATCTTTATGGAAAAAGGTTAAATTATCAGTGATTTAAATTTAAATATCACATAAAGATGAAGTCTCGATAATAGATACTTTGGTTTATTTCATAGACTGAAAAACAGCCCCTACTTTTACAAGCTTAAGTAGGGAGGGAAACTCCATTCTTAAAGTGGTTGGGATCATTGGCGGTCGATTTTGAATTTTTTTGAAAAGCTGCCCGATAAAAGTTTATTTCTGGATAAATCCTGAATGGAAAACATTTTGCTGTAAGTGAAAACTTATAATAAATGCCACTGTGTCCTCATTGAGTTTTCTTTTCTTTTCTTTGATTTTAAGCACTTTTTCAGTCTTTTTGTCAAATTTTCGTCAAAATTCAAGTTGATGTCTGTCCAACAAAAACATACTCAAAAACGTAGTTTTATTGAAAAATGTAATTCCTTTAGCACGTTTTTGAAAACCTAAGTTATGTACTTGCTTTAATTTACTGTATAAGTGTTGGTGATTGTGGTTACATTAGTTTTGAATCCTGTTTGCGAATTTTTGCAAGGTTGAAACTGAAGGTGTTTGTTTGACCGTTCGATGATAACTTTTAACATTTTATACATACTCTATGAGAAAATCGTGTTTTAAGTGACTGGAGAAAATCCCAGGAAAAGAGTGACAGACTTTTCGTTTAATATGTGCTATTTTGCCTTTTTGTTTGCTTTAGTTCGCTTGATGCTGTTTTTTTCTTTCCTTTTTCGGATAATACTTCACTCGATCGGACTGATCAAGTGTTACTTCTTGTGAGGAGCTCTCATCGATAGTTACTCGCCAAAATGAAAAGAAAAATGATATGAGTATATGTTTTGTCATCGTTGTCATGAAAACATTGGTTAGCATAAAGAAAACACCGTTAACACAACGATTGAGTTCTGATTCATATGCATAATTTGAATTTAGAGAATGACTTAATTAACAAAGTTAACAGTGTTCTCCTTAATCCAATATTACATTAATTACCTCTTCATATTCAATGCTTACTTACCTTCATCGGCTCCTGTAACATAACTTGCTGACTGGAAATAAAAAGAATCGGGATGAAGTCAAAAAGGAAACTAGCTTTGTCTATTATTGCAAAAACTTACACATTTCAAAGAAAAAATGAAATATATGTTATTTAATTTCACACTTGACACGGTTTTCTTTGTTATTCATAGGGATGTATCTCGGATATAAACCCGCCTCATTATACCAATTCAAGGGTTATATCTAGATATAAACCCGGGTCTAATTTATTGCAACGTTAGACTTAGAAATAATTTACTAGATAGCGATTATTGGCGAAAAACGTCTTTGAGTACCAATGTCAGGATTCGAACCGAGAAACTGCATTGCTGTATCCGCGCTTTAAGCCATTATACTACTTAGTCATCCGATGGAAAGTTAACAATAAAAAGGCGTTTAATGTCATCAAGTGTCGTTAGCATTCAAGTTCGTTAGTATTCTTTTTGAATATGATTGAAAAGTGATTGTTTAATATTTCCTTATGGGAATTTATTCCTCGAATGTTCGGCTATAATCCTATATATCTCTTGGGCCTGCGGCCCGCGGGATATATATCGCTTATAGCCTCCATTCTCGGTATGTAACTCTTACTTTTATCAAATACGACTCCCAGTAGACATCTAATGAGTGAGATTTGAAAAGCCGTTCTTTTGTTTCTTAACTCAAATCATGTGTCTTTGTTAGAATAGGATTAAATGTTTTTTTTTTGTGAGAAAACCTTCTCAATTGTGAAATAAATTAGTTCCATACCTCGAATGTTCGGCTATAAGCCTATATATATGGCTTATAGCCTCCATTCTTGGTATGTAACTCTTACTTATTTACTGGCTGGGAGGTCCGTATAGTGAAAAACTGCCCGAGGTCTTGGATGTACGGATCAGTTTCAATTCTAAAAATACATAGCTTATGCTATGTAAGTATGGTTAGGAAATTTAAAAAGCTCTATTTTGGAGTTGTTAAAGTTATCTGTGTTTAAACACTTCGACGTAAGCTACACGGCCGGCCGCAAAAGCCGACCAAATCCGCGTCGTTGTTGTAAATTTGGTAGGAAAAGCCTTCGCTTTTCTTACACAGTCATCTCGGAATCCGAGTATACTTTTGTCCTGAGTTAGTTGTGATTGTCACTCTTATTTCAAAGCCAACAATGATTCGGTCGATCCTTTCTTACTCAAAACAACAGAGAAACAAGTATTCCTAGCTTGGGTTTACATCACAATTGTACATTAACACATGTACAGTGAGATCGTTAAAATGATAAAAACCGAAATATTGCGTCTCCTCCCAACATTGTTTTCCTATTTGTGACAAATAGATTTATTCGGTCTCTCCCTCATTCAAATTTGATCTGAAGCTGTCAGCAATTGTGTTAGGGTTATTTTTTTGCAGTAGTACGTTGTATTAGTGATTTGAAATACTATTTCTAAACTTATTTAAATGTACAATGTTAACAAAACCAAAACAAACTTAAACTACACTGTAAAAATATATCTGTTTAATTCAAAGAAATCCTTACCTTGCAAAACATCAATAGCAATGCAATCCACATGTTCTTACTGAGTCACCAAGAAGAGCAACTTTTTCACCGTTGATTTCATGTACGTTTCAAGATGTTCTGTAGGTTCTCGATTTAACGTCAGGACAGGTGGTTACTTCGTTGCAATTGTACTGTAAGGTCTTTAATTATTTATAAGGCTTTAACATGTTTTAACCGTTTAGTGATGCAGGGAAATATAAACTTTATTTCCACTTTTCCAAGCGGTGATGGACAGCAGTTGCCAATTTTACTAAAATTAGGTTTTTTCCAGCCAATTCTTAAATACTATGTTGATATTAAAGATTTTGTTAATCGGATTAACAAGATCTTTAAAATTAACAAAGTCTTTAATAATTGATAAGATTTAAACTTCTCAGGTATGAACACATATCATTATCAACGCTTAGACAGTTTTGTTGTATATGTCATTTAATATTATTTCCACTTTTTATAGGTAAGCAGTAATAATATTAGTGGCGAGCCAACTATGTGCTATAATTATTTTAAACAAGATTGTGAGATGTTTTGACAAAATACTATTTTGGATTGAAATGTTGAATGACATGTCTTATTATGACTTTAACATAAAGAGGTTTAAAATAAACAACGAATAAAGTTTAACGGGAATGAATGATAACTCTCTCAACTTTGACAGATTTTTCTGTCAAATATTCAGTCTTTATGCAGCTTTGGATTCTAATAACGCTCAAATACTAAAAAAAAAAGTAAAAAAAATGTCCTTTAATGTTTATATTTAACTCAGTTTAAAAATTATATTGAAATTTTTTATGAGCTGTCATAAACTGGCCGAAATGAACGTGAGTGATTTATAATTTAATTATATCAGTAGATGCTGGCTTTTTTTAGTGCGTCTTGAGATATTCCATTTGTTCGTCCGCCTTTGTTGTCATCAACAATAACATCCGCCATCGATGAAAAATTGTTTAATTTATAATTCATTATTATTATTTATTTTTTTTAGAATAATTAGGTATTTTAATTTCGAAATATTTTCTTTTTATTTACAGAAAAACAAGTTATCAGGTTATTTTAATTCGGAATTGTGAGATGATCTATATGCTGTAGTTTGTTCCATTTTTGAATCCTTGGAAAAGAAAACACTGCAGAACAAATATTAACTAGGTTTTGAACCGGTACTCGGTTTCTAGTATGTCTCCACTTAGCTCTCTATTAAAAGACAAACCGTGAACTGTATTTCTGTATGAAAATGGAATCATTTCTTCTTTTTTTTCTGGCTGAAAAAGATCATTTTCCTTAATTATGTGATTTTCCGTAGCTTGAAGAAAAAACATTGATTTCGATGAGTGAATCGCGAATTGCACGCGACTTTCACACACACGACGGAATTCGAAATCGACAAAGTTGTATTTTATGACAAGGTATGAAAATCAGTTTATGTGGCGGTTAGAAGTGGGTCTGGGCTTGCATAGACGAGCAAGAAGCAATCGACTGAGCCGCCGAAGAAAAACGTTTTACGCTCAAACATTTCTTTCAAAATAAAGCAAAAGTTCCCTATTTTCTCTTAGGGATTTTCACGATCTTTTGCCTTAAAAATTAAATTTAATAAAATTAAATAAAACTCTTACCGTGTCTAGGATTACAGAAATCAAAAAGAAGAATATTCAGTCTTTATGCAGCTTTGGATTCTAATAACGCTCAAATACAAAAACAAAAGTAAAAAAAATAGTCCTTAATGTTTATATTTAACTCAGTTTAAAACTTATATTGAAATTTTTTTATAAGCTGTCATAAACTGGCCGAAATTAACGTGAGTGACTTATAATTTAATTTTATCAGTAGATGCTGGCTTTTTTTAGTGCGTCTTGAGATATTCCATTTGTTCGTCCACCTTGGTTGTCACCAACAATAACATCCCCCATCGATGAAAGATTTTTTAATTTATAATTCATTATTATTATTATTTTTTAGAATAATTAGGTATTTTAATTTCGAAATATTTTCTTTTTATTTACAGAAAAACAAGTTATCAGGTTATTTCAACTCGGAATTATGAGATGATCTATATGCTGTAGTTTGTGCCATTTTTGAATCCTTGGAAAAGAAAACGCTGCAGAACAAATATTAACTAGGTTTTGAACCCGTATTCGGTTTCTAGTATGTCGCCACTTAGCTCTCTATAAAAAGACAAACCGTGAACTGTATTTCTGTATGAAAATGGAATCATTTCTTCTTTTTTTTCTGGCTAAAGAGATCATTTTCCTTAATTATGTGATTTTCCGTAGCTTGAAGAAAAACCATTGATTTCGATGCGTGAATCGCGAATCGCACGCGACTTTCACACGCACGAGGAAAATCAAAATCGACGAAAGTTGTATTTTATGACAAGGTATGAAACTCAGTTTATGTGGCGGTTAGATGTGGGTCCGGGCTTGCATAGACGGCGAAAATTGAACGACGAACAAGAAGCAATCGACTGAGCCACCGAAGAAAAACGTTTTACGCTCAAACGTTTCTTTCAAAATAAAGCAAAAGTGCCCTATTTTCTCTTAGGGATTTTCACGATTTTTTGCCTTAAAAATTAAATTTAATAAAATTGAATCCTAATGATATGTTACAAGAAAAGTAATCAATTTAGTTAGAACTGATAATGAGGTAATTCGTCATTGAATCATGATTTTTAATTTCCGCTTTGAAGAACTTTGAAATACATGTCTTCCTAGCTTATACATTGTTTCTTTTTTGTGATTTCCTTTTCTCCATATCAGATGTTTTGGTTGTTGGTTTTCCTTTATCATAGCATTATTTTGATCAGTCAAAAGTCAAATTGCAAACCTATTGAATATATATACTATATGCTCCGACAAACGGCTATTAAAGCTCGAAACGTCAGTAAAGTTAAGTCAACATTTTTTTACGGTGTTACAAATTTTATTATATTAATGAACAATTGATTATTAAAATATAACATTACAAGGAGGAATCTCTCCAAAATAATTAATTTAAATATTGCTGTTTAATTCATTGTATTTTCTAATACAAGAAATATTGATTAATAATTTGACCAATTTTCAACAAACACTGAAACATTTCATAGACTCCTACTTAATGACAATAAATTAAGCACTATAATTAATGTTAAGAGTTTTTGCCTAGTTTTTGTCCAATAACTTTGTGGACAAAAACCGGACAAAAACTCTTAAATAAGTTTTTACATTTTTGCATGTACATCATTCATGCAATGAACAATAATTATTTTGCACAATTTCTTAGTGATTATCTATTTATGAGACACAACTGACCAATAACTCCAGGCATGCCACTATCTTTAAAATTCTGAGCGATATCTCTCATCTCGGCAGCTAAAAAACAAGAAATTCAAAAATTGTTTTACACTTAGACGTACATGTATTTCCTTTTAAAAGTCACAATTAAAAAAGTCGATGTTCTCAAAATCGTGCAGCTCGAAAATACCTTTATTTAGGAAACAGCCTTAGCTTTAATACCCAATAATAACATAATAATGTGTAATAATGTAATACATAAATTGTTAGAACTTTGCATTACCATTAGGCCACTTAATGTATCGTTGTAGTAAGGACAAGACGGCAGTGTTTACTCGGCGAAGGACTCGATCACAGCTGCTCATAGCTATGTTAAATCTGTCCGCTACTTGGCGTGTGGTTTCTCTAGCATTTGCCATAATCCATAGATAAACTAGAACCTGCTTCGCTGGAGGTATTGCATGGGTTCGGCCAAATCTATTACCAGTACGGATGTGACCCGTAGCGACAACTTCTCGAGTCAGTATCTCGGCAGTGTTACGAGAAAGTCGAAAATGGCTTTGAAATTCGTCGTCAAAATACGCCGGCACAATTTCTTCAAAGAACCCTGAAATTCTATTAAGCCTTCTCCTCATAAAGGCCGAGACTACACTAAAAACTAAAACTTCGTCGTCGTCGTCTTCTTGCTCTTCTTCTTCGTCCAAAGCGACGGAAAGTAACAAAATTGTGTCGGCCATATTTGTCTACTAATATGACCACCGCTGTATTTTTTATCGCCGGATCAAAATACCGTTCGGTTTTTTTGTAAAAGGTTCACTTGTCATTCCGTCCGGTTTGTCCGATTAGAAAATCATATACCATTTAGCAACCCATTTTCAAACCGGTTTTTCCGCGTAAATGGTAAGCGCCCCGTAACTCCACATGAAACCCGAAAATACCAATTTCGCCACGTGATCTGACTGTAATTTTGATAATTCGAAAGAATGGCCAGCTTTGAAGGATCGAAGCGTTTATATTTTGGCAGCTACTTCATATCTGTATAAAGGAAGTTAATTTTTAATGTGTATTTGTACTATTCATGAAATTTTTTAGGTTTAATAAGACGTTTAATACCGTGAAAAGGGATGATTTGTTTTGACGACAAAAGCATTAGCCCGGCATTAGTCATCACACACGGATTCAAGTGGCCTTCGATTTTTGGCATTTTTAAGGTCAGATCAACATATATAAGGTCAAGAATCTCAAATTTTGCTCTATGTTTGTCACTCTTCAAAATACTAAATGAGCCTTATTCTAAGAATGAGCTTTTCACAAATATCTTCGTATAGTAAAATTGGTGCGAATAGCCGCCGAAACAACATTCGCTATAAACGTAATGAAAGATGCACATAATACCGGGAATATTGCTTTGCTCTACAATAAATAAGCTTCGGCAACTGGCAGTTTTATTATTGTTCTGCAAATTTTGACGCGACTGCACACATACATATTGTTCTCTTAGACTTCCTGCCGATTCATTACTATCTCTTCTTCAGAACATTATTTGTGCACATTAATTTTTCAGTTTATATATCTGTTTCAAGCAGTAGCCTCATGTAGTCTTAGACTGCCTATTTTTTTAGTGCGTCTTCAGATATTCCATTTGTTCGTCCGCCTTTGTTGTCACCAACAATGACATCCCCCATCGATGATAGATTGTTTAATTTATAATTCATTATTATTATTATTATTTAGAATAATTAGGTATTTTATTTTCGAAATATTTTCTTTTTATTACAGAAAAGCAAGTTATCAGGTTATTTCAACTCGGAATTATGAGATGATCTATATGCTGTAGTTTGTGCCATTTTTGAATCGTTGGGGGGAAAAACGCTGCAGAACAAATAATAACTAGGATTTGAACCCGTATTCGGTTTCTAGTAGGTCGCCACTTAGCTCTTTATTAAAAGACAAACCGTGAACTGTATTTCTGTATGAAAATGGACTCATTTCTTTTTTTTTCTGGCTGAGAAAGATCATTTTCCTTAATTATGTGATTTTCCGTAGCTTGAAGAAAAACCATTGATTTCGATGGATGAATCGCGAATCGCACGCGACTTTCAACGGCACGCACGAGCGAAATCGAAATCGACGAAAGTTGTATTTTATGACAAGGTATGAAACTCAGTTTATGTGGCGGTTAGATGTGGGTCCGGGCTTGCAAAGACGGCGAAAATTGATCGGCGAGCAAGAAGCAATCGACTGAGCCGCCGAAGAAAAACGTTTTACGCTCAAACTTTTCTTTCAAAATAAAGCAAAAGTGCCCTATTTTCTCCTAGGGATTTTCACAATTTTTTTTGCATTAAAAATTAAATTTAATAAAATTAAATAAAACTCTTACCGTGTCTAGGATTACAGAAATCATAAAGAAGACACAGTTCAATTTTTTTTTTTTTTGTATTTTATTAAGATTTGATAGTATGAAAATTAACGAAATAAGTAATGCACGACGTTTCGGATGTCCATGATCAAGTGAAAAGTGTTTTTTGAGTTAAGTGTTTGTGTCAACTGATTAATTTAAATGAACAGTTTGACACTAAGGGAGTGTGAATTCTATTTTATAGCAAAAAAATCGAAGGTTCGAGAGTACCCATATATACTTTAGTAAATCAACATTAACAGTGAGCTTGGGCTACCTCCCAGTGTAAAAGTTATACATCAACAATACAGTTTAAGTCAGTTTGCTCCGCTTAAGGTCATTATGCGTACTAATGGTGATATAAGGGGCTTTATTGTGGCTTTAGAGGTGATCCTCCACTGACACATCCAAAGGCCACGTTATTAATCAGTTAGCATAGCACCCTAGCCTCCTATGCAGCCGCTCCTTTGTGTCGTCACGCAATACGAGTCTCCCCACGGAGCGTCTACTTACATGAGCAGAACATTCCTTTCTATCAATTAGCCAATCAGCGTGAGCGGGCTTGCATAATCGAGAAACCTGTACTTTGAACCATGAGTTATAACCAGAGTAATATTAGTAACAACAGTCGACTTACCATATCCGTTTGAATATATTGTATATTGCTGCATAGGAGGCTAATAACACCCAAGCCTCACTATAGGCATAGCTTTGTTTGATTTCTACTTTAAGAATTAACAACACCTGTACTTCGAATTCTCGGCATGAATCTTTAGTGTGTGCTTCTAGTTACCAATAATGAACCGATGCATTATTTACATCATCGCGTTGTCAATAGAAACGTTTTGTTGAGTTATATCTCGGTGAATTATATATGTTCTTCATTCCCCTTCGGTAAATTAGCTACTTAGATGTAGGGGAAAACTGACCTCGAAAACTAGAAACATGTGGACGATTGTTGTTCTGATTGTAACACAGGTTAGTAAAAAATGTATGCATTTTTTAGAAACATTTTCAATGCAAGAATATCATCCTAATGTTACAAGAAAAGTTAATTTAGTTAGAACTGATAATGGGGTAATTCGTCATTAAATCATGATTTTTAACTTCCCCTTTGAAGAACTTTGAAATGCCTTCCTAGCTTATACATTGTTTCTTTTTTGTGATTTCCTTTTCTCCATATCAGATGTTTTGGTTGTTGGTTTTCCTTTATCATAGCATTGTTTTGATTGTCAAAAGTCAAATTGCAAACCTATTGAATATATATACTATATGCTCCGACAAACGGCTATTAAAGCTCGAAACGTCAGTAAAGTTAAGTCAACATTTTTTTACGGTGTTACAAATTTTATTATATTACCTATCATTTATATCAAACACTGACGCAGCCTATACTAGTTTACTCGCTAGCTTCTGTTTATTGAATAAAAAAAAAGTATATTAAACAATATATCAACTTAAGGTCAGTACATCTTCAATACCGTCGCTTGCATCTACCCGTTAACGGTCGCTAGAAAAAATTATTGTCTCAAGCTCGAGCTCGTAGTCAAACTTCAAAAATTGGTGCCTCAAACTACGCAAGTTTGTAAACCACTGTTGTGAATATAACTGTTGTGAAAACCCGAATACCACTGTTGTGATAATAAACCTTTAACTAATGTATTAGTGTTATAATAAGTTTGAAAAATGTAAGTTTTCGCCGAGTTTATTGCCGCCAAGTGATTAGTTATTAAAGCGCTTATCAACACCGAAACACAAACACAACAATTCGATTCAAATCACGTAAAAAGCATGTTATTCTGTGTATGATTAAACCTACACACTCCACTAATGATAATAACCCTTTAAGGACTTTCATGGGCAAAACAATTTTCTAAATTTTTAAAATAGAAAATGGAGGTCACCGTATTCGTTTTCAAGATATTATCAGATAGTGTGCTGCAAACTCCGAAAAATCGCTCACCATCTTGTGTCGTGGAAAGCCTGGATGATTTCATTAAGGAAAATAAATCCTCCAGGCGCTCCACGGCGCGCGCGGTAGGTAAAATAACCATGATAATATTGTAACGGGTCACGCAATGTGTATGTAAGATATCTGTCAGCGAGTGGCCGTGCCTAGATACTTACCTTACTTACGTACACGATTGCGTTATCAGTAGTTACGTAAAATAGGCGTTTAACTCACGTAAGATTTACGTAAATGATTCCGCAATAAATCATGTACAGTATGTGTGTACAAATCCGGACAGTGTGCAAATCCGGACACTTTGGCATTTAAGCGTTAAAAAAGAGATCGAATTTGTTTGAAAATGAAAACAAAATTACAGAATTAAGCATTTGTATGTATTCTATTGTTTAAGAAGTTTTTGTGACAATCGAGATATTTTCAGCTAGGAAAAAGAGCGATTTGTCATCGCATGTGAATATGCAAATTCGCAATAAGTCAGTTTTTAACGCGCTCCGAATTACATGTTAAACTTAAAATATAACGTCAAAATAATTAGTACGTTTTCAATTGCAAACAATGTTTTATCTTGTGTGAAAAGAAGAGCTTTTAATAGTTTTAAATAAGTGTAGGAGATGGTTTTAGAAATACTACTAAAATTCACTAAGGTATGTGCAATTCCGGACGATAAAATATACAAGATTAGCAAACACCCGTAACTTTGAATTGTAGGTTAAAATGTCGCTTAAAAATATACAATTCAACTGCAGGTTGATTTTGCAAACAAAAGTTATCTTTTAGATAGTTTAATCACCATGCACTATTCATTTATAGGACATTTATATTCATTTGCAGAATCCAGCGCACGAAAGCATGTGTGAAATACTTTAGTGCTCAAACGTCATTAATCAAGCAACATAATTCATGATTTAATTAACACAAAGTTATGCTTTAACTCAAATTTGACTGTGGAAATGGAAAATCTATCATAAGCATTCGAAAATTAGGAAATAACTTCAAAGAATTGATTAAACAGAACCTACTTTAATAGTGTCCGGCTTTGCACACAACTGTCCGGAATTGCACCACTCAAACTACTTCACAAATATATCCATAACATTTTTAAAAATCACTAAAATTGACCAATACTTTATATAAATCTTTATCAGATGTTACCTCATCTCCAGGGAAAATATATTTCCTAAACAATGCATTTAACGAATGATATGGCAATTTATTTAAAAACCGTCCGGAATTGCACACACATACTGTACTCAGTTCTAGAAATAGCTAAATACTAGTATAAATATAGGTCTAATACTCTTGTATATCAGTTCGCTCTGAGTTCACTCTGAGTTAGTCCAATAAAGTCTTCAGTTTAGTTGTGCTCTTCATATTGTTTGAACCCGAAACATCGTCACGTTACAATATATTTATTTTTAGTTTTGCAACAACAAAAATACTAA
Source organism: Metridium senile (assembly GCA_949775045.1). NCBI lineage: Eukaryota > Metazoa > Cnidaria > Anthozoa > Actiniaria > Metridiidae > Metridium > Metridium senile. Next base: position 53,489,380 of record OX459095.1, read on the forward strand.
TACTTTATTACATAACATTTTCTTAAATTCGTATCAAAGATTTGCAATCTTAACCTGTTAAAAAAAAGAAAAAATCTCGCGCGCTGATCAACGTCTTTTGTTATTTCTCACCTACAATACCATATATGGTAATGACATTATTTTCAAGATTGCATACGGTATTTCTGATACTATACGTATCTGATTTTTATATCTTTTGTTACAGTTGACGATCGTTGCTGTTGCGACAGACCAAGGTATGTAAATATGAAAAGTTGTTTATAAATAATACAGTCAATTGTGGTGTTACTATGGGGGCGTCTACACGCAAAAAGGGGAGTGGTAACTTCACAATTCTTGTACCAAGTTAAAGTACTGGTTTGACTTTCATGTACTGAAAATATCATTTCATAACACCAAAAATTAAAAAAAAAATCATTCTTCACATGCTACCCTCCTAGAAGACCTTAACGCATCCTCGGGAACCCAGGGGTATTCTTCTGTCGCTCGTTTCTCGCTTCCACAACATATACCCCTGGGAACGTAGTCTGTTGGAGCTTGTTCCGGAAGTCAAAATTCAAACTTATTTAACAACTTTCTTTGAATGGTTATCTTGATTTTCATTGGTCGACCTAATAAGGTCGACCAATCAGGAAAGAGCTGAATTTTGACTTCCGGAACAAGCTCCAACAGACTACGTTCCCAGGGGTATATGTTGTGGAAGCGAGAAACGAGCAACAGAAGAATACCACTGGGTTCCCGAGGATGACCTTAACGTTGTCGACCAAAAAAAGATATTATATAACACTTTATAGTGTATTATAAACTTAAAAATTGAAACTGCTGACAAACAAAATAAACAAATAAGCACGTATCAGTTGCTGTAGCCGTTAATCTCTACATTACTTGTGTGCTAATAAATTTTAATTTGGCAAATCCAATATTCTATATGCATTCTCTTGCATATCAATTTTTTGTTGGCGTTCATTCTTGTTTAGCCAAACGTTGAACACAATAGAGCTCTTAAAATTACAAGCTATTGTATTTTTTATCACAAATTCACATCTTTGTGGATTTCTTTGTATTTTAATAACAAATATATAGAAGAGCGGACGAACGTTAACTTTGTTTAAGAGAAACATTGATATGCTATTTATCAATGTATTTCATTATTATCATTAACTTCAAGATTGTAACGATCCTCACATCCTGCCCGGTAATGTAAACCTATTAACATCATCCTCAACAAGAAATCCTTCTACAAGTTTTGGACCTCAACAAGCTCTACTCCACAACACGCATGCTTGGTGTGCTAATTTAGCTAACGCTTACCAAAACCTTACGGTAGACTTGGGGCTCGTAAAGATGATCAAGTCAATTTCAATTCAAGGAAACCCAAATGACGATGAATTTATCAAGACCTTCAGCATATCTTATGGAGTAATTGAGGGTCAGTGGATTACATACACGGAGATTGGTGCTAAACGAGTCGTAAGTAATATCACGAAAACAAAAACGATATGGTTTATTTTTTCAGACTGTTCTTTATGCTAAATACAGTGGATATGCCAATTCCGAGAAACTTTGCTACCCGTGAAGTAAAAATCCAACAAGCTAGTAACGCAGGGGACTATGGGTAACATATGCATAATTTAATGGAACGCGCAGGGATGTCATGGCTACACTTGTCAACGTGTTATAGTAGTGACGATACTGTTTTGACTCATTAGACAACAAGAAAGGCGTGCTGAATGCGCATTTAGTTTTTTAGTTTCTCAACTGACCCATGATCCTTTGTGCCACTAGCATGTAGGCTTTACACTGGTGACAATCTTTTTCGGAAAGTGTGTATATTTAGACGGATAGCCGGACGAAGACTTTTGGGGTTGAGGTTAAATATCAAAACCTAGACCATATTAAAATGCAGAATCCCTATTAAAATGGTATGGGGGATCGGCGGTCGATCTTAAAGCTTACCCCAAAAAGGTAAGAATACATAAAATCAGTATTGAAGTCTTATTGATTCCAGCCTCTAATAGATACGACTATGCGATGTTCTTCTCAGCTAAGCTTATTTTTACTTCTAAAGCCAAGTAAAAATGACGCAAAAAGGTAGTGAGTCACTTTACAATTCATTTTTGAGCGACATCCTTAAATTAAATGAAGTATTTTCAACCCGGCAATTTCACCCCCTTTCTTGCGGAAGGTTTTACCTGGCAAACGAAAACGAAAACGTAGCCCAGCTCATTCGTGGATTGTATTAGTAAGCGACGGTGAGTCTGTCCCAGTGGCCCGCCGCCTTACGGCACAACAAAAGGTACATTTTCTGGAGTTGATGTTGGGACATATCGCCAACTACTGTCCCATTATATCCAGGAATTCGTAAGTCACGAATTCTACCTCACTCGAATCCATCTGGCAAACCATTAGACAGCATTTTGGATTCCAAGTGACCTTATCGACCTATCCGACATCCATTTAGAGCCAAATGAACGTCCTGAAGACTTGTATCAACGCTAAATGGCGTTCGTGGAGGACTGCCTACTAAAGACACAAGGTCTCTCTGATCACGGCAAAACCGTAGGATAGGACGAAGAGCTGTCGCCATCCTTAGAGAACCTCGTTGTTCTAACGTGGCTTAAATGCATCCATCCTCCCAGCGCTTTGCGATGGGAATACCAGGCTCTGAGACAGCCCTCTAAGAGCTTATATTATTTGCCGCGTACTCGCCCCCTTCTTGGCACAGTTGGTCAAATGAGATCCTCCGTCGGTGCTTTTAAAGTCTCCCGTGTTGTTCCACAATACTCGAAACATCTGACTCCACTTAACAGCGTCACTGCTAGCTGTCAGTCCCAAGAAACCATCTTCTGGACAGATGAGCTCCGGGACGTCTTCCAAAAGGCCCAACACGCTCTACAGATACCTCACTGCATCATTCTACCCAGGCCAGAAGATCAGCTCTGGATTGTCACAGACGGTGCTGTTAGGAACCCTGGTATCGGTGGCACCCCTCTACATAACGCGAGGAAACAAGCTGTACCTTTTTGTGCTAAACTCTGCGGTTCTCAGACTACATGGTTACCCTGCGAAATAGAAGCACTGTTTATCGCTGCACCCACAAAGCACATCAGACAAAGCACTTCAGCCCTTTTATCATTCAGTCTAGCAAGAATGCATACTCACCGATAGTAAACCTTGCGTCCAAGCCTTTGAAAAGCTCTGCCGGTAGAGGCGAGTTCTCAACAAGTCCTCGCGTATCCACGTTTATGTCAGTTGTAAGCCGCATTCAGGCTTCTGTCGGACACGTCGCTGGCTCAGCGATCCTCCCGTCCGACTTTGCAATGCCCAACAATGCGAGAATAAGTCATGCCAAGTCTGCTCTTTTGTAAGCGACACCAGAGAATCAGCCATCCACTTGATATCCAAGATGTCATCGATGGTAAAGTTTGCTTACCTTTCACAAGTCGTGTCGAATGGTTGTCTATGGAGACAGAGTGCCCTGGTATGCATCGTGCTCAAGCTTATCTTAAGGAACACGCCCATCAAAGAAACAAACCAACATCAAAGACGTGAAACGTTATCTTAATGTGACAACTATCGCTTCTGATGGTCTACTGGTTGTCAAGCGTAACGAGCCCCTCGCTCCAACACGCGAGTGCATCATCGTCCCCCGGCAGGCTGTCAACGGTCTCCTTACTGCACTTCACATCCAACTCGACCATCCCACAAGCCATCAACTAAAGTTGGTTGCCAAGCATTACCTGTTTACCCTCGACATGGATAAAGCTATTGATCGTGTTAGCAGTGGATGCCACATACAATGCGCTGCCCTACAAACAATCCCCATCTGCACGTATCGAGCAGTCAGGTTCACCACCACCCGACGCTGTGGGTCAATCATTCGCTGCTGACGTCATGAAACGACAGGAAAAAGAACCGTGCTCCTGGTCGTTTCTATCGAACATCCTTTCTGCAACATCAAAGAGTTTGTTTGGCTCCTAACTTCGCAGTTCTTCTTACCGGGTAAGAATATCTGAGTGTTTCAAAGTCCCTGCTGACATCGAAGCCTACCAGAACCTTCACACACAATGCTCCACCGAGAACGACATTACTGAAGGAACCCTGTGCTCTACCAAGCCCCCCACCGATCCCACAAGCAATCTCCGTATCCGCTCCCGCGTTCACACAGACCGACGCGAAAGACAGTCCATCACTACCCGATCCCGATCCAACCAATGAAACTGATTATGCTGACGTTCCTGCCTACACAGTTCCCTCCACAGTTCAAGCAGAGCATCGCAGATCTTCTCGACCAAGGCGCACTCCTTCACATTGAGCTGACTACATTACTGCTTACACAGTATTATAGCTTACATTATGAGACACGTCGTACTATATTCAGTTAATCGCTTATTTATCGTTCTTGTAAAAACAAAAAGTACTTAAAGTCCAATTATACATAGTACAATAAAAATAAAGTTAATGTTTCCAAAACTTTTATATAACACATTTGTAAAGCACAGTTGAACCATGGGGAATTAGCGCTCACTAAAAAAAAAAAATTCATTATTTTTATATAACATTTTTTAACACATTTCATTTTGTGGTTCAGTTTACAGGAAACTCTAATGCAGGGTCTGTTTCAAATTCCATTTTTAAAACCATAATTGCTGCTCGCTATGTTCGCATCAAACCAGAAACCTGGTATGGTCACGTGTGTGCAAGAATTCAAGTGTTTGGATGTAAAGCAGGTATGCATATTACCTATTCCGCTGCTATAAATGTTTTCACGTAATTCTAATGTTTTGTGAATAGGATAATGTGCCTACTATATATATATTTTTTGTATTTCGATATCAAGTAGAACATTTTGGAGAACAAGTTCAAATTCCCAGAGGTTTTGAAGTGGATGGAAACGTACATAGCAACATGTTAGCCTAACAACTAGTCTATTAAATTAAACCTTTATATTATCCATTTCATGATCATAGCGGCCCGCGCGAGCGGAGCACCATACTTAAGAAAACATGGTAATGCATCGATTCGACTTTTGATGGTTGTTTATATATTTACTATTTATATGTTTAACATATTAATATCTTTCCGCTAATTTTGACCAATTATTGACCAAATTTTAGTTAATTAATTTAGAAGCTTGCTGTCTAGTATAGCCCTTAAGGTTATTGCAGCAAACTTGCACCTTATTTAAGGGAATTGTAAATTGTATTTTTTGTATTCATGTATTTATGGTGTAAATAAATTATTGTCATTGTCATTATTGTCATTTAAAATACGCACAAATACGCCTACGTCATCAGGTATTTATGACCCGTGGCCTAAAACTATTTACATGCACATATTGATATTGTAAGAAAAAATTAAACTGGGAGCTCCGCTATTAGATATTACCTAATTTGTATATCATTAAATGTTTATTGTGAAACAAAATATAATTTATAACGTTTTGGCTCACCAGATCCTTATCGGGCACTTGGAATGGCGAGTGGAAACATACCCAACCATGCAATAACATCTACTACTTCATATAATGCGCATCCTCCCTTTTATGGACGCTTGCATTGGACCAAGTACGGAGACGATCAAACCTGGGCTAGCAACACATTAGACACTAATCAATGGCTACAGATAGATTTAAGTCTACTGCGGTTTGTAGCAGCAATAGCAACACAAGGAAGGCATACAAATGCTTATTCTCAATGGGTGACAAGCTATTGGTTTTCGTACGGTAATGATGGGACAACTTTCAATGAGTACAAGAACCAAAACCAAGCCCGAAAGGTGGGCTGAATAAGTTCACGTTTGAGATTCAAAAGTTAATAATCTATATAAGTTAAGGCAATTCAACGACATTGAGAAAAAGATTACTTGAAATAAAACTACTATAATGTGAAAAACTTCAGGTGTTGAATCACAAACTCAATTTTGTAGCAGCTATCTTACTAGTTATTTCCTGTTCTTCATAACTTTGAAACTTTGCTTTCAGACTTTCCAAGGGAATACAGACCAAGAGACAGTGGTTCGTCACCTGCTCTCACCCGTAATCTACGCTCGATTTGTAAGATTCAACCCTATTACTTGGCATGATCATATCTCCATGAGAGTAGAAGTCTATTCCTTTGGAAGAGGTGAGTGCATTTACCCAGCCTGAGCAGCAAACCACAAAACTTGTTAGCACCTCCCACTTTAATGTTTCAACTTTGATCGACATTCCTTGCGATTAACAAAAAGCATTTTTCTGATATAGTTGGATAACAAATAACTTGCCTAAAGGCTCGTTAAATTAACAACGTCTCGATTAAAATATCCTGACAAACTACAAATCAAAGTGTCTAATATGATATATTTATTGCCATTTTAGAGTTTCCTGTTGACCTAGGCATAGCAACTAATGAGATTCCAGACAGTCAAATTACGGCTTCTTCCGAGTTGTCCAGCAGTCACGGTGCTTACCGAGGAAGGCTTAACTATAATCGTTTGAGTTATGCATGGTGTGCAAGTGCCCTGAATACCAATCAGTGGATTCAATTTAACTTGGGTCACACAATGCTTGTCACGGGTATCGTCACGCAATCAAGAGGATTGAAAGGCTACACAAACCAAATGATAACTGCGTATAAGGTAATTATAAGTTCATATTTGTAATTAATAGTATCACAACAATGCGGTTTATGCAATTTATTATAAACATAATACATGAAGTGTTATGAAATCATATATCAATAAATTTAAAATTCTGTTAAATCAAGATATATTTATTCATATGATATCATAACACATCAATAATAATAGTTCGTCTGCTGTGCAAAGTACATGTCGTGCACAGCGAGCAACGTCAAATTGGCCTTTTCCAAAACGAGTAAAGGACTGGGTTCTAGTTTCCCTAATTAATGTAATTAAGAAATGAACCCCATAATATACAAGAACAGATCAAGATTTAAGATTCATGAGATTTGGTGCTTTTGGTTGGATATTGAGTGAGTTACAGCCATTCAAAACTGCCCAAAATTACAAAGGAATAAATGGATTTGAAGGACAGGCGTCCTTCCAAACCATACATATCCTTCTATTTTTTGGCGTTTTTATAAGGCTGTATCCAAGGGCGCTAGGACACTAATAATATGTAAATTTATGCTAGTTATTTGTTAATTTATTCTAGTTTAGATAAATATAGGTCTACTTAACTGATTATGCTGATTTAGCCGCCTAAAAGCCCTTTATTTCCGCAGCTTTCTTGTAGCTTGCTTTCAACGTTCGAACGATCGTTATACAGGTTTCAAATATACAAACACTTTGCGCGAGTACCGCTGTACTAGCTGAACGCCTTCACACGAAAAGATATGACTCACATATAAGAGAGAGGGGCAGGAAACAAGCTGCGGCCCCTTTGACCACTCGTCTTTCACACTAATTGGATTACGTTGACAACAGCTAGGGACACTGATGAAAGACTGCTCTTCGCCGATCTAGCTTTCGTAACGCCTAAGGTGGCCTCGTCAACTCGAAGTTTTGAAAAACGACCTCGTCGCGATGACAGGTCGTGCACTAATCTCTAAAATATATTGGTGTCTATGTAGGTTTTGTACAGTCTTGGTCAGAGTGTATGGTTGTCCTATAAGGAAAATGAACAAGGATCAGAAGCTAAGGTATTTCTTTAGCATTTTATTCAAATAATTTCATATGGGATTCCTGAAGGTAGCTAAGATCGACCAGTTAAGAAAGATAATCATTTTCTTATGTTTTTATATCGTTTTGATTCCATCGAGTCTCCTTGTTCGAGCTGATTGTGTTTCATGAACAAACCGCCAAAAACATCCCTGGCCTGAATACGATTGTACTGGGAAAACATTTGAGACAGACGAATACGGTTTCCCAAGCTAAAAGAGTATCGTATATGGGAAGAAAACATTGCTTCAAGCAATGCAAAGAAGTATTATATTGGAAAAATTATTCATCCAGGCAGGTACCTAAGGTTGATCTCCCAAAGCGATTGTGTCGATGGTATTAATTATCAATTATTATTAATGGGTATTGTTCTTATACAATATTACACACTTTTGACGAAAACAAAACGTTCTTTTTACAGATTTTCACAGGAAATTCAATCGATTATGGCTACGTCACCAACATGTTCAATAGGGATATCAAAGCAAAATTTATCCGAATCAACCCAACATCTTGGAACTATTACATTTCTTTACGAGCATCAGTGTTAGGACGTCGAAGTGGTAAGAAATATGGATATAAGCAGACAAATTAATGACACCTGGTTTACCGAATTGATCGATCGCTCTGCGACGATTTAGAGGAAGGTCAGTGTTTCCTGGTGTACGACTTTCCCAAATAACTGCTGCAGTTCCCGAACAAGACTGCTTGAGAAAGTGTAGAAGTTGCGACCAACCAATAAAATCCACCAATTAATACACGAACCAAACTACCATCCTAGCCACCAACCAACCGAAATAACAACGTATCAACCTTTCAACCAACCCACTCAACTACCGGCCAACCAAAAAACATAATCCATCAACCAACCAACCTACCTACATACATACATACATAAACTTTATTTGAATTCGAATTGTAGATTAGCTTTACACTAGTATCTTCGAATGGTAAAGAACAATAATTTACAAGATAAATAAATAAATATAATAATATAAAAGGATAAACCGATGAAATATATATATATTAACCTGCCAACCAATCAATCTGCCAGTCAATCAATCTGCCAGCCAATCAAACTGCCAGCCAATCATTTTGCCAAAAAGACAATCCACTAACAAAACAACCAACCGACTCACCTATATACCGACCAACAGACAACAAAAAACAATTCTCTAACTAACCAACCCACCTTCCAGAACCATTAACCACTACACCTTACACCAAACCGGCAACCCAACCAGTCAGCCATTGAGCCACTTAATAGATCAATAAATAACATACTGTGTGTTGATTTATAAAAACATGTATTACTTTATACAGGACCTTTAGGCTCGGCGGTGCTTACCAATAAACAAAGCCCTTCTTATATCACGGTGTACAAGAACCAAGATGTCACATTGAAGTGTGAAGCAGTAGGTGACACACCCATCACTATCACCTGGACACACAAAGGTCAAGTCCTTCAGAGTAAAACCAGTGAAACACATCTCACTCTTATCGGCGTAACCAAAGCTCAGGAAGGATTCTACAACTGCAGTGCTACTAATACACTAGGAACAGATACCAGAATATTTAACCTCCGCGTCAAAGGTATGTTTTTACAAAGGTAAATGATACAATACATGAAAATATTAAAGCTATATTGAAATAATGTTTTGTATATTTCAGATGCTTTCGATATCTGCAGTAAACATCAATTCCTCTCTGATGGTTCTCGCTTGGTGAAGAGTACTGCATCATACATCAATGATGACAGCAACCTTAATGAGACTGACTGGTACGTCTTTAAAGACAATGATAATTATTTCCGTATACCAACCACCTGCGTACCCGAAAACCGATGTGGAGCTACAGCCCCAGGATATATGCAAGGCGTTTTACCGTTTTTGACGTTTCGGAGCCATCACGCTCCATTATCAGATAATACTAATTACAAAATGCAGAAAGTTCGCTTATAAACTAATTTATGTAAATAATTTAGCCTTGATGGAATCGGACTGTACATTCAGGACAGGTTTTAATTCCCTGATGTACAGCATCTCGTGCAGAAGGCAGTCAAATTTGCTAGAACATTTCTTAAGGACAATAAAGTTATTAATTAAGTTGTCAGGAGCAGTACTATTGTGTTCTTTAAGATAGTGTTTATAATGGAGCGTGATGGCTCCGAAACGTCAAAAATTTATTTCGTTACTAAGTCTAATTTTTACGTCATTATGTGTTTCAAAATCATTACTTATAAGATTATCTACTAATTAATTTTTTTACAGAAAGTCTTACGATCATGTTTAACAATGGATACGGTTCACCCTTCATCCCAAATGTATTCATTACCAACCGAATTTATGGCGTGAATGATAGAATGACTTGCATGCAATATTGCTCGCTTGATGACGCATGCATGTCATTCTCATACAGTCCTATATTAGCTACTTGTATGCTAAGCAACGCCACATTAGACCGATTTCAGAGTGAAATGGTTTGGAAATACCAGCAGGATTATCAATACTCTGAGAGACTCCAGATATTGTCAGTAGAACTATAGACTATTTCACCGGGTACTCAAAGTTGAATTCAGCCTCGGAAGCGTGTAATAGAGTCTTAAAAGTATGACTATTGCTCGTTATAATGTTATGCTTTTCATTTTTTTGTTGATGCATGTATGCACATTTTTTATATTCGTTGGACTTTAAAACAAATTCTGAAAATAAATTCATTTCTTCCAAAATTTCCACTGCATTGCGCTTTTTGCTTGAAACTTTGAACGCGTCTGAAATCAAGGTGCTATTTTCATTGGTAGAGCTTATTTATATTTCTGCCTTATTTAAGGAAGAAAGGCTCACGTGACCTTTTAGTGAGAATGGCAATCGGCTTTGTGAATTACAGTCTAAATTGCTTAAGCTTACCCCCTCACCTTTAACTTAGGTGGCTAGTGGTACAGTAGGAGCCGTAATGTAATACTACTTTGCTATTGCTAATACACTGGTAATGTTTAAGTAATATTCCAAATACAAGTGCCAGTGTATCATCAGGGTTTCAAACACGAAAAACATTTGAAAGCACGAGACCCGAGGCCATAGGCCGAGTGTTTTTAAAGCCTGATATAAAAAAAAAGCATGAGTTTTTATAGTTATCGTATTGTTAAGAGCTGTATTGATAAATCAAGATACGGAAATATGTATTGGATGTATTAATTAGCTTGTTTCAAACTCATATTTTCAAATATGTTTTTGTATATGATGATCATTTTCATTGTTATGTATTCCCCTGATTAAAATAATAAAAATCGGTTTTCTTATGAAAGAGCTGTGTCATTGTTGTTCGATAGTATTTATAATTGTGTACTCGTTCATGAATATATAGAGCATATGCTTCCACTCCAAGGATCGCAGGCTCAATACTCGGTATGTTCATGATCAAGGTAAAAAACATAATTGTTAAACTATGTAGGTACAGAAAAACATAGGTAAAGGAGAGAGAGATAGGTAAAGGAGAGAGAGAATGGAGGGAAGAGTACAAAGTAGTTATTTAATACTAGTAATTATGCTACGCTCATGGCGATATCGCTGGTTTGTTGGATTCGCATACTCATCGACGATAAGAGCAATTGACTTGATCGCGCGGTGGGCTTCCTGTTGTGTTTTGTTTGTTGTGCACGCACGATTAAATACCACTTATTAACCGAGAGTGAGGTCATTACAGGGAAATCTCAGACCGAGGTCTTGTCAATACATCAAGACTGAGGTCTGAGATTTCCCTGTAATGACCGAACGGATGAGGTTAATAAGTTATTTATTATATGGCTATTTTAAAAAGCGAGAGAAAGTCATATTTTTTTTGATATTTTACGACGCGCGCACGTTGCTTTCAAATGGCTTCCCAGTAGTTTTACTGAAAAAGAGCGGATTGTCAGATCAGAATCCTGTTTTCATTCATGTGCTGGCTGCCTCAACAAACTAACAGCAATTTTAATGCCAAAATATTAAAATTACTGCAGCTTTCTTGATCATTCCAAATCAAAGATCATTTAAAGACAAAGGGTTTTGTTTATATCTCAACATCAAACAAAGTCAAGAAACAAAAAACAAGTTTTACAAAGGATTTTAGCTGACATAAACAAGTGAGCCACGATGGATGTTGAAACGAGTTGAAATTCGTCGGTCTTGTGGACGTTTGCATCACAGGCTTCCCACACTCTCAATTTGTGGTTTCGGGCTTCCTGTGGTATTTAACGGTTTTTTCGAAGTTCAATATGGATAGCGTTCAAATATGGTCCCGTTTGAAATCTGAAATATTTTTTTTTCGATAATAAAAGACTATGAGTTTATGAACGTTTCTGTGTGGTTCTCTTGGGTTTTGGTGGCCATTTAAGGAGGTTTTGAGGATGGCGAATTTCAACGGTCATCGGCGTGTCAATAAAATTACAATAATTTTTGTAATTTTATTGACACGCCGATGTTTGCATCGAGAAAAAGAGCCTACGGAAGCTTATTTTTCGATAAACAATAATAAGAACTTTAATCGAATTCACTGTCAACTCTTGAAGGAATTTATTTGTCTGTGTCATACTTTATGAAGAAGATGAAAGGATGATAAATCGTCCTTTTCAAGATTTTTGAACCTTTTGTATGCAGAAAAAGAAAGACAATAACACTGCCTGACTTCAAAAACTATGTTTACTTTAGTAGAAAAACTTATCGTGAATTTTAAAGCTTTTTAAAAGTGACTGAAAAGCAACGACATGTATATCTCAACAAAATATAGCTCAAATCACCGCCGTGCTGTTTACAAGGAAAGATAAAAACTAGAAGTACACTTTTCACTGTTATTAAGGTATGTGAAAGCTTTATCATCTTTAGACACAGGTAGCCCAAGCTATGCATTTGTACGTTTTTTTGCAATATGACGAAATATTTAAAATGAAATAAAAATAAACATGTCTACCTGTGTGTTGTGTTTTTCTTTGCATTCCTGTGAAGTTTCAGGCCATTTCCTTCAATATTGAGTGATTTATGGCTGTTGTTCCCCAGCGTCCTAAGAAGAGGGGAAGGTAGCACACTCGGACAAGTTCGCGCCCCAGGTAGCCTCCAGAAATTCGCTTCTAGCTCGCCCAAAATTACGAATCTCGACAAAATTCCTTCGGATTATCTTTGCCCGATAGTCACTCCTTCCACTAAAACCAAAGTTATTTTCAAAACTCGAACGCTTTCACTAAAAAACACCGCTGTATCTCAACGATATCGCTGAAATCAGGCTTTCAACGGTCTTTTCAAAACAAACTTACCCCTCCCCTCCTGTAACAAACTGAAATTTTTAACACTGAATCGTTATGGCTTTTTCCTACTCTAGTTTAACCGAAGAACAAAAAACGCAGTCGCCACAGTAGAAAGCGGACATAATCTCCTGCTTACAGGGAAAGCAGGGACTGGAAAGTCTTTTGTTAATATTAATAGCATCGTCAGTTTGTAGCCCTGAAAATAACTACCATTCTATACACTCAAATCATGGTTTTTTTTGGGGGGGAGGCACCCTGGATACCATAGTAAGTTATTTATTTGTCTCACTGGATGTGGGAAGGTTTGGATCTTATATAAGATCCACCCTCATTACAGTCTACTCATCGCCTGATGAAGACTAGCAGTAGCAGTCGGAAACGTCGCGGTCCGAACCTTCAAACGAATAAAATACAAAGAATAACCAAACAATAGAATAACATATTATTTCTCTCATATCCATGACTAATAATCTGTATAATTATATAGTGAACTTTTGTTTCAAAACAAAAAGTGCTTTATTTTCATTTAGAGATTTTCACTAAGTAAACTTTTAAAAATAACAAGGACAAACAGCCAGTATATGTTAATTTTCTTTCCATGTTTATTGAAATGCTAAAACATATTTAATTAATTGCATATGATTTTGAGTTGGTTGTCCTCTTATTGACACACTCTTGACGTCGTAAAATATTCAAAACTTAAGTGGAACCAAGAGCATAGCAAGGGGTTTCACTGCAAAAATAATTTTTAACTTTAAAGTTTAAAAAAATGCAAACAGGGTGACCGAAGTGGCCGAAGCAGTAGCTTATTATATACATATGTAAAAACCTATAATAATAATAATAATAATAATTCTTTAAACGTAAGAAATCATTTGTTACTTTTTTGTACCAGTTTAAAGTTATATTTGTAAACATTTTATTTCATCCACACTTTTTTTGGTTAAATGCGCCGCCATTTTGTTTTCTTCTCAGCTCACGGTATATGGGCTGAAAACCTAGTAGTAGAGGAACCACGCCAATCAGATCCAGTGGATATGGATAAGATAAATACTAGCTGTATAATGGCTTCGAGTGGCATACCGTGGAATATTCCACGAGTCACTTTTTTTTTTTTTTCTAGTATACACAAGTGCCTTTAGACGAATGTGTATGGAAAGAAGATACAAGTGACAAGTGGGATATTCAATGTTTGCCACGAGAGAACATTGTATAAATATTTTATCCCACATCATATAAAATAAAGAGAACCTGCAATGTCTAACGGGAAGAGGTAGTTACCACAGAATATACGACGGGTTGCAAGCAATCTGATTGGCTGTATTTTATATTATGTAGGATAATAACATTTATACATCATTTATATCTCAAAAATCATTGTCGAAACGAAGACCACAGTCCAAACTCTAAAGCCTGCAAAAGATTTCTGTAATATGAACATAATTTGGGATATTTATTACAGAGTTTTTTAAGAAATTTTGTTTCATCGTTTATCACTTAAAACAACGTGTTATTGTCTTATAACACAAACACGAACAACCAACATATACTGGGAATAAATCGATAACAATAGAAGAGATACCGACATGCTTTGCAGGCTATAGAGTGTGGCTGTAGTTTTGAATGTGAAAATATTTTTTTACAATACTCTTTTGTGTCTTTTGTGTCTTTTGCTGACGTCACATACTATTGTAAAATCAATACAAAACGGCCGCTGATATTACATCTATAACTAATATTATGCTAATATACAAGATATAATGTGATGATCGGCTTGTTATCGCATCAAACTACACCAATTTTGTCTTGATATTTTCTATCAAATTATCAAACCAAAATACTGGTAATGTTCTTTAGCTGACAAATACTGTGGAAACAAACTTGCTGTTGAGTTGTTCAGCTCACATGTCATCAGTGCATGGTTATAGTTGAAGGACTTGCATTTGTCAGCAAGGTTACAGTATGTCATACACACAAAGTAACTATCTACTTCATAAACTCGATGTACAACAACCTGGTGGTTGAGAGCCATTGACTGTGCTGATGACTGGAACATGATGCTTGGATTTTCTAAAAGATGACAATAAACATACATGAGCATCATTAGACTTAGAAAAAGACTGAAACTTTTGCCTGTCTGCTCATGTTGGAAACGAGAAGACCAAAAAATATATAAACAATTTTTTGCCTTGAACAAGTTGGTTAGTTGGTTAAACTTAATAAAACTAGAACCCTATTAGTTAGATTCACACAAAAAAATACGAGAAAGGATCCCAATGGCATATCTCTGCTAGCGTATTTCAATTATTTAAATCATAAACAGTTTCACATATGCAACTATATCTCGCACATAAAAGGGTTGTGAAATCTACAACAACATTGTTGAGAAGTTTGTGTTCTCAGTTTACCGTTTTCATAAGCTTCCACGCAGTATCTGGCTTTCCAAGACAAATCCAGTTTCTTCAGGTTGTAGACATAAAACATGTAGCAGTTACGCACATAGATATCCACACTGTAATGACAACAGTTCCCGTGGCTATGGAAGCAGACCTTTCGTTTCACAATTCCCTCGGTGACGGTGGGTATAGCTCCTTGCATGTATCCTGGGGCTGTAGCTCCACATCGGTTTTCGGGTACGCAGGTGGTGGGTATACGGAAATAATTGTCATTGTCTTTAAAGATGTACCAGTCACTCTCATTGAGGTTGCTGTCATCATTGATGTATGATGCAGTACTCGTCACCAAGCGAGAACCATCAGAGAGGGATTGATATTTACTGCAGATATCGAAAGGTTCTGAAACGAAAAGGAAACCAATATTTCAATATAACTACAATACAGTCAAGCATGGCTTCCTTTATTTAATTAAAAACATACCTTTGACGTGGAGATAAAAGATTCTGGTGTCTGTTCCTAATGCATTAGTAGCACTGCAGTTGTAGAATCCTTCCTGAGCTTTGGTAACGCCGATGAGAGTGAGATGTGTTTCACTGGTTTTACTCTGAAGGACTTGGCCTTTGTGTGTCCAGGTGATAGTGATCGGTGTGTCACCTACTGCTTTACACTTCAACTTGACATCGTGGTTCTTGTACACCGTGATATAAGAAGGGCTTGCCTGATTGGTAAGCACAGCCGAACCCAAAGGTCCTTCATATTAAACAAAAATTTAGAAAAGAAACTTATAAAAGGATCAACTCACAGTACGTTATTTACTGATGTATTGATTGGATGACTGACTGGCCCAGTTGTTGGTTTTGTGTCAAGTTACGTGGTTGCGTAGTGTCATTGGTTGGCTTCATTGGTTGATTGTTCGGTGAGTTGGTTGCAGTTGGTGTATTGGTTGGTTGGTTGGTGAATTATTATTATGAGTTGGTTGAGTTGGTTGGTTGGCTGGTTGGTTGGTTGGCTGGTTGGTTGGTTGGCTGGTTGGTTGGTTGGTTGGTTGGTTGGTTGGCTGGTTGGTTGGTTGGTTGGTTGGTTGGTTGGTTGGTTGGTTGGTTGGTTGGTTGGTTGGTTGGTTGGTTGGTTGGTTGGTTGGTTGGTTGGTTGGTTGGTTGGTTGGTTGGTTGGTTGGTTGGTTGGTTGGTTGGTTGGTTGGTTGGTTGGTTGGTTGGTTGGTTGGTTGGTTGGTTGGTTGGTTGGTTGGTTGGTTGGTTGGTTGGTTGGTTGGTTGGTTGGTTGGTTGGTTGGTTGGTTGGTTGGTTGGTTGGTTGGTTGGTTGGTTGGTTGGTTGGTTGGTTGGTTGGTTGGTTGGTTGGTTGGTTGGTTGGTTGGTTGGTTGGTTGGTTGGTTGGTTGGTTGGTTGGTTGGTTGGTTGGTTGGTTGGTTGGTTGGTTGGTTGGTTGGTTGGTTGGTTGGTTGGTTGGTAGCCCTGTTTACAAATTTTCCCGTTGTTCAGAAAGGGAGCAAACCTGGAAACGTTAAGCTCCCGCTAAAGAATCGCATAGCGGTCGATCAACTCAATCAGCCAGCTCTCTACTGAAACAACCTACTGTGGTATCTATTTCTTACCACTTCGACGTCCTAACACTGTTGCACGTAAAGAAATGTGACCGTTCCAAGATGTTGGGTTGATTCGGATGAATTGTGCTTTGATATCCCTATTGAACATGTTGGTTACGTAGCCATAATCGATTGAATTTCCAGTGAAAATCTGTAAAAGCAATTTATTTGACATTAAATGATGTCTATAACACTGAATATATAAGAAAAGACAATATTCGCATTCATCGAAAGGTAAACTATTATAGACCATACATCCCTAGACTGCAAAACTACTTTTAAGGAAGAATCCGAAAAACAAGATACGATCAAGTTAAGGTTTGACCAAGAGAGAATAATAAAATAATCGATGTATTTTATAGTGTGTACAACTGACACAGGGGACACAAACGAAAAATATGAAAAATAGCAAATTAACATATATATCTCATAATATTTATTATTAAAGTATAATAGTACAATATATGTTTATCATAATAGCATAACAGCATAATTAAAACAAATGTGTATATTAAGAGAGTACAGTAATACTTTATCTATTGAACTCCACGACAATTATTTTGATGGAAGCATGTTTTTATCAATTCATGATCGAAGACGGTACAAAATAATCAGCTCTAAAAGTAAAAGTAAAAGTTACTCTAAAAGTAACTCGATTGGCAAAATATTTTGGCATGCATGCGAATAATCTCTATAGTCCCTATTGCCTGGTCCTGATATATTACCAGCCACAAGATGAATATGAAATCATTTGAATAGAATATGTAAGGGTTATCGGCCTGAAGCGAGGGGTTATGTGATATATTCACCGAGGGCGCAGCATTGGGGAGGTTTTCCGAATTGTTCTTTTAACCAATCAAGAAGACATAATGTATGAGTTCCTTTCTTCCTAACTTTTCGCACGAGTTGTTTAAAGGAATAACAAATGTTTTTAAACATTTGTTATAATAATAATATTAAAAATTACTATTGTTTTACCTCACATATACTGAATAGGGGTTGATTTTTATTCAAAAGGCGCGGTATTTGAACTGATGAATGTTCTTTGTTTTGTATTCGCCCTTTCATAGCAAAACAATGTACAGTTATTTCTATCTTTAATATTGAGTCCAAAGATTTCACAACAGTTGTCAGAGCTGTTTCAGGAGAGACCGGCAAAGATGTCGCACTCAGATGAAATATTCATCACTCAATCAGTTTTTGTGGTTTTCAGTTCTCAGTACCCATTTCCATGTTCTTTGTCAATGAATTCCCACAAGGAAATATTAAACAATCGCTTTTCAATTCTATTTAGAGGAATGCTAATGAACGTGAATGCTAACGAACGTGATGACATTAAACGAGTTTTTGTTGTTAACTTTCCATCGGTTGCCTCGCTAGTATAATGGCTTAAAGCGCGGATGCAGCAATGCAGAAGTTCTCGGTTCAAATCCTGGCAATGGCACTTTTTTTCGCCAAAAATCGTTATCTAGTAAATTATTTCCAAGTCTGATGTTGAGGGTGAGGGTAATTTCTGTACAAGGAATTAAATATGCAGGGGGGATATACATTAGTATGCAAGGGAATATGACATATTCCCCTTGCATATTTAACAGTTATTCCACGAAATCGAGTCGTACATGACCTGATAGCCAACGAGGCGTGTTTTATTATATCCACATTAGTATGTTTTAGTATCCAACAACTTATAGATCAAACTTAAAAGGAAATAATAGTAACAACAAATTGCTAAAACTAGAACATTTTGTGAATGAATTTTGACTTGAAGAGCGCGCGCTACTGACGCCATCACACGATTCTTCAGTTTGATTGACAAAGCCAGATTAAAAAACTGTTCTTGAATTTTTCTTAATTCCTCCGTCGTTCTTAAATATATAGTAGTTTTAACACTAAAATATGCTATTTTTAGCCGTTAAAAAAAGATATTGAGGGAGAAAATTACAAAAACAGTGGAGAATTTCGATGTGTTTTGAATACATTTTCACTTGCCGTCACACGTCATTGAGCGCGCGCTCGGTATTTTCACTTTCGATTATCTGTCATTTTGTCAAAATAAAATGATTGAAATGTTATTTTTCTTTCAAAATATGGCAAAGTTTGACCTACTAGTTGGTTTATACTAAAACAATTAGACCTTTCGCCCTCTTCTTCGCTCAGTTCGACAAAACGCTCCGCCATTTTGTTTGTTTTCTTCTACCCACGGTATATGAGGTGATAGCCTAGTAGTAGGGAGCCAATCAGAGCGCGCGATTGCTCATATC
Source organism: Metridium senile (assembly GCA_949775045.1). Lineage (NCBI taxonomy): Eukaryota > Metazoa > Cnidaria > Anthozoa > Actiniaria > Metridiidae > Metridium > Metridium senile. The sequence goes on from OX459095.1 coordinate 53,508,579, forward strand.
TAGTGAGTGTGGATATCATAATTAACAATTAGACCAGCAGCCCGAATGGTCTACGAGTCAATAGCCCACGAGGCCGAGTCTTCGATGTTTTGAAAAAAATGACAGATAATCGAAAGTGAAAATACCGAGCGCGCGCTCAATGACGCGTGAAGGCAAGTGAAAATGTATTCAAAACACATCGAAATTCTCCACAGTTTTAGTCATTTTCTTCCTCAAGACTTTTGTTTTAACGGCTGAAAATAGCATATTTTTACTGCTAAAACTACTATACATATTTGAACAACGGAGGAATAAAGAAAAGTTCAAGAAAAGTTTTTTAATCTGGCTTTCTCAATCAAACGGAAGAATCGTGTGATGGCGTCAGTAGCGCGCGCTCTTCAAGTCAAAATTCATTCACAAAACATCAAAATTATGTGCTTTTTTGTCATTTTCTTGCTCGTATTTGCAATTTACGATTTAAGGAAAAGCATTACATTTAGTACTAAGCTATTACAAGAAATAGAAGAAACAAGAAACGTTTTCAAAGTTTACAAAACCAGCACTTTTCGCTACTAGTGGTCTATCACTCAATAGACCATTAGTAGAGTAGCCAATCAGAATGCAGGATACGTGATAGACCACTAGTAGGTTTATACTAATAATGTATATTCCCCCTGAGCCAGGGGTTATGCGATACATTCAACCGAAATTAAAGAACAATGAAAACCGAGCTGATGTGAAAATAAGTTATAAATACCTTTGCTTCTGATCCCTGTTCGTCGTCCTTATAGTACAACCATACACTTTGACCAAGACTGTACAGTACCTACATAGATATTTGCAAAAAGCATATATATTGATGAAGTTATTTTATTTTTGTCATGACACGGCAATCCAGGATACAAGAATTTAGACATTTCAGCGTTTGGAAATAAAATACAAAGAACTTATATACAATGATATATTTTACGATTTTTACAGAATTGCTCTAGCAAAGCCGGATTGTGAAAACCATGTGTAATTTCCATAGCTTCGTGTTCATTGGGTGATCGAGGTGCGCAATGACAAATGATGCTAAAAAAGGCTCTGACTACAGACAGTCATTATTTTTAAACGAGATGGCCCTATCATAACAAATCATATATAATATGTTTATAAATAGCATCAATCATATCGCAAAGATAAGATACAATTATTAATTAAAAAGCTTATAATTACCTTGTACGCAGTTATCATTTGGTATGTGTACCCTTTCAATCCTCTTGATTGCGTGACGATACCTGTGACAAGCATAGTGTGACCCAAGTTAAATTGAATCCACTGATTGGTATTCAGGGCACTTGCTCTTACACACCATGCATAAGACAAACGATTATAATTAAGCCTTCCTTGGTAAACACCGTGACTGGATGAGGAAAGTGCTGAAGAAGCCGTTATCTGACTGTCTGGAATCTCATTAGTCGCTATACCAAGGTCAACAGGAAACTCTAAAATGACAATAAATTGTGTTATTACTATATACAATATTAGCTTCCTCCGCAGGAATCTCTCTGTAGGAGTCTGGATCCATAACAGTCAATATACAAACGTTACAACGGAAGCCCGTAATCGCGAGCACACGAAGCCTCCACTGTTGGGGACTGAGCCTAAAAAATGAGTTGCTTGCAGAGAAATCAAATACAGTGAGTATATATTTTCCTCCCAACTACAACCAGGCTCTATCTTATATAAACACATTACTTATTATCATCATGATCAACAGCATCACTATTATTATAATTATTGTTGTTGTTGTTGTTGTTGTTGTTGTTGTTGTTAAACCTTTTCGCCAGGTAGAACCAAATATTTACTTGCTTCAATGGTTTATTAAGGCAATTCTCTTGTTAGGTTGACCCTATTCGCCTGCTTCAAAGTTTTCCCAATGCAACCAACTTGAGAAAGACCATATTCGCTAGCCTGCGTGCTGTCAGTCACAAAACCCATCTTAGATAAAGTCTACGGAAATTGGGATTTTGTGTTCGACTGCATACAGGCTTAATATTACGTTTTCCTATATAATCCTCGCGGGAGAGCTTATTCACTTAACTCAATGTTTTCGCAATATAATTTTCTTAGAAGAAACTTCTCAATGATTCTCGGAAATGTGTTTCTGGTGGCATAAAATGTTCACCTTTGAAAAACGTTTTTTATGCAAACACTGGGACACCATGACATATTATTTACAGAAAATTTCCTTTCAGAAACTTTAATTTTAAGTAAGATTTATTAGTAATGGCCTTTCTCACCGACAATCATTCTCGACATAAGTGTAAATGCACTCACCTCTTCCAAAGGAATAGACTTCTACTCTCATGGAGATATGGTCATACCAAGTCATAGGGTTGAATCTTACAAATCGAGCGAAGATGACGGGTGAGAGCAGGTGACGAACTACTGTCTCTCTATCTGTATTCCCTTGGAAAGTCTAAGAAGAGAAAAAAATACAGTTAAACGACTAAACCAGATATATTATCCTAACCTTTATTGCTCATAATGAAAGAAATTATCCTACTAATTTGTAGCTCTACACATATTCAAAAACTTTATCAAACATAAACGGTGATATTTGACTAATTTGACGCTTTGCATGTTATTCTAGAGGAATATTGGAGCCCAACACAATAGAATTTTCCATATTATATATACAAAACGGATGAGATTCATCTGTATTATCAGTCGTATTTCTTCTTAGTTGTATCGGCTGACCATGTAAGTTGTTACCAGTCTAGCTCAAAAGTGTTTAATTGTACACCGATCTTTTAGGATTTATTAGTAAAACATTATTTATAAAACATGACTTTGTTCAGCCCACCTTTCTGGCTTGGTTTTGGTCCTTGTACTCATTGAAAGTTGTTCCATCATTACCGTACGAAAACCAATAACTTTTCACCCATTGAGAATAAGCATGCCTTCCTTGTGTTGCTATTGCTGCTACAAACCGCAGTAGACTTAAATCTATCTGTAGCCATTGATTAGTGTCTAATGTCTTGCTAGCCCAGGTTTGATGGCTTCCGTACTTTGTCCAATACAAGCGTCCATAAAAGGGAGGATGCGCATTATATGAAGTAGAAGCTGTTATTGCATGGTTAGGTATGTATCCACTCGCCATTCCAAGTGCCCGATAAGGATCTGGTGAAATATAATCATTTTATTCCATACGTCCCTTGGTCATTCTAATTACTGGGTTGCCTTGCCTTGCCTTGCCTTGCCTTGCCTTGCCTTGCCTTGCCTTGCCTTGCCTTGCCTTGCCTTGCCTTGCCTTGCCTTGCCTTGCCTTGCCTTGCCCTGGTTCCAGAGGGGCTTTCTTTTATAGGGAAATAATACGAGTCGCGAAGCGAGCCCCTCTGGCCACTTGAATCAAATGTTTCCGGCTTTCCGGAAAAAGTTTTTACAACACACTTTTTACAACACACTTATATCAATACATAGTTAGTTTTTGCTGCGAGCGAAGCGAGTAGCGACACTAATTTCGACGGTATCCCTTTGTACTTGTGGACGAGCGTTCCTGGGCTATATATAGTGAGAAAAATCTCGATTTTCGGACTGGCTGGCTGGCTGGCGGGCTGGCGATGATTTCCGAACATGTAATACGTTAGGTCAGCAACTTTCGCCATTAAAGTACCTAATTTATATACTAGAGACCAGAGACTATTCTGTGGGAAATTCCTAAGCCGAAGAAGATATAAATAAGTCAACTTCTCGAACGAGTTATGCCAGTCACACAGCAACGCTTGCAATATGGAATTTCAGTGTGATTCCAAACTGATTACGTTAACATATTCGATCGCATTCGAGATTTGATCACGCTAATCCACGAGCGCTAATCACATGTAAGTTAATATTACTAAAAACAAACAATTTTGTACATTCTTGAATATAGCTAGGAACTTCAAGATAATATAATTAATAAGTTGGCTTCTCGAGTGAGTTATTGACACTTATCAGTGTGATTTTAACTGATTACATAAACATATCACATTCGAGATCCACGAGCGCTAACTACATGTAATAAACTAAAAACATACAATTTCGTACATTCTTGAAAATAGGAAGATAAAAAGTCAGCTTTTCGACAAGTTATTGAACATAATGCCTACATATCCACCTAATAGCCAGGATTGGGCTGCCTGTGGAATATTGTGTAAACAGCTCGTTCCACGGAATAGTTTCATCAAATTATCCGAGTTTTTCGCACTGTAATAATCTCAAAATCAAACTTATTTATTGCTGGAAGCATTGATCAAGGTCACGAACGACTTTTAGTGACATTTCTCGCGGGAAAAGACAATGTTCTTTTACGAGTTTTTCAGCGCTGTTATGTGCTCAGAGTTTGTCAATGAAACTTTGGCCACCGTAGATCAGTTCTTTATTACCGAAGGAGATTGACTTTATCTGGATGCTCTTGCAAGTAGAATCATCCCTGATACAGAGACGTTGTCCTTATACTATCTGTCGCAGTCTGAGTTAGTGAATAGGAAACTTGAGTTATAATTCTTACATTTGTTTATTAAATTTTGCACAAAATAATTCGGTAAACAGTGGTATTGACTATTAGTGAACGCAAATAAAGACCCTTCTCCTTTGTTGAAAGTCGACTTCTCGAACGAGTTATGGCCAGTTACACACAGCAATGCTTGCAAATTCTAAAGTAACCGTATTCGATCGCATTCGAGATTCGATCACGCTACTTCACGAGCGCTAATCACATGCATGTAATATTACTATTAAAAAACGTACAATTTCGACAAGTAATTGAACATAATGCTTACATAATCGCTTACTGAATAGCCAAGATTGGGCTGCTGCGCCTATGGAATATTATGTAAACAGCTCGCAGCATTTCACTTTTGATAGAAACGGCTAGTTATAATTATTATCAATGTAAATAGTTAAATTTTCATAGTTATTATCATAGTATTGTAAATAGTTACTGAAAAACCCGTGAGGGAGCATTCTATTAAAGTTATTATTATTATAAGTTTATCCGCTTCCCGATTGGCTAGTCATTTGATCGCCATAGGAACCACCAAAGGTCATTTTTGATTGGCCCTTAATGCAGATTATGACGCATGTTATGCTAAACCGATTTTTACAATTACAATTGGTATATTTCACAACGCTATACAGTTCGAGCTAGCATCAAAATACACAGAAATACGGGAATTAAATTATGTGCAGGAGGAAGCAATTTACTATTTTATTAAGAGAAGAGACGTATTCTCAGTTTTGCCAACTGGATAAGGAAAATCGTTGACACATGCAAATTTGGCACTATAAACCGGTTTGACAGGAAATGACGTGAAACAAACACCGTCCGTTGGAGATGTCTCGAATGGCCAGAGGTTTGTGGTACGATACTCTACCAAACAAACAAAATACATTCAAAATAGTCCTCGAAACTACTTTCAATCGTAAAAACTTCTCAAACCTCTGGCATCCAGGGTGCCTTGCCCTGGGTAGCCAGTCTAAAAGTGAGGTTCGTGGGTTTTTTTTAATTTTTTCGGGCATCGGACGTTATGATTGGATAAATCAATCATCTGATATTGAACATGACGTATTTGTCTTTGCTTGGTCGCCATTGCATCATTCCTTCGAGGTTCGTCGTTTGATAGAAAATTATTTACTATAGGGCTCTTTTCTTGATGGAAGTGTGTTATCTTTAGGTATGTGGCCTACCATAATCTTTAGCATTTTTATCGCTATGCTCAAACTACTTACGGCAAACGTACACGCCGTACGTGGTAGAGCTGCACTAATTCGCCATTTTCATATCGAGCAAGGGACTGGGTACGAGTGTGAAAAACTTATTTGATTATGGCTCCCGAAAAAATAACCCTGTCACATGGGAGAGTAACCAAATATAAGCTTATTGGCCACTTTTCCGGACGTTTGGCTAAATAGAAAAAAATAGATAAGCATTCAAACTCTGCCAAAATTACAGAGAAATGTATTGTGTCCTTCCAAAACGTCCTTCCAAAACGGCCTTCCAAACCTTATATATATTCTTTGTATTTTCGAAACAAATTAAAAAAACCATAATTTCGTTGAAATTCGCACAAACCTGTTCAAACTTTCAATTCCTTACTAATTTGTATTTGTTCTTTCATGTGAAGGGGTTTATTTTTGAATTAAATTAATTTTGAGAAACTTGGTTCCAGTCCCTTGCTCGATATGAAAAAGGCTAATAGATGTTATTGGCCAGTAACAAAACGCGTAGAGGACTGGGTACTAGTTTGCCTAATTAATGTAATCAAGAAACAAACCTCATAATTAAAGAGAGCACATCAAGATATGTTAGATTCCTGAGTTTGGTTGCATTTGGTTATATTCTGACCAAGATACGCCCTCATAAAAATGCCTAAAATAGAAGGAAATGTATGGTTTGGAAGGACGCCTGTCCTTCCAATCCATACATTCCTTTGTAATTTTGGGAAGTTTTGAATGGCTGTAACTCACTCAATATCCAACCAATGCAACAAATCTCAAGAATCTTACATATCTTGATGTGCTCTCTTTAATTATGAGGTTTGTTTCTTGATTACATTAATTAGGCAAACTAGTACCCAGTCCTTTACTCGTTTTGTTACTGGCCAATTGAGCGATTTTGTAGCGGGTTCGTGCTCGTACCCCGAGAGAAAAGTAATCGAATATTCGAGTAAACTATGAGAATATTAGAACTAGCTAGCCAAATAGCTTATTTGGCAGTGAGCAGTTTCGATCCTGAAATAGATATAGTCATTTCATAAGACATGCTAGTTTTACTAGCTCAACGTAGCATAGGTAAACAGGTAGCTTAATACTCCCTTAAACGCGCTAGTGGTGGACCATTAGAAGTTGAGGGAGTGGCAATTCCCAAAGTAAAAACGTGCACGGCCAATGCGCCAAAAAAAAAATCCTGCTAAGAGCAAAGCTCAAAAAGAAAACGTGCAGAACCTTGAGGGGTAGCGAATAGTAAAATTTTAAAATCCGAGCCTGAGATTCTAGAAATATATCAGCTCATATATTTACTATATCTAAAAATTCGAGACTCCGAGGCATCAAAAACATGAAAATCCGAGACATTGACATCAAACACTTTAATACGCGCTTTAAGTGTCGGTATCAGTATACAATATTTACCAAAACATAGACTTGCCCCAAGTCTACCTCGGTGTGTTTTCCCGACAAAAATTGAACAAATCGCCCGAAAGTTAGATGAACAAAGTGGCGAAGTAACTGCGCGTTGTACCAGACTAATAAAACGGAAAAACGTACTTTTGACAAGTTTAACAAAAACACAAACAGTTGTTTTCGCTTTGGATTTCAGAGAACATAATCATGTAAAAAAAAAAACGTGCGAAACTGGTCGAAAAACAAATCTTGCACAACCTGTGCGGCGAAAAAGAATAATCTGCACAAAAATATTGCCACCCCCCTCCCTCAACTTCTAATGGTCCACCTCTAAGTAACGCAATCAAACCTGTCGTCTATTACAAAATCTTAAGTAGGTTGTTCTCCACAGGAAAGGAAAAATACGTAAAGATATAAGTAAAGATCAACTTGTAGATTTGGCGAGTATTGGAATGTTTATCATCTAGCTCTAGAATACTTGCAAAGGCAACCCAGTGAACGCTCCATGAGCGTCTAGTTTTTTATAATCCATCGTATCAAAGATACCGTATGCTATCTTGAAAACAATGCCATTACCTTATATAGTATTGTAGCTAAGAGTACCAAAAGACTTTGATTAACGCGAGAGATTTTCTTTTTTAAAACAGGTTGAGATTGCAACAGAACAATAGACATATCTTTCATACGATTGCGTGACATGACATGATCACATGATATGAACGACTAGATTGCATTGCATTGTATAGAATTACATTACATTTAATTGTGGTACATTAAATTTAAGCTAGAGGATTTGTAAGACTGTGAAAAGTCCTGTTCTTAATTAATTAAACCCTACACATACCTGCGTTACATCCAAATACTTGAAGTCTTGCACACACGTGACCATACCAGGTTTCTGGTTTGATGCGAACATAGCGAGCAGCGGTGGTTTTGTTGAGCAGCTGTTTTGAAACTATCCCAGAATCTGAGTTTGCTTTGAACTACAAAACAAATATAGTGAGATGTCATACAAAAAGTCATGTACAAGACCATCACGCAACCTTTGTTCGTATAACAATGCAAGCGTCCATAAAAGCGTACAGTAGAAGGTGTTACTTACAACTCGCTTAGCACCAGTCTCCGTGTATGTAATCCACTGGCCCTCAAGAACTCCATAAGATATGCTGAAGGTTTTGATAAATTCATCGTCGTTTGGGTTTCCTTGTATTGCAATTGCCTTGATCATCTTTACGAGCCCCAAGTCTACCGTAAGGTACTGGTCAGCGTTAGCTGAATTAGCACACCAAGCATGCGTGTTGTGGAGTAGGGCTTGTTGAGGTCCAAAACTTGCAGAAGGATTTTTTGTTGAGGATGAGGTAAGGTTCCCATTACCGGGCAGGATTAGACCATCGTTACAATCTTGAAAGGTTAAGTTCAAAAATAAGACTAATATCAAAACACTATTTACATGTTTTTCAATCATTGTAAAGTCGATACAGCTCTAGATTACGAGAACTCAATAATTAGATGCCAACTAGAGCTAAGATCATTGACAAAAGTGCTGGCACGAATGTGATAAAGTCATTTTAGCGGTGCTATTCCACTACTTCCCTACCCCTCTTCGCAATGTTGAGGAGGGAGTCATTGTTTGGTGCTTATGTGGTTGACCTGTCACACCAACATTGCAGTGGGGGGAACAGGGGAAATGTTTTTATATCTCTTACTCATTACGCCGTATCAGAAATACGGCCGTATGCAATCTTGAAAACATTGCCATTACCATATATGGTATCGTAGGCTAGAAGTAACAAAAGACTTTGATAAGCTCGCGAGATTTGATTCTTTTTTTAACAGATTGAGATTGCAACAGAACAATAGACATATCTTTGATACGACCTCGGTTTTGCATACTCGGTTGCGTCTGGGTTGCATGTTGTGCGCTGAATTCGTACTTGTTTAAAATCAACCTGCTAGCCGGGATAACTCTATTGTTTTGAGTCCCCCGGGGAATACTTTAACAAAAGAGTTATCCCGGCTAGCAGGGACAACTCGCTCTCATATAAACAGCCCCTAAACCAGGATTGTCTATGTCAACACAGTTTTAAAGAGTCAGTTCAACACTGCTGCACAACTTATCGCTAATTGGTGTAATTTATCTTTTAGAAAACACTTTTTCTACTGTTGCACGGTTCCAAAGAAATATCTATTTCTGATAATGAAACATTATAATTTGAGGTGCAACAGTATAGCCGTTTTTCTTCGTGTAATTATTAACGTAATAATATGTATTGCCGAATCTTTTGACAAAGTTTGAAAAATTGTAATTATTAGAACAACCAAATTTTTCTGTTTGTTTGCTGCTCGATTTTACAATGAATTGCACAAAGTAGAACCTAAACGAAAGATAAAATAACTCTTCTCAACATAAAATAAATTAAGTGTAAATGTTGTCTTCAGAAAACATTATTCGTGCTTCTTTCTTAAATAAATACAACTAGATAGCCAAATACATATAGACTGCGCGAGTTTATGAAAAAAAATGGTCGAACACTTGAGAGCAGAACAAAATCACGAGCGAACTTAGAAATCAAATATCAAATGATTTGATCCTAAAAAATATCATAAAAATAAACCCATTACCGTATTTACTCAAGCGTCGTGGCGCTTACTAAATTGTTTGCGCTTTAAGGGGTGCTTATTCGAGCTGGCGGCGCTTATTTGAGAGAGGTGTTATATATATATTTTTTTTAATAGAATAGAATAGAATCTTTTTTGCTCTTATATACTAATTACAATTTATTATACATTATATTATACATTTTACATTTTTCTTTCTATATTCGTTTGTATGTTTGTATGAGTGTTTCTATTATGTATGTTTTATAGAATATAGAAATTGAGCATGGAGGCTATGTAAACTGGGAAGTTATCGAGTTAGCCTCCATTTAGGTTTTTGTTTAATACATAATATTCAGGTATAAAGAGCGGTATGATTATAAACAATTAAACAAAGAGAAAAAAAACGTTTAGAAAAGAAAAAGAGAATAGAACAGGAAAACCCTAATATATACAAAATAATATTAAATATAGTTTTTGTGAAGTAAGTAATATAAATATAGATAATTTTTCTTCATAAAGGTATATATATACTATGTATCATCGTGAGTTTTGAGTACTCATTAAGTATGCTTTCACTTTTTTATCAAATGAAAGTACACTTAATATTTTAAGTTCATATGGGAGGTCAGCCCATATATCAGAGCCAGTATAAGAGAGTGATTGTTTGTCAATGTTTGTTCTAATCCTAGGTTTATATAAATTTCCTTTGGTTGTATATCGTGTATTATAGGCGTGAACATTTTTTGCTTGTGTAAATATATTATTGAATGTATTTGTCAGTATTCCTTTGTGCCACTTATGGACGAATTTCAAAACGTGTAATCGATATACATTTTGAACTGTATGTATATTTAGTAGGTTGGTGAGCGGTTTGGCACTGTCAGTGCATTTCCCATAGAGAGTAGCAAAAAATATTATTCGTATAATATGGTTTTGTTTGCACTGGACTTTTTGGATGTTTGTTTTATAAGTACTACCCCATGCCTCAATAGCATAAGAGATATAAGGATAAATCAAATTATAATAAATTTGCCTTAGTTGTTTTAGTGACAAATAGTGCCTTAACCTTAGAATTACACCTGAATTACGTGAAATTCGTGAACATATGTAAGATATTTGATGTTTTCACGACAGGGAATCATCAAGTATAACTCCAAGGTACTTGACATAATTTCTCCTTTCAAGACAAAAGAAAGAACCGTCTTTATCAGGGATTCTTATATTGATCGAAACATCCTTTTTCCTTTTAGATTTAACTATCATAAAATTAGTTTTTGTAAAGTTTAAAGAGAGCTTATTGACATCTAGCCATACTTTGACTTTTGATAGTTCTTATTTAACAATGGGTTTCGTCAAATACATCTTTTTTTAATCATAAGCCTTAATTAAAAATTTCATGAAACTCATTATGAAATGGATTTTAGACAACATGAAAGGCATTCTAAACACAAAGTTTGGAGGAAATCTACTTTTTGATCTCAAGTGGTCATGTGGTTCTTACATAGAGAGCCTCTTTTAAAATATGTCCTTGTTCTGATTGAGACAAAAACTGTTTTGCATCAAAGCAGATAATTGACACAGCAAGGGCAATAAAAATACTTTGAACTACATTATTATTATAAAACATGCCTGCTTACTCATTTGTGGTTATTTTACCAATATAAAAAACATCAATACTACAGCTTGGTTTTAGGCGTAAAATTGTATCTTTGTATCTGAAGAGTTTGAATGATTTGACTAAGAACTTGTTTATCCGTAATTGCTAACAATTGATCTTGAAACAGATAATTATCGAGGCTTAAAACGATCTGTTGCAGGTGCCTCTTTCATGGCAACAACCTACAACCCATTATTTGGCCAATTAGCACAGGCAAATATTTTTCGCTGACCTATATATATTTGCTGCCCACTTTCGTTATTTTCTTGCTCAACAAACATAGCTTCCAACTTGGAATTACTTTTTTGCCTTACTTTTTTTTACAATATTGTTCATGCAAGTAATACGCTGGTATAACCCCACCTTTAACGATGCTAACTAACCTTCATCGGCTCCTGTAACATAACTTGCTGACTGGAAATAAAAAGAATCGGAATGAAGTCAGAAATTCAACTAGCTTTGTCTTTTGATTATGTATCAGTGTAAAGTCAATTAGCTTTAGTAAATTTTAATGAACTAGATAAGAAAAAAGATATTAAACAAGTATTCAAACCACGGGACAAATAGAAAATATTATTATGTCTTGATTAAAAAAACAGTCACATTACACTGATGTTACAGCACTTTGCTAACTAACTAATTATCTTATGTGATTTCTTAGAGACAGTAAACTGCACTTCTCAAGTATCCAAAGTGATTCAAAGTGTAGAAGTTCTAAAAATCAGCCTTGAGCGAATTTGGAAACATTTCTGAATAATGAAAGCTAATAAAGTAAAAATTAAACTGCACAAATTAATCTCCTTGGAATGTATTTCTTACCTTGCATAAGATCAATAGCAATGCAATCCACATATTGTTAGTCACCAAGAGAAGAGCAACGTTTTCACCGTTGATTTCTTGTCGCAATGTGTTGGGTATGCGTTTTTTGAATCTATTTATTATGCAACAATAATGAGGTTATTAATCATTTATAAGATCTTAACTTTTTAAATAAAACAGAAAATAATGAGGAACACTGTTATATTTAAGCGTTGATAATTATCTGTTTTCTTAAGACGTTAAGATCTTATAAAAATAGACGCTCAATGAGCGCATGTGGCAACTGAATAGAAATCGAAACAAAAAGCAAATATAAGTACAGTAAAAACCCGCGAGTAAGAACCTGAGAATTAAGAACCTGTTAGCATAAAATTTGTCATTAAAGACCCCCTTTGAACAAGAACCTGTTTAGCCTAGAAAATGAAAAACAGCTTTTTATTTTCTAAAATCATGTAAGTGATCAAAAATCCTGTTTGGAGAAATAGGAGCTTGCTATTGCTGTGCAAATAAAAGTGCAAATTTATTGATGTAATACAAAAAAATAAAGTGCAATATTTTTGTATAGCATTTTGAAAAACTGTACAGCAATAAATCAGCATATTATGCAGTCTGGGGTGGGGATGATTGAAAAATAGGCTGATAACCATTTTGTTTTGTAGTTGGATTTTATTTTTTTTATTTTTTTTCATTTTTTTTTTCTACATAAAAAAGAACCTATTTAAGAATCTAAATAGACTAAAATTGTGTTAAGAACCTGTTTAGGCTAACTTAAAAAAATGTGGGTTCTTACTTGCGGGTTTTCACGTACCGCTGTACTAGTAGTTTATAGTCCTTTCATCGGAATAAATTTGAGAGACAGCAGTTGTAGTAATTCCTCCGAAGAGGCTCAATTTGTCCCCCGTTGGTATTTTTAGTTTGTTTGGTGTTATTTTATAGTATCTGGAAACTAAGTTGATTCTTCGAAATATTCCGCTAGGGAATTAATTAGCTTACTCGTCTGACAGTACATATTGGCACATCGATCGGCATAAACACTGAAAAATACTTGAAAAACTACCTTTCATGTTATGCAATACAAATAGTTAACAAAAGCTGTGGTTAGCAAATGTTCGAATAATTCTGCTGAAAATCAACTTTAGTTACCTAAAATCGAAGGTTAAACTTGTAACTATTATCACTACCGCGAATATATCTAGAAGCAAGGCAAGCAGAAAGGTCGACCATGAGGTAAAATCGCCAAGAATTCGTTTTGCTTCGTGAAGAAGGCGATTGAACGAAGGAACAGTTCGTCGATTGACTATACGAAGTTTACCGATTGAGAGCGAAGTGGGCTTCGTGTGGTATAATTACGGGTATAAACTTCATGTACCCCGTGTACAATATATTTATACTAAGCGCAGATAATGATATGTAAGAAAATTTAGCCTACATGGAGTTTATACCTAGTTTACATTACTATCACGACTCAGATACAGATACAGATATTTTTATTTAGCATCATTTTTTACATTACAATTTATACATGTATAAATATTAAAACTTGTTTAGATGCAGGCTATCTTCAATAACCTTTGCAGGTTAGCCTAGGTAGACAGCTTATATATATATAATAAATTGCAGAAAGAACGAAGCAGACTGTAAAGATGCCAAATAAAAGTAGAAATAGAAGAATAATTACATAGAAGAAAAAGTTTTACAAAAAATCAATCAAGGTAAATGGATATTTATAATTTGGTTGAGAGACTATTAACAATAACATTCAGTAAATCGATACAGAAATATACACATACATATGCATATACATGAATATGCATACATACGAATACGCACCATAATCATATGTTCATGGGACTTAGCGCACCATGCGAACAAGCAAATAAATCAATCAGAATAAAGGTCAAGAAAGTGATCTTTTAGTTTTTGTCTAAAGTTTTCCTTACTTAAGCATTTTAAGCTTTCATCTAACTTATTCCATAATTTACAGCCCGAGAACTTGATATTAAATTTTCCGTAGTTGGTCCTAGGTGTGGGTAGAGTATAGGTAGATCTTGATGCCAATCTAGTGTTGTAAGAATGTCTTTCACTGACAGGTTTGAAAAAAGAGTCAAACGGTTTTGGTAGATTTTTTGAAAAATAATCATACATAAAAAGAGCGGTTTGAAATTCAACAAGGTCATCCATTTCAATATTTTTAATCTAATAAAAATTGGGTTCGTGTGAGCTTTGAAGTCTGCAAATGTCATGAGACGCACACACTTTTTTTGCAGAATAAAGAGTGGATTGATAGTACTTTTATAAGTGTTTCCCCAGACCACGACAGCATATGTCAAATAGGGGTAAACCATTGAATAATATAAATTCTTAAGGATGTGAGGATTTACATAATGGCGAGCTTTTGATATCATGCCAATACTACGCTTAATTTTACTAGATATGTATAGTACATGGGGTTTCCAGCTCAGATGATTATCCATCATAATGCCAAGGTATTTAATTTCAGATGAGTGTTTTAATAGTGTTTCATTTATGTTTATTTGAATGTTATGAGTAATTTTCTTTTGATGTGGACGAAATAGTACATAACTTGATTTATCTACATTTAACGAAAGTTTATTAGAGCACAACCAGTTAAATATATGTGATAATTGCTCATTCAAAGTTGACACTAATAATTCTAGGTTCTTGTTTGAATGAAACAAATTGGAATCATCAGCAAATAAATTAAAAGTTAAGGTTGAAGATCTATGAAAATCATTTATGTACAATAGCAATAGTAATGGGCCGAGTACAGAGCCTTGGGGTACTCCGCATGTAATTGGGGAAATGGAAGATTTAATTTTTCCTATCTCGACAAATTGTTTTCTATTGCACAAGTAAGATTCAAGCCATGATCCAGCTATACCCTCAATTCCATAGTATGTGAGTTTTTTGATTAGTATATCATGATCTACAGTGTCAAAGGCTTTACTTAGATCGAGGAATATTCCACATGAGTAGAGATTATTATCAATAGCATTTTGTATTTGATCAGTTATAGATAGAATAGCATGTAGGGTGGAATGTTTTCCACGGAAACCAAATTGCTTATTGAACAATATGCTATGCTCATCTAAATAGCCACACATTAGTTTTTCAAGAAGTTGACGGAAAATTGAGAGTAAAGATATTGGACGATAGTTACTTACAGTAAGCTTAGATCCGTTTTTGAATATTGGTGTTACTTTAGCAATTTTAAAACTATCTGGAAATTTACCCTGAGAAAAAGATAGATTGAAGACATGAAGTAATGGTTTTGATATCATGTTCTTAATCATTTTCAAAATTGGGACTGGGATACTATTTGGTCCCGTAGCCTTTTTTGGATTCAGCTTATCACTCGATGACATAGTGGCTACGCATTCCCAAAATGCAGTAGCCACAAAAAGAGGTTTGTTGCAGGTGCCATTTATCTTTATTTCTACTTTTCCTGGCTAAACAGTGGTTGTAGCGAACCAGCAGTTTGCAAATGATATTATCATACATTATATTTACTATTTAATAATCTGAGTCTACAATTTATTTTCACAATCAGACGACTGCCTACAGCAACAGCCTACAACCCATTAGCTAATTGGCCAGGCAATTATTTTTCGCTGATCTATTTATCACTTATTGACTGGGACCGAGGGAAACAGTGTGTTTTGTGGTGACCACAAAACATACTGTTTTACCGAGGTTTCAGTGTATAGTGTTTTGTTCTATACCAACTGTCAAAGAACAACAAAAACGAAGCCAAAGATGTTTATTCAAATGAAAAAGCTCGGTTTTGTTATTTTCCGGTAAATACCATATTGTTACCCGCTGAGAGTCGTTGCCGCGAAAACATCGAAGTGTGTTCACGTTCACGTGATACCCTCTCTCCCAATCAAAGTGCGTGAAAAATGAACTTTGACAGTTGGTATATAACAAAAATATTTATTGCCCACTTCCGTTATTTTCTTACCCAAAGAATTAGTTTTGTTTCTCTAAAAGGACGTTTGCGGCAAAATTCAAAGTAACTTTATCAATTTTCTGAGACTTTGCAATTACCAGTTTATAAAACTACATTAGACACATCAATTAGGGTGGTTGACTACTATACAAAAAAAAGGCGCTTAAAAAGCGATTGTGTTGCTGCTGTTTGTAGCTGTGTGCTGCGACTATGATCAGACAATGTTATGGACCAAGGCAGATTGAAATTCGAAAAGTATACATGTATCTATGATGTTAACGTTAATTAACCATTGGTCGATACTTCTTATTATGGACTGTATGTAAAAACGTGTACAAGTACCTTATTCTAATGTAACATCCTATATAACATTCACTCATGTTATGTACATGTAGAAAATTAAGATATTACTTACCAAAATCGAAGAAACATTCCTGATCTATCACCTTGCTCATGAGCCTTGCAAAGCCACGAGGCAGCCTTTCATGATCGATTGAAGTTCGATTGGCATTGCAAAGCATAAGAAATTGCTGATTGGTTATCGATCAGTTATCGATTGATCACGAAACGTGAAACGCAGACCGCCTGTAACGCAGACTCGAAGAGTTATGTTACGCTTACAAGACGATAGCATATAGTGTGGCTTTTTAGCCACACAACTAGACAACTGAGCTAGTCACGGTAGAGATACAGGGAATCCAAACATTCATTTTTGTGCCGTATATTTTAAAGCGTTAAACAATTAAACAGCCATTTCTATTATCATGATTTAGATATGCTGTCATTTGAAAGTGATCTGTTTCACCTTGATATGTGAATTTATAAAAGTAAAAGGAACTTCAAAGGTGGCCGAACTAACGTTTCTTTTATAAACTTCACTTTCACGAAAAACTGTAAAATAGAACTCAAAACTTATCCAATCAACAATTACACAACATTTGTGAAATAAAACAAAAACATAAGCATGGTCGGGTTGTCGGCGACTAAACCGGCTCCCCCACTAACATTATGTTAGTGAGGAGGGTGGCATGTCACCCAGCAGGACGAAAAATAAGACCTGTCAAAGGGCGGAAGAGCTCGTTTTGAGCCAACGGCCAGCATGCAAAACTGAAGCTTTGCTGAGTGACGTCGAAAGGGCAAGATCTCAAGCCAAAAAAAGATCAAGTGGAATACCAAACTGCTGATGTATAACTGATGCAACTCAAAAAAGGCAAAGAGGAAGAGATAGTTTTACTAGATACTGTATTTGTTAGTATATTTTTCGCATTGTACGTATAATTCTATTATTAGTTATATTTAAGGAGGAGTAGGATATTCAATTGGGACGAAAGTTCTGTTTCCATCTCCTGTCGCAAGTATATACTCTTTATTAGTTGAAAATTGTATAATTGTGACAAATAAATAAATAAAAATAAAAAAAATTATATAAAAGGCATTTTCTGTCGAAAAGACAATTTAAGCAAGATTTTGTTGGAAAAAATAAAGGATATGAACGTTGAAATATGTCAAAAAGACGGGGGGAAATTAATTAAAACAAAACAATGAACACATGAAATGATACATAGCGACATTAATTTATTATAGTTCCTACTTACAGAAAAGTGGATTGAAATAATGCATAAACCTGCTTTTATGGGACGTTTTTTGAAACAAATACTTCGAGTAGCCGACAAACTTTCCCTCAATATCGCACAAGTGTTGCGTGACAAGATGGCGTAAGTTCAAAAAGAACAGCTCCTTGGATTGGAAAATAAAATATGTCCAATCAGAAATTACGTAATAATTCTCCCGTTCCGAGGAATGTCAGAGTAGCCAAAATGGTGGGGAAAGCTGATTTTAGGTTCGTAATTACACCCTATGTTTTTTTTTTGTTATTCAGGAAGAACAGGTAAAAATCGTTGTTTTGACAAACTTTAAGAAAGTTAACATTTCAACAACTATAAAAAGGCAGTTTTGACCTTTTCACAAGCAGAGTGAATGATTGTTTTGTTGGCAAAAACAAGAAAGAAATTTAACTAAAAATGCCAGTCATAATACACCTTATTCCAAAATGGCTGACTGGCCCTTGGTGTCTCGTTCTTATGAAATTATTCTTTTCTTTTAAACTCACTCAAGCTGAAAGAAAAAAGAATAATTTCATGAGAGTGAGACAACAAGGGCCAATGGAACAAAAGGTCGCCATTTTGGAATAAGGTGTATAAAAGGCCCTAAAATGTTTTTGAAACTCATAATAAAGTAACTTAAATATAGAAAATAGTTACCTTTTCGAAGAAAAAGACCGTACGTTTCGATTAAAATGACCGCTTTTTGTCGTTTTTGATGGTCAGAACGGTCTTTTTCTCCAAAAAGGTAATTATTTTCACGTTTTGTGAAAAAAAATCTTTTAATCACAAATATTATGAGTGTCAAATACATTTTAGGGCCTTCTTTTATTATGATTGGCATTTTTTGCTAAATTTATTTCTTGTTTTTGCCAACAAGACATTGATTTCCTTCACACTGCTTGAGAAAAAGGCCAAAAGTGCCGACTTTAAAGCCTTTTGCTCGAAAACAATGACGGTGACCCCCTTTTTTCTAGGTTATTTGACGTCTCTAATCTAGATTTATCAACTGGTAAATTAACATTTACTTTAAATTTTGCCAAAAACGTCCTTAATATAACATCTCGGTTCGTAAAATCCGCCACTTTTCCTTTCTGATATCACTCGCCTTGCCATTTTAAAAACCTGTTTTATTTTCACATAGGGATTGCCAGTATGTTAATTTACTCTTCATGTTTAAATAACAAGGACACAGCCAGTATGTTAATTTTCTTTCCATGTTTATTGAATTGCGAATACATGTTTAACAAATTACACTGACATTGTTTTGAGTTGTCTGTCCTCTTATTGACACACTCTTGAACACACTTATTGACACACTCTTGAAGTGGAGGCGAAGGCTTTCACTGCAAAGTGAATTATATTTTTAAGTCGGGAAAAAAAAGAAAAATAATTGCAAACCGGTAAAAGTGACCATAGCAGTAGGTTTTTGTATACATGTTTAAACATCTGTAATAATAGTTCTTAAAACGTAAGGTTCGTAAGAAATCAATTGTTACTTTTTATATTTCAAAGTTGCATTTGTAAAGATTTATTTTGTCCACACTCAGTTGGGCAAAACGCACCGCAACTTTGTTTTCTTCTAGTCTAAGATCTCTACTCACGGTATATGAGCCGAAATTAAAGTCCAGAAGTAGAGGAACCAATTAGAGTGTGCTCATATCCGGTAGATGTGGATATAATAAATACTAGTTGTACAATGGTTGCAAGTGGCATACCGTGGAATATCCCACGAGTCACTTGTATTTTCTAGCTAGTACACACAAGAGCCTTAAGGTGAGTGTATGCAAAGAAAATGAAAGTGACAGTTGGGATATTCGCGGTATGTTACGAGAAAACATTGTACAACTAGTATTTATTATATCCACATCCACTGGATATGAGCACACTCTAATTGGTTCCTCTACTTCTGGACTTTAATTTCGGCTCATATACCGTGAGTAGAGATCTTTATCCCACATCACATAAAAAAAGAGAACCTGCAGTTTCTCACGGGAAGAGGCAGTTGAATACCAAAGAATATATACGACGGGTTTCAAGCAATCCGATTGGCTGTATTTTATATTATGTAGGATAATAACATTTATACCTCATTTATATCTCAAAAATCGTTGTCGAAAAGAGGACCATAGTCCAAACTCTAAAGCCTGCAAAAGATGTCTGTAATATCAACATAATTTGTGATATTTATTACAGATTATTTTAAGAAATTTTGTTTCATCGTTTATCACTGCAACTTGTTATTGTCTTATAACACAAACACGAGCAACGACATATACTGGGAATAAATCGATATACAACAATAGAAGAGATACCGACATGCTTTGCAGGCTATAGTGTGGCTGTAGCTTTGAATGTGACAACAATTTTTGACATAGATGTATACTCTTTTGTGTCTACAGATATCTGATTTGCTGACGTCACATACTATTGTAAAATCAATACAAAACGACCGCTGATATTACATCTATAACTAATATTATGCTAATAGACAAGATATAATGTGATGATCGGCTTGTTATCGCAAAAAAAAAAACTACACTAATTTTTTCTTGATATTTTCTATCAAACTATTAAACCAAAATACTGGTAATGTGCTTTAGCTGACAAATACTGTGGAAACAAACTTGCTGTTGAGTTGTTCAGCTCACATGTCATCAGTACATGGTTGTAGTTGAAGGACTTGCATTTGTCAGCAAGGTTACAGTATGTCATACACACAAAGTAACTATCTACTTCATAAACTCGATGTACAACCTGATGGTTGAGAGCCAGTGACTGTGCTGATGACTGGAACATGATGCTTGGATTTTCTATAAGATGACAATAATTGTACATAAGCATCATTAGACTTAGAAAAAGACTGAAGCTTTTGCCTGTCTGCTCATGTTGGAAACGAGAAGACCAAAAAATATATAAACAATTTTTTGCCTTGAACAAGTTGGTTAGTTGGTTAAACTTAATAAAACTAGAACCCTATTAGTTAGATTCACACCAAAAAAATCCGAAAAAGGATCCCAATGGCATATCTCTGTTAGCGTATTTAAATTATTTAAATCATAAACAGTTTCACATATGCAACTATATGTCACACATAAAAGGGATGTGAAATCTACAGCAACAATGTTGAGAAGTTTGTGTTCTCAGTTTACCGTTTTCATAAGCTTCCACACAGTATCTGGCTTTCCAGGACAAATCCAGTTTCTTCAGGTTGTAGACATAAAACATGTAGCAGTTACGCACGTAGATATCTACACTGTAATGACAACAGTTCCCGTTGCTATGGAAGCACACCTTTCTTTTCACAATTCCCTCGTTGACGGTGGGTAAAGCTCCTTGCATGTGTCCTGGAGCTGTAGCTCCACATCGGTTTTCAGGTAAGCAGGTGGTTGGTATACGGAAATAATTGTGATTGTCTTTGAAGACATACCAGTCTGTTTCGTTGAGGTTGCTGTCATCATTGATGTATGATGCAGTACTCGTCACCAAGCGAGAACCATCAGAGAGGAATTGATATTTGTTGCAGATATCGAAAGCATCTGAAATTTAAAAGATTACTAATATTTCAATATACCAACAATACGATGAAGCATTGCTTCCTTTATTTAGTTAAAAACATACCTTTGACGTGCAGGTAAAATATTCTTGTTTCTGTACCTAATGTATTAGTAGCACTACAGTTGTAGAATCCTTCCTGAACTTTGGTAACGCCGATTAGAGTGAGATGTGTTTCACTGGTTTTACTCTGAAGGACTTGCCCTTTGTGTCTCCAGGTGATAGTGATGGGTGCGTCACCTACTGCTTCACACTTCAACGTGACATCGTGGTTCTTGTACACCGTGATGTACGACGAGCTTGCTTGATTTCTGGACACCGGTGAACCCAATGGACCTGTACAAGGATTAGAAGTTAATATTTGCTTATCTTTTAGGTAAGACAGAAAGAATATGAGAGTATGTTTTACTCACCATTTCTACGTCCTAGTACCGCTGCCCTCAAACAAAGATGGCCTTGCCATCCTGTAGGATTAATTCTGATGAATCTGGCTTCGATATCTCTATTGAATGTGTTGGTAGCATATCCAATATCATTGGAATGGCCAGAGAATGTCTGAGATTAAAAAACACAGATTTAACATTGATGATGGTAAAAAAATATAAATAAAACAAAAACTAACTAAATACACTTTATCCATAGAGGATATAACGAGCATTTTTTTCCAACTCGGTCCTCTTTAACTGACAAACAAACCAATAATAATTACAAGTGCGTTTTTGTAAGAAATACAACTGGTAAGCAAGTAAACCAGTTTGGTATTTACAAGCATGGTCAAGAAGCTGAATTTGACTTAATCTTAGTCCGGACAAATATAATAGTCTCATCTACTAGTTAGAGCGACACAAACCCGACCCCAACACCACAGGATTGCGAGACCAACGCTCTGACCACTCGACAATGTTGTCTCCTGACTTAGACCTTTTGTCTCTTTTCATGATAAGGTAATAGTCCATAAAACTATATGAAAAGTTGTTCTAGTTTCATACCAGGTCATCAATTGAGTAGTACCTTAACTTCTGATACTTGGGTATCGTCCTTGTAGTACTCCCATACACTGCTGTTAAGACTGTACAGTACCTGCAAAGAGAAGAGTACGATCGTGCGATGACAGCCATATTAGAAAACCACTGTAAAACATACCATCTATTTTACTTTTAAATTGAACTATCTTTCGTTTTTCAATAGAAATCAACTTTGAAGAGGATAACGCTATGTTCGATACCATTCATACGATTTAGGAGTACCATATCTTTAGTGCATTAGGTTAACTTCTTTTTTTTTGGTTATTGATAAAACCCGAATAGTGACCGAATAGCGCGAATAGTCGCGAATAGTAGCGAATAGTGACGAATAGTAGCGAATAGTGACGAATAGTGACGAATAGAGATATATGATAATAGTAATATTTTATTAAAAGATTAAAAAAGACCAAAAAGATATTGATTTCATTCCCCCTCCATCCCCTCCCAAGATGAACAAAATATTAACCACAGACAACGAGGTGTTAACATTTTGAATTATGTCCTGTTATTAACTCTTTCCCTACTGCGCCTTTAAAAACCAGTCCCTCAGGACTGGTGACTTCAAAAAATTGTAGCTTTCTCGCTTTGAAAGTCATGGCTCTAATATATAGTTAACTGTGTTGCCTGGTAAGTTCCACAACATCTGACACTTAATTGATCGACTGAGATCCGTATTTATAAACTACAGAGTCCTTTGTGTTAAGGTGAACGTTAAAATGTGCGTTTTTGCGCCATAGAACAACCTCGATAAACGTCAGTTTTCACCTCTGATTTTTATACCAATAATATCATTTAAAAAGCAAAATTCGGCATTCACAGAACACATTAGCACCAGCTCTTTTGATTTCTTAATTTTTTATGATCTAACATCTTCCACGAGCCGCACAACAGCCGTTTCTTTTAGCCTACTAACGCCAAAACGCGTTTCTCCATTTAATAACGAAAAGCATTGTGGGTAATTATGCAAATCATCGACAGCACATGGCCCAGACCACAATTCTTTATAGATTTTTTATAAGTGCCCAGTCACCCGCTCCAACCGGACAAAAATTGCACCGATTGCCATCTTTATAAGGCGAAAATCACCAAAATTGCCTTGGTTGGTTCTGGTATCTACTACAAGACGACCAGGAAAGCGATTTTACTCCAACGACGCCATTGTCAATAGACATAGCTGCTGGCGCTATTTTCTTTGTAAAATCGTCTTCCACCTTCGAATTCGTCCAAAAGAGCGTCTCCACCACCTAGAAAAACTTAATGATGCATGACTAGGGGCTCTTGTAGTAGCAAATGACTGAAAAAAGCACTTAGAAACTGGATTTTAGCTCAATTAAGGGTCGAAGTGTTGACTCGGAATCTGACGAGCTAAAATCCGCAAGGCGTTCCTAGAACCCTTGAGCCATCGGTAATTCGAAACAGCAACAGTTTCTCTGACAACGCCTTATTTGGAATTGAAATCGATTTTTTTTACTTTTCGCATTAAAAACAGTCAAAAATCCAATAATGGGGGTTTTGGGGTTTGGTGGGGGTCGGCAATACGTTATTTTCCGAAGCTATACAGGGAGGGTTGTTACAAATTGCCTGCTGTTCTATAGCGGGTTTAGAAAAACCTGGAAGAAATATGTGGGGGGAGGGGCTATGATATTTTTACAGGAAGGGGGTGTTTGGTAATATTTGGAAACTGAAACCGGTGCATGATTCCCCCCTCCCCATACACCTATGAAAGTCCCCTAACATGAGTTAACTATTATACTTGTCCCATGTTCATAGTCTCCTTTGACGTCGGTTTTAGCAACTTAACGTTATTAACCAAAGCATACATTATGGCAGCCCATGGCGGCTCGCCACCAGAAAGTCCAGAAACAGTTGACAAGAATATTAGACCTATATTTATACTAGTATTTAGCTATTTCTAGAAATAATTATAAAATATTCGATATAAATCGCGCGCTCTGATTGGCTGAGAAGCGTTCTCTATAACTCAACAGTGCACGGAACGTCGATTCATTTGATTTTAACTACGGAATATTTTATAAAAGAAATAGAAAACTCGGCAGCAGTGCTCTATTGAGTCATAGAGCACTTGGGAATTTTAAGAAGACTTGAGAAGCGCAGAGAAGCACTCCGCTTCGCGTCCTGCTTCTCCTAACGCTTCTCTCGTCTTCTTAAAATTCCCGCGTGCTCTATGACTCGATAGAGCACGCTGCCTCGTTTTCTATTCCTTCAATACACGATTAAGGGTAAGTCTTACCTGAGTAATACCATGATGTCTTTTACTAAATTTCCCTCTATATATAATTTATGCAAGGGAAATTTAGTAAAAGACAAAGGATTTCTTTGTCCTCTAAATTTCCCTCATGTTGTACACCTATTTCAATTAACGTTGTCCATCTGGAATAGTCGATCTGAGACCGAAAGGAATTGTGGGAGTTCAATAAATTCCAAATGTGTTGTTTTAATCACACTTGAATGGTGCTGAATTATGGATAACAGTATTTCAGAAGTAAACATTAATATTCAAGCGTGATTATAATAGTGTATTTGCAGTTTAACGAGCTCCCACAATTCCTATCGGTCTCAGATCGACCATTTCAGATGGACAACGTTAATTGAAATAGGTGTATACATGAGGAAAATGTAGGAGACTATCCCTCAATGGTCCCTCATTATAACAATCATCGAGACCATTCCTGGATCGCTTCGAGCCAGTTGAAAATTCTTAAAATATAGGACCCTTTACTACACACAAGATATCGTATCATGATAGATATATAGATATCGTATCATGAATACCGTATGCAATCTTGAAAACCATGCCATTACCATATATGGTATTGTAGGTGAGAAGTAACAAAAGACTTTGGTCACGGCGTGCGAGATTTATTTTTTTTCAACAGGTTAAGACTAACAGAACAATAGGCATATCTTTGATACGAGATCTTACATACACATTGCGTAACCCGTAACACTATGAAATGCTATAGCTATTATCATATATCATATATGATAAGCTACAGAAACTATATTATAGACCGTGCTGTCAAAGTGGTTATTAAGGATGGAATGTGAGAGCTACTGCCCTATTTGACTCCCTTCATTCGGATAAACTTTCTTTGAGAAGAAAAGATTATTCTCGATATTTAAGATGTGTATAAGAAGTAGGCAACTCTCTATTATTCTGCGGCAATAGCAACCTCCCCACATAAGAATCTATTAGTTTTCAGACTGAAAGTATATAAGGTAACACATTTTAAACAATAGTCAAAAGACGTTTACAATTCGATAGGTTCCCTACATAGAAATTTTGATATATAAAGGCTCAGGAAATCGTAGATGAAAAGGGAATCAGATATCAAATAAAATATTAAAAAATCCGATTAGTCTTGAAAATATTATGGCAGATTATCATATTTTGACCAATGAGATGGACGGATTAGACAATACACAATTAGCACGTTTCATTCTATTGCCGTTTACCTGCCTCGTTCTTACACATATCATTACTTAAGCAGCTAATATACTAACTCTGGGAACTTTTCAAATGTTTCTCATTGACAAATTCAAAACAATCTATAAACTCAGTGATGGTGAGAACAACAGGGGCGGGTCCAGAAATTTGTCAGCGGGGAGGGAGTCCCAATTGCAAATGAAGGGCTTTTGTGGTATAAGTGGGTGTCCGGTCCCAAAATGTCTTAAATAAAAAGATGGTTATTGCGGCGCTAGAGGAGTTTCTGGTGCCTGAAGGGTCACCCCCTAGATCGGCCCCTGAACAAACTGTCTTTCCCAATGACACGAACCTAAAACGTAGCTGCTTCACAGGGTTAAATTGTGGAATGATCTCCCCAACGAATTAGTTAAATCATCAACACTCTTAATAGTTTTATAACGGATGTTTTAACTTAGAATAACGTTATGTGACTCGTGGTAAATGTTGTGCAATAATAACAAGTTATTCAACATTACTATATTTACTTTCTTACCTTATAGCCAGTTACCCACTGTGGGTAATTTCCTCGTGGTTGCGTGACAACACCAGTGACAAGCATTGTGTGACCCATATCAATCTGAAACCACTGGTTGGTGTCTTGAGCTTTTGAACACCAAGCACAGACTTTCCCAAATGGATAATTAATTCTGCCCATGTAATAGGCATGGTTGGCATCAAACTGAGAAGAAACGGAGATCTGACTGTCTTGAATCTCTTTGGTTTCCATTCCAAGATCGGCTGGGGAAGCTGAAATAGATATTTAAACGACCATATGTAAATATATGCGCAAATGATTTATTGAAGAAAGATTGATGGATCAATCCAATGATTGAAGAAATGTACTGACAAGCTATCTGAGATATCTAGCTAGTTGCTTTATTTAAAACAAAATCAATTAATGCAAAATTAAACTTTTATCATATGGAAATTAAAACTGCCTGCTCTTTCATAATCAATTATTCATCACTGCATCTAAGTGTTTCGTCATCCTAGTGTTGTTTCGTCATTCCTGGATTGTCTTTTTCGTCATCACTGCGGGGTGTTGTTTCGTAATCACTGTATAATCTTTCGTCATCACTTGGTGTTATTTCGCCATAACTGTAAAACACTCGTCATCACTGGATGGGTATTATTCATGACTGCCTACTACAATATCAGTTCTTTTCTAGTAGATAATAATCCTGATATTTTTTATTTATTTGTCAAAGCTTACAATAACATTCAAAATTGCCAGTTTTTGCATACTAATAAGTTACGGCCATGGAAGCATGAGCATCCCCACGGTCCAGGAACGCGTCGAACCTTATCTCTTGTAATATTCCTTTAAACAGTCCAGATCCTATTCATCATAGCAGCTCATTTGTTATTCTCAAACTCATTAATAATTCATGAGCTAATCAACCAATGTGAGCACACCATTTGTACCACGTGCATGGGTTTGAAACCCCGATGAAACACGATTATAGGTTGACCGGTGTTTGAAATATTTTCATCACTAGTGATGAAAATATTTCTAAATCTACATAGTGGTGGGAAATCTGAAAATAATTAGTATTCCCTAGTTACCTACCTATTTTACTATCCTTTATTCCCTTATGTTTTTATCTATCTTACCTGACCTTTCTACCTAATTTACATTATTATTATTATTATTATTTTTACATTATTTTTTTCCCTTTTTTATTGGCGTGTCCGAGTATCGAACCTGCAACCCTTGGAGTTGAATTCCCTCTTCATACCAGCTGAGCTATTGGTGATTTGGTTAGCAGAGTATAGTCTTATTTCCCATGCCATCAAATACTCTGTATATATTATATCAGAAATTACACTGCCGTTAAGTACTCACATAAATGAACTTTATTCGCATCTTTAATGATCCCTACTGAAGTTACAACTTATATTTAAATGACAATTTGGATTATTCTCTAAAGAAAATGAAAAAAAACCCCTTCTTATGTAGGTAGTTACAAGTTACAATTTGAAATATTGCTCAACTGAACTTAAACGAACATTTTCTAAGTCTTTTTGAACAACTTCAAGTAAGAACCCCGTAACACTCCTTTTTAACCCTACAGTATTTCGAAATCCAATAAATTCCGCACGAGAGGAATTCAAAAGAACTCTCATAATCCCAGGCAACATAATGAGTGACCTATTATATTATAAAGAACTGGCCACATTCCTGCATAATGAATTATTTATTCGACTGAGAAGTAATTCCAAAAAGCTCGTGCTTCGTGTTTCATTAGGGTTTCCAAACACTCAAAAACAATAAAAGCACTCGGCCTACGGCCTCGTGCTTTCAAATGTTTTATCGTGTTTAGAAACCCTAATGAAACACTCGTACTCGTTTTTGAAATATTACTTCAAAACTCAACTTTTTTTTTACAGATATTTTTCTTTCTATATTTTTAATGATAGTTTATCACATATTGTATTGAATGGTCTGATTATTGACCGCTGACCGCTGACCAAGATGGCGGCACAAAATGGCTGCCGAAGCTAGCTCGACAAATTTGAGATTTATGGTTGGAAAAAGGCATAAAGTTGCAAATATTTTTACACTCCAGACAACCTTGAATGTCAAGCGACACTTCGAATTACGTTTTGTGCCATAAAGCAGTAAAGTAAACTATTTTTCGCCGATGAAAGATGCAACAACAGCAGCACGAAGGTGAATACGCTCAAATACAAACTCAAATGCCGGCTTCTTTCCAATGCAACTTGTGTACACGGACTTTTTCTACAAATCACGGCAAGAATATTCACTTGAGTACATGCAGAAAAAGGTTTGGCTCCTCACAGCCAGTTCAACAGCTCTCAGACCAGCAAATTCAAACTCAAAGCGAATCAAACATCAACAACAGTGCAAATGACCAATCATTACTGCCAAAAATTTGGGGTCATTTGTCTAAAGAAGACGTCCATTATAAGATAGATCAAATTTACAATGAAATTGTATTTTGGAGGCGTAATCTATTTATGCTACCTAGTGGAGCGGCAGGGAAGAAATTTATCACAGAAACTACAAATTGGATTGAATATTGGAACAATGACTCTATTTACTTTAGAGATATTGCTCTTAAAGTGCTGATGGTTATTCCTGCTCTACTTCTACAGAAACCAACGTTTAAATCAACATCGAAGGAACACTCTAAATGCTTATCAAGACGCCTGACACAATGGGAGTGTGGTGACCTAGACGCCTTACTTAGAGAGGCCTGTACAATTCAAGATAAATTACATGCATCAAAGTCAAATAGTCTGAACGAGGAGCGTTTAGCAAAAACCTTTGCCAAGCTAGTGTTTGAAGGAAAGATAAATGCAGCAATGAAGCTTTTGGATCAAGAGAACAGTAAGGGTGTTCTCCCACTATCTCAAAGTACAGTAGAAGAACTAAAACGAAAACACCCAGACGCAACTGAAACAGAAACCTCTGTTTTGATGGACGGTCCGCCACCCTTTGTTGACCCTGTTATGTTTCAAAACATAACATAATCTACTATCATGAACGCAGCACTACGGACAAAGGGCTCTAGTGGACCCTCGGGCCTGGATGCTGATGGTTGGAGGAGGATCCTCGTTTCAAAGAACTTTGCAACGGCTGGACAAAATCTCCGATGTGCACTTGCCACCTTTGCACAAAAAGTCAGTACCATAGAAATAGAAGCTACAGTGGAAGAGGGGAAAAGTTACACTAACCTTGAAGCTTATTTGGCTTGTCGGCTGATACCTTTGAACAAGAACCCAGGAGTAAGACCTATAGGCGTTGGAGAAGTACTGCGGAGGATTGTGGGAAAAGCTATCCTGTCAATCATAAAGCCTGATATCATCAACTCTGCAGGAAATTTACAACTTTGTGCTGGTCAAGCAAGTGGATGTGAGGCCGCTGTACACGCTATTAAAGACATCTTTGATGCCCAGTCCACTGATGCAGTACTCTTAGTTGATGCAGATAATGTCTTTAATTCACTTAACCGTGCCGTACTACTTCACAATATACGATACTTATGCCCACCAATGGCTACATACATAAGGAACTGTTATAGCACTCCATCTCGCTTATTTGTTCTTGGGGGTACTGAAATTTTGTCATCAGAAAGAACCACACAGGGCGATCCTCTCGCAATGCCAGTGTACGCCATAGGAGTAACCCCCTTACTGGAAGTCATTAAATCAGACGACGCCAGAGTAAAACATGTAGCCTTCGCAGATGACCTGAGTGGTGCTGGTAATTTAGCCCACCTTCGAACATGGTGGGATAATATAGTAACACTAGGCCCTAAACTAGGATACTACCCAAATGCTACAAAGTCATGGTTATAGTTGTAAAATCAGAAACAGAAGAGGAAGTTCAACGAGTCTTTGCTGACACAAATATCAAAATCACAACGGAAGGAAGAAAATATCTTGGGGGTTTCATTGGTAGTGAGGTCGGTCAGTCCAAACACATCGAGGGTCTAGTTGATACATGGTGTGATCAACTGACACGTCTGTCCAAAATAGCAAGATCAGAGCCACAAGCTGCTTATGCTGCATTCACTACTGGTTTCAGACATAAACTGACTTACCACATCAGAACAATACCAAACATCCAACAACACCTCTTGAAAGTAGATGAAGTAGTGGATAACAAATTTATTCCAGCAATCACAGAAGTTCACATCTGTACCGCTGATGAACGACTTTTGCTGTCTTTACCAGTAAAGAAAGGAGGTCTAGCAATACCCATTTTTTCGAACATTGCTGATTTCGAGTATGCAAATTCTCGTTTAGCAACTACTCAACTTGTTACAAACATCGAAAATCAAGACAACACAGCACCGATGGACATAGAACAGCTCAAGAACGCAAGAAAGAACATAATCAAAGGTAGAGACGAACAGCATAATACCATCCTACAGCAAATCCGTGAGAAGATGAATCAAGAACAAATCAGAGCAAACGATCTAAGCAGGATGAAGGGTGCATCAAGCTGGTTAACTACTCTACCATTAAAGTCAGAAAACTTCAACCTGAACAAGAGGGAGTTCTATGATGCGCTCAGCCTTAGGTTTCGTTGGACAAAAAAATACCTTCCATCAACATGCCCATGTGGTAAGAGATTTGATGTTGACCATGCTATGTCATGCATGAAAGGCGGATTTGTTCACAGGCGCCACGACGACGTCAGAGATCTGTTCGTCTATCTACTTAAAGAAGTCTGTCATGATGTTCAAGTAGAACCACAGCTCGAAACACTAACTGGAGAAGTACTTCCTTGCAGCGCCAATTTGGCAGATGAAGCCCGACTAGATGTCATGATCAGTGCTAGAGGATTTTGGCAAAGGGGGCAACGTGCATTTTTTGATGTAAGGGTTTTTAACCCATTTGCAAAAAGCCACCTTAACCGGAAACTCAATACTACGTTTACAAGTAATGAGAATGAGAAGAAACGACAATATAATCGGCGTGTTATCGAGGTAGAACATGGCACATTTACACCACTAGTATTCACACCTCATGGTGGAAATGGAAGAGAAGCCGAACGTTTTATTTCAGAACTAGCCTCAAAGCTTTCCATGAAGACACAGCTTGACTACAATAATATAATACATTGGCTCAGAGTTAAATTATCTATAAATCTAGTAAGATAAGCAGTGCTATGTATGAGAGGAACAAGAACTTTTAAACATTTTAACCATGATATAGATAATATTGATATTGTAATAGTTTTTATTTTTCTAGGTTTTTTTTTATATATATATATACACAACCCATCATGTGGGCGACTATTTGTTTAATCTATTAATTTATTTTATTCATTGTATAAATAATTTATTTAAAGAGTTTGTTAATAAAGTTATTTCCTTTTTGAATGGTCTGAACCCAGGTGAATGAATGTTTATCGAAGTAACCATATTTGTCGAAGTAACAATATATTTGTAATAGGATCATCCGGGTGGATGTAGCCCTCAGAAGGGCTGTTTGATGTGACTGACGTTTCGACAACCTGTGCGGAAGTCATCTTCAGAGTCAAGTGAATAAAAAAGTCAGATTGAGTGATATTTATACTCCCACGCTAATTAATGGATGTTGCGTCATTAGCAGCATCGGTCTTGTTGTGTGGCTGAACCGCTTGGGTGTCATTAGCGGCATAAGTCACATTGTGTGGCGGTACCGTTTCGGCGGCGTTTTGATTGTCAAGTTTGTTTACAAGCCAGTTGTATGGTGCTGGAAGTGTAATAGATCTATTAATTGGTTGATGTTCTAGCTTGGTAAACCAACTTTCAAGGACTAGTCTTTGCTTTCTGTTCCCACTAAAAGAAATACATTCACCAGAATCTCAGTTAATGGAATGGCCAGTCTTGGTATAATACACGGCGATGTTGTTTCGATTGTCCTGTTGTTGAACTGCTTTCTGATGTTCCTGTTTTCTAGTATTAAAACGATCTACCTATTTCACCAATATATGTAGCCTCACAGTCATTGCATGCAATTTTATATATAGCACCGATTCGATCATTAAGACTGTCTTTGTCTTTAACCTTAGTCAGGATCTGGCGTAGTGTAGATATGGGTTTATGAGCTACGCTGATGTTGTGTGGTTGTAAAATACGTGATATGATCTCTGACGTGATATGATCTCTGATGTATGGTAGTGAAATATAGGATTGGGGCGAGGAAGACATGTCAATAACATATCGTAAATCACCACATGTATAATTTGTTTTTTAAATATATAAATATATTAACAAATATTTATTTATCAATATATTTAGATAATATAAACCTCAGTGATTTAGTCTATATATCTCTAAGTTTTTGTAATATTAGTTTTTGTATTTATGATATTGTAAAGCGCTTTTGGGCTTTTAAGGAAAAAGCGCTATATAAATAAATTGTATTATTATTATTATTATTTCGTCATCACTGTAAAACATTCGTCATCACTGGATGGGTATTATTTCGTCATCACTGTAAAACATTCGTCATCACTGGATGGGTATTATTTCGTCATCACTGTAAAACATTCGTCATCACTGGATGGGTATTATTTCGTCATCACTTTTAAATATTCATCATCGCTGGATGGGTATTATTTCGTCATCACTGCAAAAAATTCGTCATCGCTGGATGGGTATTATTTCGTCATCACTGTAAAACATTCGTCATCACTGGATGGATATTATTTCATCATCACTGTAAAACATTCGTCATCGCTGGATGGGTATTATTTCGTCATCACTGTAAAACATTCGTCATTACTGTAAAACATTCGTCATCGCTGGATGGGTATTATTTCGTCATCACTGTAAAACATTCGTCATCACTGGATGGGTATTATTTCGTCATCACTGTAAAACATTCGTCATCGCTGGATGGGTATTATTTCGTCATCACTGTAAAACATTCGTCATCACTGTAAAACATTTGTCATCGCTGGATGGGTATTATTTCGTCATCACTGTAAAACATTCGTCATTACTGTAAAACATTCGTCATCGCTGGATGGGCATTATTTCGTCATCACTGTAAAACATTCGTCATCACTGGATGGGCATTATTTCGTCATCACTGTAAAACATTCGTCATCGCTGGATGGGTATTATTTCGTCATCACTGTAAAACATTCGTCATCACTGTAAAACATTCGTCATCGCTGGATGGGTATTATTTCGTCATCACTGTAAAACATTCGTCATCGCTGGATGGGCATTATTTCGTCATCACTGTAAAACATTCGTCATCACTGTAAAACATTCGTCATCGCTGGATGGGTATTATTTCGTCATCACTTTAAAACATTCATCATCGCTGGATGGGTATTATTTCGTCATCACTGCAAAACATTCATCATCGCTGGATGGGTATTATTTCGTCATCACTGGATGGGTATTATTTCGTCATCACTGGATGGGTATTATTTCGTCATCACTGTAAAACATTCGTCATCACTGGATGGGTATTATTTCGTCATCACTTTTAAATATTCATCATCGCTGGATGGGTATTATTTCGTCATCACTGCAAAACATTCGTCATCGCTGGATGGGTATTATTTCGTCATCACTGTAAAACATTCGTCATCACTGGATGGGTATTATTTCATCATCACTGTAAAACATTCGTCATCGCTGGATGGGTATTATTTCGTCATCACTGTAAAACATTCGTCATCACTGTAAAACATTCGTCATCGCTGGATGGGTATTATTTCGTCATCACTGTAAAACATTCGTCATCGCTGGATGGGCATTATTTCGTCATCACTGTAAAACATTCGTCATCTCTGTAAAACATTCGTCATCGCTGGATGGGTATTATTTCGTCATCACTGGATGGGTATTATTTCGTCATCACTGGATGGGTATTATTTCGTCATCACTGTAAAACATTCGTCATCACTGGATGGGTATTATTTCGTCATCACTTTTAAATATTCATCATCGCTGGATGGGTATTATTTCGTCATCACTGCAAAACATTCGTCATCGCTGGATGGGTATTATTTCGTCATCACTGTAAAACATTCGTCATCACTGGATGGGTATTATTTCATCATCACTGTAAAACATTCGTCATCGCTGGATGGGTATTATTTCGTCATCACTGTAAAACATTCGTCATTACTGTAAAACATTCGTCATCGCTGGATGGGTATTATTTCGTCATCACTGTAAAACATTCGTCATCGCTGGATGGGTATTATTTCGTCATCACTTTAAAACATTCATCATCGCTGGATGGGTATTATTTCGTCATCACTGTAAAACATTCATCATCGCTGGATGGGTATTATTTCGTCATCACTGGATGGGTATTATTTCGTCATCACTGGATGGGTATTATTTCGTCATCACTGTAAAACATTCGTCATCACTGGATGGGTATTATTTCGTCATCACTTTTAAATATTCATCATCGCTGGATGGGTATTATTTCGTCATCACTGCAAAACATTCGTCATCGCTGGATGGGTATTATTTCGTCATCACTGTAAAACATTCGTCATCACTGGATGGGTATTATTTCATTATCACTGTAAAACATTCGTCATCGCTGGATGGGTATTATTTCGTCATCACTGTAAAACATTCGTCATCACTGTAAAACATTCGTCATCGCTGGATGGGTATTATTTCGTCATCACTGTAAAACATTCGTCATCGCTGGATGGGCATTATTTCGTCATCACTGTAAAACATTCGTCATCACTGTAAAACATTCGTCATCGCTGGATGGGTATTATTTCGTCATCACTGGATGGGTATTATTTCGTCATCACTGGATGGGTATTATTTCGTCATCACTGTAAAACATTCGTCATCACTGGATGGGTATTATTTCGTCATCACTTTTAAATATTCATCATCGCTGGATGGGTATTATTTCGTCATCACTGCAAAACATTCGTCATCGCTGGATGGGTATTATTTCGTCATCACTGTAAAACATTCGTCATCACTGGATGGGTATTATTTCATCATCACTGTAAAACATTCGTCATCGCTGGATGGGTATTATTTCGTCATCACTGTAAAACATTCGTCATTACTGTAAAACATTCGTCATCGCTGGATGGGTATTATTTCGTCATCACTGTAAAACATTCGTCATCGCTGGATGGGTATTATTTCGTCATCACTTTAAAACATTTGTCATCGCTGGATGGGTATTATTTCGTCATCACTGTAAAACATTCGTCATTACTGTAAAACATTCGTCATCGCTGGATGGGTATTATTTCGTCATCACTTTAAAACATTCATCATCGCTGGATGGGTATTATTTCGTCATCACTGTAAAACATTCATCATCGCTGGATGGGTATTATTTCGTCATCACTGGATGGGTATTATTTCGTCATCACTGGATGGGTATTATTTCGTCATCACTGTAAAACATTCGTCATCACTGGATGGATATTATTTCGTCATCACTTTTAAATATTCATCATCGCTGGATGGGTATTATTTCGTCATCACTGCAAAACATTCGTCATCGCTGGATGGGTATTATTTCGTCATCACTGTAAAACATTCGTCATCACTGGATGGGTATTATTTCATCATCACTGTAAAACATTCGTCATCGCTGGATGGGTATTATTTCGTCATCACTGTAAAACATTCGTCATCACTGTAAAACATTCGTCATCGCTGGATGGGTATTATTTCGTCATCACTGTAAAACATTCGTCATCGCTGGATGGGCATTATTTCGTCATCACTGTAAAACATTCGTCATCACTGTAAAACATTCGTCATCGCTGGATGGGTATTATTTCGTCATCACTGGATGGGTATTATTTCGTCATCACTGGATGGGTATTATTTCGTCATCACTGTAAAACATTCGTCATCACTGGATGGGTATTATTTCGTCATCACTTTTAAATATTCATCATCGCTGGATGGGTATTATTTCGTCATCACTGCAAAACATTCGTCATCGCTGGATGGGTATTATTTCGTCATCACTGTAAAACATTCGTCATCACTGGATGGGTATTATTTCATCATCACTGTAAAACATTCGTCATCGCTGAATGGGTATTATTTCGTCATCACTGTAAAACATTCGTCATTACTGTAAAACATTCGTCATCGCTGGATGGGTATTATTTCGTCATCACTGTAAAACATTCGTCATCGCTGGATGGGTATTATTTCGTCATCACTTTAAAACATTTGTCATCGCTGGATGGGTATTATTTCGTCATCACTGTAAAACATTCGTCATTACTGTAAAACATTCGTCATCGCTGGATGGGTATTATTTCGTCATCACTGTAAAACATTCGTCATCACTGGATGGGTATTATTTCATCATCACTGTAAAACATTCGTCATCGCTGGATGGGTATTATTTCGTCATCACTGTAAAACATTCGTCATTACTGTAAAACATTCGTCATCGCTGGATGGGTATTATTTCGTCATCACTGTAAAACATTCGTCATCACTGGATGGGTATTATTTCGTCATCACTTTAAAACATTTGTCATCGCTGGATGGGTATTATTTCGTCATCACTGTAAAACATTCGTCATTACTGTAAAACATTCGTCATCGCTGGATGGGTAT
Organism: Metridium senile; assembly: GCA_949775045.1. Lineage (NCBI taxonomy): Eukaryota > Metazoa > Cnidaria > Anthozoa > Actiniaria > Metridiidae > Metridium > Metridium senile. The sequence continues at coordinate 53,545,491 of OX459095.1, forward strand.
TATTTCGTCATCACTGTAAAACATTCGTCATCACTGGATAGGTATTATTTCGTCATCACTGTAAAACATTCGTCATCGCTGGATGGGTATTATTTCGTCATCACTGTAAAACATTCGTCATCACTGTAAAACATTCGTCATCGCTGGATGGGTATTATTTCGTCATCACTGTAAAACATTCGTCATCGCTGGATGGGCATTATTTCGTCATCACTGTAAAACATTCGTCATCTCTGTAAAACATTCGTCATCGCTGGATGGGTATTATTTCGTCATCACTTTAAAACATTCGTCATCGCTGGATGCATGGGTATTATTTCGTCATCACTGTAAAACATTCATCATCGCTGGATGGGTATTATATATTTCGTCATCACTGGATGGGTATTATTTCGTCATCGCTGGATGGGTATTATTTCGTCATCACTGTAAAACATTCGTCATCGTTTTTTTGTCATGACTGTGTAATGTTTCGGGTTGTTGTTTCATCGTCACTTGGTATTATTTCGTCATCGCTAGGAGTCAGTCGTTCGTCATCACCGTGTAAACTGTCGTCATCACTGCTGATGTTCTTCCGTCACCACCTCTTGCAATTTTGTCATAACTACATGTTCTTTTGTCATCTTAAACTTTTAAAGCCCTGACGATCACGCATAGCTATAGCTCCAGCAAAGACTGATTTGAACGACACATTATTTGTTGAATCTTAAAGACGTTCGCGCAAATGTGCACGCTCATCCCACTACGCATGGCGAGGAACGCCTGGGTGATTTTGTTTCTTTAAAAAAAAAAAACCTCGTTCCCAGGGCCTTTTTCCGTTCGTTCCCTTATATTTTTTTAACGTAAAGTCTTAGTATAAGTGTTGACTTTTTACTTTATATCCATGCTTGTACAAATTAATTTTGCAAATCGATGCTGGCTTCCTGTGCCATTGCGCTCTCCACTGCTAGTACTAAATTGTGAAAAATAAAATTATTCTAAACCCTAGATCTTCAAAAAATCCTTTGTATAATTTTTCCTGAAGTAACTTTTTTGTTATTTTTACATTTCTGTATTTTTTAGTTTCCCGAAGCTTGTAAATGTCATTCAAACAATCATAAGAATGCGCTAGCCAATCAAAATTCAGCATGCACTAAGCCAATCAAAACCAATTTTCGAGCAGAAGATGCCAGGGTATTTTCTCCTCTCGGAAAAAGGCTCTGAGAAAAAGGTTGAAAAACAAGCAGACGAGCCGATTCTCGATGTTTGAAGCACACGGTCGGTGACCCCACTTTTGTTTCTTATTAATCGAAAAAACTACTAAAAATATATCTTCGTTTAGTTTTTGTTTTCACATCTAAAATGGGCTTTTTCTACTTTGTTCAGACCATCGAAAACGACAAAAAGCGGCCATTTTGTTCGGGACGTACGGACTTTTTCTTCAAATAGGCAACTATTTCACGATTTGTATCTGGCAATTTTTGCTCAATTTCTTTCTTGATCTTTTTTTCGCCACCAAGACATTCCTTCACGACGCTTGCAAAAACAGCCAAAATTGATGCCTTTAAGGAGGCTCGAGTCAGTAATTTTCGCGCTCACCCAGCGACGTTTGAAAGGCCGTAGTTCCCGCGTCAGAGGGTATTTTGACAAGATTTTTTAACACTTGTCTACATATAGAGTAAAGTTTTTTAAAAAGTTATTTTTAATAAAATCGACAATATATTAGCCGACAAATGATAACGCAGCCGAATTTCTATGTAGCCTATTTTTGGGAAAAATCGACCTAAACTTTTAAAACCACATAGCCTACTTTAAAGCTGTTACCTAGGTCAACAATCTGGCAAAGTTTGAAAAAAATTCATCTCACCGATTTTGAATAAAAACGGGACAATTTTTTTCAGTGCAAAAAATCATTGTTTTATAATATTTACCGATAACAACGGACTTTGAAAAGATAAATCAAAATCCTTCCAGCCAGGTATTAACAGGACATTTTTCTACATTGTCTGTGAATTTCAACAAATTTAGTCCACGAGATATTTTTTGGGAAAGGATATAAATCGGCAAAAGTTTGTCAGTTTTTGTGCAAAACTTCTAATTTTTACTTCTGAGCACGCTAACGAAAAAATCTGAGATAGTTTTTTTTTATTTTTTAGCTATCAAACGTTCACCATATTTTCAAGTGCGCCTCTAAATTTTATAGTGATTGAAATATTTTGAGGCGGTCAAATAAAATTCTGAACGTGGGTATATTTGCCTTCGCTTTGCAGCGGCCGGTTTGTTTTTATTTCACCTTCTTTTGCAGGCTTTTACGTCACGCACGCGGACTAACCAAGCGTGAAAATTTATATCACACCTCGCAAAACTTTGATTATAAGGAAAGCTAGAATATTATTACTGTTTATGCTCACTAATGTTTGCACGTGTATAAATCTTCGCTTGATATGGTTCCTGTGTAATAAAAACAAGCAGAAAATGATATGGTCAATAATAGCAAATCACGCAAACGAATCGAAGGGCAGACATTTGTTTGGCTAACAGAGAAAATATAAAAAGAATGAAACGTGGAAGAGAGAAAACAGGTTCTGTGATAAGTTTACTCGATTGAAGTTTTAATAGCTTCTGTAAACTTTGAAGTGTTGAATATTGAATATTGAAATATTGAGGAGATAATTATTTTCCTCTCTAATCATTATGAATGTTTGTAATATTTTTTCAAATACTAGTTTTCATGAACAAATTCACATGGAAATACTCCTAAAAATAAGAGTAGTTATTTATTATCTATAGATAAATATATGTGTTCTCTTCAGGTTTAACTGAAGAGAACACACGTCAATTTTCGTTCAGTTTTCCGATCTTGGCGTGATAGACGGTGTGATATAAATTTTCACGCTTGGTTAGTCCGCGTGCGTGACGTAAAAGCCTGCCGAAAGAAGGTGAAATTAAAACAAACCGGCCGCTGCAAAGCGAAGGCAAATATACCCACGTTCAGAATTTTATTTGACCGCCTCAAAATATTTCAATCACTATAAAATTTAGAGGCGCACTTGAAAATATGGTGAACGTTTGATAGCTAAAAAATAAAAAAAAAGTATCTCAGATTTTTTCGTTAGCGTGCTCAGAAGGAAAAATTAGAAGTTTTGCACAAAAACTGACAAACTTTTGCCGATTTATATCCTTTTCCAAAAAACATCCCGTGGACTAAATTTGTTGAAATTCACAGACAATGTAGAAAAATGTCCTGTTAATATCTCGCTGGAAGGATTTTGATTTATCTTTACAAAGTCCGTTGTTATCGGTAAATATTATAAAACAATGATTTTTTGCACTGAAAAAAATTGTCCCGTTTTTATTCAAAATCGGTGAGATGAATTTTTTTCAAACTTTGCCAGATTGTTGACCTAGGTAACAGCTTTAAAGTAGGCTATGTGGTTTTAAAAGTTTAGGTCGATTTTTCCCAAAAATAGGCTACATAGAAATTCGGCTGCGTTATCATTTGTCGGCTAATATATTGTCGATTTTATAAAAAATAACTTTTTTAAAAACTTTACTCTATATGTAGACAAGTGTTAAAAAATCTTGTCAAAATACCCTCTGACGCGGGAACTACGGCCTTTCAAACGTCGCTGGGTGAGCGCGAAAATTACTGACTCGAGCCTCCTTAAAGCAATTTTGCTCGAAAACAACGACGGTGACCGCCTATTTTGTTTAGCTTACTTAATATTTCTAATGTAGTTTTATCAACTGGCAAAGTCTCAGAAAATTGACATTTTGCCTCCAACGTCCGCCATTAATGTGCAATGGCAGGGTCATATGGATATTTAATTTTTTGCGTGCATCTCAAATTTTAAATGAAAATTACCCTCAACACAAATTTTATGCAGATATAATAAGTACTTATTGACTGAGTATAGGTCGGGCCGTACGGGAAAATATTTGGCTCGCGGTCATGATGTACGGACCGAGCGCAGCTCGGTCCGTACAAATGACCAAGAGCCAAATATTTTCCCGTACTGCCCGACCTAACTCAGTCAATAAGTTTTTTATCATATGACCCACTGTTTTTAATTTAAAGGCCATTTTTGTTGTGATATTTCGATTAGCTGGTCCGTACGTGTTTGTACGGACCAAGTGAAAAACGCCGTACGGACCCCATCACGTGACTTTTTTCCGAAGGTTTTCTTAAGAGCGAGCGCCGGGCAAAATACGGGTCATATGATAAAGTAACTTGTTTATAATAACAACATTTGATAACTTATTTTGGGCAAACATTGAGACACCTTATCAATTAAGGATAAATTGCTTTGAGGACCTTTAATTTATTAATTACAACGAAAGACCTTCGCTCAACGATTGCTATTAGCCCTTCTCTGCCACAACTCTTCTCGAAATAAAGCAAATGCACTCACCTCTTCCGAAGGAATAGACTTCTACTCTCATAGAGATATGGTCATTCCAAGTCATAGGGTTGAATCTTACAAATCGAGCGAAGATGACGGGTGAGAGCAGGTGACGAACTACTGTCTCTTTATCTGTATTCCCTTGGAAAGTCTAAGAAGAGAAAAACCATATATAATCTTATTTATACTATAGGCACCATCCTTCATTGGTTTTATGCAGAAGGATCCTCTTATATAAATATACACTTGAAGAATAAGTATTTGCCGGGTTCAATAGCGATATATTTACGACCAAAAAATATTGATATATGGGTAACATAGAGATTACGTCATAATTAGTGAGAGTGCGATTTTCATTCACGAGTTGCGATGCTCTGTGAGTGAGTGAGTGACTTTGTAATTCTTCTCAACGAGTGAATATAAATTTAATTATCGTGCATGTTTTTCAGAAGCCTAACAATAGTCTTACATTGACAACGCTCCGGCAACAGCTGAGCGAGATTCCTCTACTGTAAACTTTGCCGACTGATTCATTATATTTATTATAGTCTTTTCCTTTTTTTCTTCTTTAGCTCTTTCTCTTTCGAAAGAAAGACTAGGACATGTATTTGACAGTATTAATAAACTCGTCAGGCTGTACTGCCTGAAATTTGTCAACTTTTCTTGCTTTTTTCTTAAATTCATAGTTTTTCTATAGCTAAACATCTCATTGGATATATTTTTTCGAAGTAGCTTTGTTTTCTTGTGTTAAAATAACATTTTCAGTCGAATCGGTGGCAAAAAACATTCCCAACATTTTTCAAAATGTTAAAACATTTTTAAAGGCGGCTTGATAGTTTTTGCGCCTGTGAGGTAGATCGCCATACGATATTTTTTTCACTAGTGAAATTTCATCGTTTGCGTCGCTGATTGGCTGTGACTTAAAACCCAACTATTTTTACTCCACTGCAATTTTATAGATACATCTCACGCACTACTTATGAAATAAAAAATACCAAGAAACTTAGGAAAAAATATATTCATTAACAGCTGCCCTATAAATCAAAATCACTTAACTGGCGAAGTCGAAGTCGAAGGGGGCGAGGGTTTCAACAGAATTATCACTGATAATAATAATTTGCTTAGTTGTATCGCTTGACATTCATGGTACGACCTGTCACATGACAATGTGAAACTCTCCTAACAAAATGTTCAACCAATTTTCTACTATTTGCCACGAAAGTAAGAATAATCTTCAGATTAATATAACATGACTAATTCAGCTCACCTTTCTGGCTTGGTTTTGGTCCTTGTACTCATTGAAAGTTGTCCCATCATTACCGTACGAAAACCAATAACTTTTCACCCATTGAGTAGCTACATGCCTTCCTTGTGTTGCTATTGCTGCTACAAACCGCAGTAGACTTAAATCTATCTGTAGCCATTGATTAGTGTCTAATGTAACGCTAGCCCAGGTTTGTGCATCCCCGTACTTTGTCCAATACAAGCGTCCATAAAAGGGAGGATGCGCATTATATGAAGTAGAAGCTGTTATTGCATGGTTAGGTATGTCTCCACTCGCCATTCCAAGTGCCCGATAAGGATCTGGTGAAATATAATCATATATACTCCATTACGTCACATGACATGACATAACGTCAACGGCGTTTGCATTACATTGCATTGCATTGTATTGAAACACATTACATTACATTGTGGTACGTTACATATACATTAGAGAAGATTTCGTAAGACTGTGAAAAATTCTGTTTTTGATTGATTAAAACCTACACATACCTGCGTTACATCCAAATACTTGAATTCTTGCACACACGTGACCATACCAGGTTTCTGGTTTGATGCGAACATAGCGAGCAGCGGTGGTTTTGTTGAGCGGCTGTTTTGAAACTATCCCGGAATTTGAGTTTCCTTTAAACTATAAAAAAGTAGTGAGATGTCATACAAAAAGTCATGTACAAAACCATCACGCAACCTTTGTTCCTATAAAAAAGCAAGCGTCCATAAAAGCGTACAGTAGAAGGTGTTACTTACGACTCGTTTAGCACCAGTCTCCGTGTACGTAATCCACTGACCCTCAAGAACTCCATAAGATATGCTGAAGGTCTTGATAAATTCATCGTCGTTTGGGTTTCCTTGTATTGCAATTGACTTGATTATCTTTACGAGCGCCAGGTCTACCGTAAGGTACTGGTCAGCGTTAGCTGAATTAGCACACCAAGCATGCGTTTGGTGGAGTAGAGCTTGTTGAGGTCCAAAACTTGCAGAAGGATTTCTTGTTGAGGATGAGGTAAGGTTGCCATTACCGGGAACGATTAGTCCATCGTTACAATCTTGAAAGGTTTTCAAAAATAATATACAAATTAGGTAATACCTAATAGCGGAGCTCCCAGTTTAATTTTTTTCTTACAACATCATGCAATATGTACATGGAATTAGTTTTTGTCCACGGGTCATAAATCCATGATGACGTAGGCGTATTTGTGCGTATTTTAAAGAAATACTATTTCTTACAGTTCAGGGATACTCAAGAAAAAAACGATAAGTAATAAACTGCGATATATATATATATATTCGACTGTTAGTTCAATATCTTATTTATCACGAAGAAAACTATATTTTTCAATATTTTTTTGCTCAAAATTAGGAACAAGGTACTTTGTGTGCATAACGAATTATTGAACTTATTTACTCAAATAAGCGCCTTGGTGCTTACTAAATTGTTTGCGCTTCATGAAAGGGGCGCTTATTCGAGGGAGAAGTTTCTATATAACAATTGGACGCATAACTGAAACACATCATGCGGTTCTTAATACAAAGAATGCCCCTATGTTCTTGTTCTGATTGAGTTTAAAACTGTTTTGCATCAAAACAATAAATTACACATAAGAGTACTTTGAACTACATCATTATTATAAAACATGCCTGCTTACTCATTTGTGGTTATTTTACAAGTATAAAAAAAATCAATACTCGAGTCTGATTTTAGGCGTAAAATTGTATCTGAAGAGTTTGAATGATTTGAAAAATTGAAGCACCACCCAAAGACCAAGTACTTGTTTATCTGTAATTGCTGACAATATTGTTCATGCAAGTAATACACTGGTATAGCCATACCTTTAACAATGCTAACTTACCTTCATCGGCTCCTGTAACATAACTTGCTGACTGGAAATAAAAAGAATCGGAATGAAGTCAGATATTCAACTAGCTGTGTCTTTTTATTATGTATCAGTATAAAGTCAAGTAGTTTTCGTAAATTTTAATGAAACTAGTTAAGAAAAAGAATTTAAACAAGTATTCAAACCACGGGACACTGATAAGAAATATTATTATGCCTTGATTAAAAAAAACTGTCAAATTACACTAATGTCACAGCACTTTGCTAACTAACTAATTATCTTATGTAATTCCTTAGCGACTGTAAACTGCACTTCTCAAGTATCCAAAGTGATCCAAAGTGTCGTCTAAAAATCAGCCTTGAGCGAAATTGGAAACATTTCTGAATAATGAAAGCTAATAAAGTAAACATTAAACAAATCTCCTTCGAATGTATTTCTTACCTTGCATAACATCAATAGCAATGCAATCCACATGTTGTTAGTCACCAAGAAGAGCAACTTTTTCACCGTTGACTTCATGTCCCAGTGTGTTGGGCATGTGTTAGAGTTAACATCAGCACAGGTGCTTTTTGAATCTATTTATTATGTACCAATAATATTGTGAGGTCTTTAATCATTTATATGATTGTAACGTCTAAAGAAACATATAATTAGCAACGCTTAAAACGGTTTGTTGCATGCAGGTGCCACTTTACTTTGTTTCTACTTTCCCTGGCTAAACAGGAATGGTGGCTAGCCGGCAACAGTTTGCAAATACAAATTATTATACATTGTATTTATAACTTATAATCTAAATAGAAACTAGAGAGTAAACTAGTATACAATGTGGTAAAGGCTGTGTCGGAGTTTGATATAAACGATAGGTAATATAATGCAATTTTTAACACCGTAAAAAAAATGTTAACTTATATTAATACTAGCTCTTCTTCGGAGCAATAATCTGACGAGGAGTCTGCAATTTATTTTCACAAGCATACGACCTACAGCAACAACCTACAACTCATTTGCCAATTAACCAGGCAATTATTTTTCGCTGATCTATAAATATGTATTGCCCATGGCCACTTTCGCTACTTTCTTGCTCGAAGGATTACTGTTCCTTGATTTGTTTCTAAAACAATGTATAATAAAAACAATTATTGAATTCGGTTCTTGTGATAAACAAGGTCTCGCCAATGTTTGATCAACCTCAAACTCGGGCCTCGGCAGTACGTTGTTGCTCTCCTCGACCTTCAATATTCTGGATATCACAAATATTCATCCAATAATTTCTATAATTATCGTTGACAAGATTGTGAGATGCACAAAAATAAAAACAAAGCTCAAGTTCACATCGTGAAAAAACTGTGAGACTATGAAGTTAATTAAGACAACGAAAGTACTATATAAATAATCAAAGTAAAAATAATTGCCGGCTTGTATTGACGTTTACAACATTGTTATACCTAAGGGCTCTCTGGATTTAGCGTTCGTCATGGCCAGAACAGATGATACAAGAAAATGTAAATGGCCAATTAGCGCAAAGCTAACAAGCTCAAATTATTAGCATAGCCCATGACAGAAAAAAGCTTGCGCACCAAAACCTGCCTCAGTAGAGTAGGGTACGAATGATTTTTTTTCGGTCAGAAAAATCGAAACTAAAACTCACAAAACATTTAAAAATCAATATACAACAATACTTACAACACGATGTAACAATTATCGTCAATAAAATAAAATCATTCTTGAAAATGTAAAGCATCAAATAAACTTTATTTAATACGTCGAGGCTCCCCTCCCTCGAAATGAAAATTGGTCAGTGCGAGTTTTACATAGGTTTAGAAGCCATTAGGGACGATGGTCAACTTCACGACTTCAAAAGTTCATTGAATCGTCGTTCAAGTCCAAAATATCTCAAGAGAAGCCATTATAAATCTTTTTCCTTAGTTTCTTCTAGAAGAGCACGTGATGCCAGCGCTGTGCAGCATGTTTATATCAAATCAAGGTGCAAAGACGTTTCACATGAACATTGCACTCTTAATCCGTTGTTTATTTTATTCTTTCAATATATTCAAATACCTTCGACACGTACTGTTTTTATGAAAATAAAAACATATCGAAATACATGCGATTGTTGGTTGAATGAACGGCGAGCTGGGGGTTTTCCCTTCGTTTTATTTATATATTTATACAAGACCGCATTACAAAAATGCACGGGCTCAAGGCTAACAACTTTGGTGAATTCGTATGTAGTTCGTAAATACATTACCTAGCTCTAAAGATACAGTACCGCCATATTCCGAGTGATTTTCGCGCCTTTTGTCGATATATTCAGTACAAGAATTGAACATGTACCAGGAAACTGAAAAGCTAAAAATGGAAAAGCTGAACGTTCGCTTATCTTTATTTTTATTACTTTTGTGTTCAGAAAAGGAAAACAGGATTTACATCCCGAGTGAGATTATTAAAAAACATGTTTGTGTTGTTTGATATGATATGATATGATATGATATGATATGATATGATATGATATGATATGATATGATATGATATGATATGATATGATATGATATGATATGATATGATATGATATGATATGATATGATATGATATGATATGATATGATATGATATGATATGATATGATATGATATGATATGATATGATATGATATGATATGATATGATATGATATGATATGATATGATATGATATGATATGATATGATATGATATGATATGATATGATATGATATGATATGATATGATATGATATGATATGATATGATATGATATGATATGATATGATATGATATGATATGATATGATATGATATGATATGATATGATATGATATGATATGATATGATATGATATGATATGATATGATATGATATGATATGATATGATATGATATGATATGATATGATATGATATGATATGATATGATATGATATGATATGAGCAATGATAATGTTTGTTTTTTTTTTGCACATGATTGTAGTTCACTTGAAAAAAGAGGCTCAGCCGAGTTATATTAATTAATCATAATAGTAGTGATAGAGAATAGAATTAAATTTGTAACACCGTAAAAAATGTTTGATTAACTTTACTGACGTTTCGAGCTTTAGCCCTTCTTTCTAGTGCTTGATCTGTCTTCTCAAACCATTGATGATTATTGGAGAATTAAATTCAAAGCAAAAATTTGCCAGACTTTATGCTAATTAAGATCATACATCCAAACGTATGTATAATATAATGTATAATATATTGTAATTAGCATATACAGCCGTTCTCGAAAAGGTTGTCCACCTGAAAAGACATATATACTAAAAGAAATATCACGTGACTCACTTATATATACACTTTCCGCGCGTGTAGAAAGTCAAGTGCGTTTGAAAGTAATATGGCGTTGAATTCAAACACGCAGTATCTTCCCTCGTTAGAAGTACCTGACTTTCTACACTCGCGGAAAGTGTATATATAATGAGTCACGTGATATTTCTTTTAGTATATATGTCTTTTCAGGTGGACAACCTTTTCGAGATCGGCTGTAAGAGCAAATAAAAATTCTATTCTATTCTATTCTATTCTAACGGCCTTCGCGGTAGTGATTTCCATTGTTTTGTGGTTCATCCAAAGTGGCTTTTGATACATCGTACAGTATTAAAGAACAAGAAATGATAATAAACATACATACACGTTCTATTCAAATATATTCAAATATATATATAATCAAATTATGGAAAATACAAATGCGCAACAATTAATTTATTAGAATATGTGATCAGTTGCTACTATTTGTTATAAATGTATTTTGCTACAGTTTTTCAATTGATTTTATTACAAATACCTGCAAATAGACAGAAACATGTCACGAAACATCATTGCAATTTAGGCATAGCTTTTGATTTCTACTTCACGAATTATTACACCTGTATAGATCCAATTGAATTAAATTAACTTGACTTAAACACCCGTTCTCTTCAGAACTTATACAAACAAAAATATATAAAATACATGCATATGTCTATAATTTATCTTAATAAACTAATTTATTATCTTAAGGACGGGGCCTACTATTGCCACTGCGCAGGCTACTGCGCATCTACATAGTTTCCATTTTAACGCGCTATCTTACCTCAAAAGATGACAAAATACAAATAAAAAACCATCTAACGATGGTAGACGCGACGGTAGCGGTTTTTATAAAAACAGTCCCACAATGCACTTATGATGACGAATTTCTTTACTTAGTAGGGAGGGGACCGGAAAGAAATTGTCTTATGATGATCTTCGGCGGCAAAGTTTACCACGCGATAACTTTTTAAAACGCCCGGTAACCCCAATTTTTTTATAACTGCAATTATTAAGAACATGTTAAACAATGGTTTTGATGTAAAATTTCGAAAAAGCAACTGATTTGTGAATGGAAAATAGACAAAAATTCGAATTTTCTGAACCTCGTAAAATACAAGTCGCGATGCTAAAAAAATCATATTTCACTACTAACTTTTGAAAATACGTTACAAAATATATATTCCTATTAGAAAATTACTTGTTAATTGTTTACCGCTATCAAAGAGATGTTTCAATGAAAATCCTTTGAAAAACAAAATTATTTGTCGATACCGGTAAAATCGTGACGTCAGCCATATTTAAGACTCATTATTTCTCTTAACTGCCCGGTGACCCCACCTTTTTTAGACAGATTTGTAGAACCCTCTGAAGGGTTAAAACAACTCACATAGTTATTTGAAGAATACATTACTTTTTAATTAGTAGGCCCCGTCCTTAATAAACATTTTTTTTAAAAAGACTATAATATAAAAATAAAATCTCAAAGCCTAGCGAAAATAAGAACCAATAATAAACCAATTCATTATTTATATCATCGATCGCGTCGTCAAGAGAAACGTTTTGTTGAGTTATTTCAGTGAATTATATATGTTCTTCATTCCCCTTCGGTAAATTAGCTACTTAGATGTGGGGAAAACTGGCCTCGAAAACTAGAAAGATGTGGACGATTGTTGCGGGGCTGCTTGTAACACAGGTTAGAAAAAACTTTATGTATCTTTTAGAAACAATTTCATTGCACAAATACCACCCTAATGTTACAAGAAAAGTTAATTTAGTTAGAACTGATAATGAGGTAATTCGTCATTGAATCAATAATTTTCCATTTCAACTTTGACTAACTTTCAAATGTCTCCCATTTTATTCATTATTTCTTTTTCTCCATATCAAATATTTGGGTTTTTGGTTTTCCCTTAGTATTATAGTATCGTTTTGATTTGTCAAACGTCAAAATGCAAACCTATTGAATGAGAACTTCTGGTAGTGACTACCAATTAAATAATTTATTAGCTTAGTCTCGGTGTCAAACTTCAAAGATTGATGTCCCAAACTTTGCAAGTTTTTATGCCACTGTAGTGAAAAAAAGCTAGAAATACAGTATAGATATGAATGTACTGTCACTTGCATCTACTCGTTAACAGATGGGAGGAAACTATAATATGCGAAATTAACCTAAAATGAAATGTATTTAGAGAATCGTATTGGGAGTGTTTCTCCTCGAAACATGCGAAATTTCGATCAAATCCGGTATTGAGCGCAAAGTTACACAACTTTGCAATTTTATTTGACAATCACTAAAGTTTTTAAAGTTTTTAAATTTCACCAGTGTATTCGAAATATGCTCCAATTCAACTTACTGAAGTTAAAAAATATTTATTACTGAACTGATTGTCTTATGGAGCACTAAACGCTATTTTTATTATTTTTGATAAAAATCAGCCTAATTTCGTGTCTACGTTGACGCACACTGATAGAGATCCAAAGCACTGAACGACTTGAAATTTTGCCTACAAGTTGCCTGATGTTGAACAGAATTTGTACAGTTGTCGAGTTGTTAGGTGGGTGTTTGAATATAAGATCTACAGCCGTTTAAAGTTGAGCGTTAGAGCACTAAAAAAATATTATAAAACTTAATTAAACTAGCGTTTCGCAAATTGGACTTCCTGTATAAATATTCAAATAAATAAATAAAATCTGCTTTCTAGGCAAGAGTGATATGAACACTTTGTTTCTTTTCGAAATAACTTTCGAGAAATTTAGATAAAATGTTTTCGTTTTAATTCTCAAATACATTAGGAATGTTTAGTAAAGCTTAAATATTCAGAAGGACGTAAATGATGTCAGCGGGGTATCCAGTACAAGGCGGAGAACTCAGAATGCTATTTCAAAGTAGTTTAACCTAACGAAACATTAGGCAATAGAATGAAATTTGTAACACCGTAATAAAAATCGTAACGTATAAGGGGCCGGTGGTGGTTAGGGATTTAGAAAATATATTTCCTGCAGCACAAATGGAATAAAAAAATTCCTGCACTATTGTAAGGGGAGAAAAAAATGTTGCAAAGTATAGAAATAAATATCCTGCAGAGCATTGAGAAGGGAGGAAAATATCCTGTCCACCAAGACGTTGGAAAAAAATTTCTTGCTGATCGGAAATCACCAATGTACTAGAATTAGAGTTTCATTTAGACTTAAATTCCTGCAATAATGATAAAATAATAAATCTTTATTGGGTGACAAATAAAGCAGAGCTTTTTTCCAATCTGGCCCATTAAAATATTTACATATATGCTGATTTTGATCTACCTATACAATTGAATTAACTAAACTAGGTATATCTAATAATCTAATAATTAATCTTATTATATATTTCTATTTATTAATGAATATTTACAATTGGAATTTCAACTAATTTACTAATTGTATATTTTTACAGATAAAATTGAATGTCTTTATCAGTACAGTCTGGCTGTATTTAGCTCTACTGCTGATTTTAACTTAGATTTCGAGTAATATTTACATTTTCTGTTGAAAGCACTAACAGTTTCGATGGTGTGGGTTTCGGAGGGTAGGTCATGCCATATATATCCTTCGAATTCTCGGCATGAATCTTTAGTGTGTGCTTCTAGTTACCAATAATGAACCGATGCATTATTTACATCATCGCGTTGTCAATAGAAATGTTTTTTTGAGTTATATAAGTGAATTATATATATTCTTCATTCCCCTTGAGTAAATTAGCTACTTAGATGTAGGGGAAAACTGGCCTCGGAAACTAGAAAGATTTGGACGATTGTTGTTCTGATTGTAACATTTACAGGATTATCATCTTAATTTCACAAGAATAATTAATTTATTTCAAAGTAAAAAATAAGTCTTCATTTATTCACCTCGTTGGAATGTTTTCATTCCATTTTTTTCATATTCGTTTTTTTTTTTTCTCAATGTCATATGCTTTTGTTCGTTCCAATTTGATTAAAGCATCGTTTTGATCGTCAAACATCGCGAAAGGACGAACAATAAACTTTATATAGATAAAATAAAATATATTACTATTGTTTAGTTTTGTGTTTAGTTTTGCGTTTATCTTTCCTGTTAATGTTTAGCTACAATATCCACGTCGGCGTAATTTAATAGAAGAGCTCATAATTCTATTTCTAATTAAGTTGTTTCAAAAGAAACTATCGGCATTCCTCACTACTAAAAAAGACGAACAATTAAATAAAATATATTACTAGTTTAGTTTTGCGTTTATCTTTCTTATCAATGTTTAGCTACAATATCCACGTCGACTTGGTTTAATAGGAGAACTCATAGTTATATTTCTAATTCAGTGGTTTCAAAAGAAACTATCATTTCTCACTACTAAAACATAGTTAGCAATTAGGGACTGCGCAATAATTATCGGGAAGGGAGGGTTCTAAAATTAATAGGGGGGGTTAAAAGTTAAATTGAAGTGTAGGGTAGGGGGGCTAGAAGTTAATTGCTTAAACATGGAGGGGGAGGTGCATAAGTTATATTGGGATTTTGTTAATATAAAATTGAAAATATGCATATAAATATATTCAAAATAAATATTCATTGTTATATATTTTTTAGCTCAAAACCATATATTGAAATATTATGTATTAACTGAGTATCCTTTGTAATAAAAACAAGTACTAAAAACTAAAAGCAAAGAAGACGTCGAAAAAGTGACCAATAAGCAACTGCAACTATATCTCAAACAAATAGGTTATGAAGTATCTGGGAATAAAACACAAATAGTTGAACATGTACTTTCGTATGCTAGAGGATCTAGAACACTTGAAACTGAAGATCTCGATGAAGAATGAAAACTTGTCCGCTGATGATAACTCAAGTGATATGGATTCTGAAGACGAATCAAGCGAAGATAGCCCTGACGATACGGGATATGTCGCAGAAAGCTTTCAAGTTGTATTTGTGGCAGATGAAGATATAGGACAAGTAAATGTGTGAAGGCCAGTAGAGGAATTTATGTGTGCTTTTTTGGGGGGGAGGGGAGGGGGTGTTATTAGTTATTTATGTTCAAAAGGTGGAGGGGTAAGAAGTTATTTATACGTTTAGCACAGGGGGGTCTAGCTTCAATTTAAGCCCAATTTTTGAGGATTTTAGAACCCCCCCCCCCCCCCGATAAATATTGCACAGTCCCTTAGAATAATGAGTATGATATATAGAATAAATATAAAAAACGAATAGTTTGTTATCAGAGACTAGAATAGTTTGTTATCAGATACTTTAGATATAGAATAGTTCTATCAGTTTTATCTTGCCTTAAAGTGTTTTTAAGAATATTCTGAATACTACTTGTTTTATCTTGAGGGTCTCAATGGGGGGAGAAGGTTGCTTTGTTGACAGTTAAACATTTCGGCGTTTTGATATTTTACGATAATTTCTTTTTTTTGAGGTGAAAATAAAACAATTGAATCAATATCAGAAATGTACTTGACAATTTTTACAAATTACTCCACTGGTAGTTAGTTTTGGCCGTATTTCACGTTAAATAACCTCCAATTTACTTGAGATCAATCAAACAATGATCAACAAACAAATCAATCAAATGATTTATTTAGAAAAATACACGGTAGTATATAAATACTCATATACAATCCTACTCTCAATGTCCTACTCTCTTTAGTTTAATATAGTTAATAACATTCCTTTGCGAAGACAATTATGTTCACAGACCACAGGCAGCCCAACTATTCTCTTTGAGGATTTTTTTTAATGACAATAAAGTTATTTTTAACCGCGCGCCGAGCGAAATACATATTGAGCGCGCGGGTGGGGTTCCTGTGGTGTATTTGTTTAAAAGCTCGCAGATGGGATTCCTGTGGCTTTTAACAAGCAATTTTTTGTCAAAGTCGCGCGGTGTTGAAGAGGGAGGTATTTTGACAAAGTATGAAACTCGGTCACGTGACAAATTTAGTTTCGCGCGTAGTAAATCAGCGATGCGAGAAAATTTTAATTTTTCTTCGATTATATAAACTTTATGTTGATCTTCAACTACAGTAAAAAGTATCATCATCTCCGACCTCAGCAAAGGGGTTAAAATTAATTTATAAAAAGGGCAGCATGGAACCGAGGTGCGCCGCAGGTTGCTAGGGCAGGGACTTCCGGTTTCAGCCGGATTTTTACAATCGTGGAGCAATCGTGAAAATATCGATCGAGCGGCGGTGTTGTGAAATAGATACCACATTCACAGAAAAAGTTGGCGATTACTTTCTTGCATTTAACTTATGAATTGTTAAATGACTTTAAATTGAAAATTACAATACAGGAGAATGTATTTTATTTCGGAAATCATGGGCTGGCGAAGGGAAAGTCGAAAAGATCGTGATTTGCACTGCATTTGCTGCTAGCTAGCTAAAATCAGCTGATTCAAGTCATGCTTTTGAAGTAACAGATGCTCTTCACTATTACCAAGACCTGGAGAAAGTTTTTCTAGTAGTTCTGGTATGTGCAGGTAATGATTGGAGTTGAAGTTTTTATGTCAAAACGACTGATATTGTCTTGTACAAACCAAGCTAGCTAAACAGTGAATTTGTGATGGCCGCTTTGCGAAGTTTTCCAAGCTTGAAAAAAGCTCAACTTTATTTTGTGAACACTTACTTAGTTATAGCGGTTCCAACACTAAGAATAGAAAATATGTTTTGAAGGTGTGAAGCGTTTACAATTGTATTTTATAAGCTATATATTGCCGAAAAACTTTAGCTAAAACACAACATTTACGGATTCTATAAATACACTTTGAATGAAAATCTCTTCACATTGTCAAATAAACTAAAGTTATATTTCAAATAAACATGGAAATAAATTTCACATACTGATCTGTTTGTTCTTGTTGGTTTTAAAAGTGTACTCAGTGTAAATCCCTATGAGAAAAACAACATTTTTTTGTTTTGAAAGAAAAGTTTTAACAACATTTTTTTTTCGGCGAGTCAGTCGATTGCTTCACGGCGAACTTTCGGCGCTCGTCGTTGAATTTCCGTGAGATTTCCGTGCCCTAGCAATCTGCGGCGCAGTTGTGGCGCACATCTATCCATCCACGCCATCAAGTTTCAGACCTTGTATCAAGATACTACTTTCTTCGATCTTTTTGTCGTACGTGCGATTCCGCGCGACCGAAAAATTGCTTGCAAAAATAGCCACAGGAATCCCATCCGTGAGCTTTCAAACAAATACACCACAGGAACCCCAACCGCGCGCTCAATATGTATTTCGCTCGGCGCGCGGTTAAAAATAACTTTATTGTCATTAAAAAAAATCCTCAAAGAGAATAGTTGGGCTGCCTGTGCACAGACTTATTACGATCGGCGTTAAACAGCAAATTTTGAAAAAGCTGATAATTATGAAGTGGCTGTTACAACTACAAGAACGTTTTCATAAAATAAATCAAAACCAATAATTAACTTACAATAAAAGAGGACATAAATGAATCCAAGAGTATTTAAAAAAATACCAGATGGACTTTCTTTTTTTTATTATTATTATTTTTTTATTTTATTAAGCTTTTTTATTAAGCAACACATAAAACATTTACAGTAAATATAGAATAGTACGTTATTTACAATTAATGAAAAATACACTATAAGAGTACTCTTCTAGATTTTACATTTAAATATAGAACACGTTATTTACAATTAATGAAGATTTCACTATAAGTGTACTCTTCTAGATTTTTATCAAATAATAAAAAAATATATAAATGTACACAGAATTAAAAGGAAAATATAAAACAAAAAAAAGTAAACACAACTTGTGAACACAACTTGCCAAATGATATTACTTAAGAGCTGGTTCAATGAATTTCCATTTATCAATATGTTTAAACACAACATTTCTTGTTTTCGCAATATGGTATTCTACATTTTTGTTATAACTTAAAAATTTAGAAAACTATTTAATGAGGGCCTTTTCAATTTATCTCTCCACTTGTATACTGTTATTTTAAAATACAATATAACATAGTTCACTATTCTATCGTCTACACCTAGAATAATGTTTTCGTAATTGCTTTCAGGTAATTTTATTTCATACTTCTCAAAGTGATTTCTTTGGATGGACTTTCATCAAACTTGGCAGCTGGAATATAAGGATTGATCAGACAAATTCAATTTTTAATTCATTAGCGTATTTCATATCTGCTGCTTTTGTTATAAAAATTATTTATTTTATGAAATTATGAAATTAAAAAATATTTATTTAAAAGCATTGGCAAAACTATCGCTTCATTCATATTTTCGAGTTCTATTTTAACGTGGTACTAATGTTACGTTTCTATTTGTTTTAAGCTGACAATCGTCGCTGCTTCGATGAATCAAGGTACGTAAATATTCCGTTTTTAGCTGTTGTTTTATAAGTATAAATTAAAGCTCAAGTATATCAGTCACGTATTTATCACGTATATAGTATGAAAAAACAATGTAAAAACATTAACAATTTCAAAAAAAATAATCAAAAGTGAACTACTAGTTAAATACAATAGCAGCTAATTATTATAATTTTAATGTAAAATATGATTTTCTGATTTAACAATTTATCAGACAGATTAATAATTATTGTTATATACATATTGTACAATTAGAATATACTAGTTAATTGATTATATTTCAAATGTGTAAAAAGGGGTTTAATGCTTATAAGCATTTCATGCTTTTTATTTGACTCCTATTCATAATCACCATAACACCTTATTAACTATGAATCAGAGATTATGTAATTGATTATGATGAATAAAGATTGATTGATTGATTGATTGATTGATTGATTGATTGATTGATCGTATCAGAAATACTCTTGAACACAATACCATATATGGTATTGTAGGTGAAAAGTAACAAAAGACTTTGATTAGCGCGCGAGATTATTTTCTTTTTTTAGGAAAGGTTGAGACTGCAACAGAACAATAGGCATATCTTTGATGCGATTGCGGCTAAGAAACCACTTTTATCATATCATTCTGGATAGATATTTTGTTTCTCTTTTTATGTGGTAGATATAGGTGAGCGTAGTGTTTACAAGTTTTGGTATATTGTGATGCTAATACTCCGATTCAAATAAAATTCGCGGTAGCATGGAAACGAAGCTTACGAGCCCTAAATCCAAGATGGCGGAACAAAGAGTAGGAGCGTGAAACCAATATAAAGCAATGTCTTCCGATAAAATTGCCTAAAAAGATGAAAATCGGCCATAAAGTGTTGCTCAGCAGCTGAATGTAATCACGGAAGTGACAATCGGCCGGAGTTATCGCTTCATAAATTCCCGAAGGAGAAAGAATAACAAACGAAATGGGAAGTTGCCATGAAATAAAAGAGTGTCAACAACAAATTATGTTGTTCTGATCATTTTGTTCCTTTTTGACTTCAAGATAAGCTTAACAGGGTATAAAAGAGAGCTTAAAAAGAATTCTGTGCCCTCTATTTTCGACCATAAAGACAATAAGTTAAGACACTTATTACCAGAGCCAGAAGTTCGTAACCAGAAGTGTCCATCTTCATTGTTAACCTATACCCTATCGTAAAGATGTATAAGTTATTTTTAGATTTGGAACGATGTCGCTGGTCCATTTAAACTTGTTAAGCTAATTATTTGGGCAAATGGTATCTGGAAGCTTCGATAGTCCAGACTGTATTGTTAATGATGTAGTACGTTTAGCTACAGAAAAGTTAAGCAAGAACCATGTCCTTTGTAGAGGTCTAGGAGATACACACTACAAAAACATAGAAAGCCAGTTGGGTTATTTCCCCAAATCACTAAAGATCGTTCGTTCTCCCAACGAAATAGTTTGCAGTCAGAGATGCGAAATATGGTACGTCCCAAAGCCAAAGCAGAAGCGACCAGCTGATGATTGCATTCAAAGCGTTTCTGTCTCCTGCTTCCATGAAAAGGGAATTATCGATTTGATATCCAACGTTGAATTTTTTTATAACTTGCTTGAGAGCTTCGTTAGACTATATTCTTTTACTGTAACTTTTCATTTCGGTTGATATACTCTAAGGGTATCAAAAGCCGACGTTTATTTTGGTAGGCTTTGCACTGAGTTCTTGTCGTTTGTTGTTGTTATTTCCCTCGCGATTGTTCAGATTTCACAGCTACCCGTGAATTCCTGTCTATCACGCGTAAACTTGCAACGGCGGACAATCGGGTTTTATTCAAACGTCGCAAGTTTTAATGACGCGTGATAGACAGGAGTTCACGGGTAGATGTCACATCTGACCAATGGCAAGGGAAATACATTGCAAAGCATTAAAATTGAAAGTTAAAATTGAAAGATGACAATTGGTGGTCAGGTCGAAAAAAAAACTCAATCGAGCCACCTAAGATCTAAGGTATTAAAGACGAAATTCAGTAATACATTCATGACGTAAGTGTTATAAAATTGTGAATTTCTGCGGCGCTGAAAGACTTCAAATTAAGATCGACTATTTGTTCTCTTTCTTTATTATTTCTTCCAGGTTTGAAACAATCCAAATATCTGGCCCATGATACACATAGTTCCGCCTTCTTGTCGACTTTTTTAATTTCTTTTTTGCGGATGATTTCGATACATTTTATTCTGAGATTAGTTGCCATTAGCGAAATCAACGATGGAATCTTGTCCGAACACTGCTTGTAAATATCGAAACCACGTTCATCTTGGCATTCAACAATTTTCTCTTTCAATCTTTCGACTATCTTTTTGTTGTCGAACACAGAGCTTACGTTATCCACCATATCACAACCTGCAATCTCTTATCTTGTCGTCGCTTTCTCCGCCCCTTCGGACCCTTCGTATCGTCATCATCAACTTCTTCGTCTGAACTATTTGAAAATGTTTCCGTTTCACTTTCACTTCTTTCTTCAGACGTAGAAAAGTCGTCTTCGTTTGTACTTCTGTTCTCTACAACATTTGGAATTAAGGCCTCGTCTACACGAATCCGATCCGGCTGTAACCGCATAGAAATATTTGCGTCCACACGAATCCGCGTATCCGGAGGATTCAAGTAAAAGTATGCGGTTTCGGAGACCGGATTCGCTGGATTCGTGCGGACAATAGGCCGATTCGCATCAAAAAGTATGCGGTTTCAAAAGTATCCGGATCCGTGTAGACGGGGTCCAAGTTTTCGTCTATGAATATTATTTGTGAACTTTCAACGCCGGACGCCATTTTTTGACTGTCACGCCATCTCACCCTCGTCAATTCAACCAATCAGATTACGCGCTAAAAATAACTTATACATCTTTACGATAGAGT
This sequence comes from Metridium senile, assembly GCA_949775045.1. Lineage (NCBI taxonomy): Eukaryota > Metazoa > Cnidaria > Anthozoa > Actiniaria > Metridiidae > Metridium > Metridium senile. The sequence goes on from OX459095.1 coordinate 53,567,581, forward strand.
TAGGTTAACAATGAAGATGGACACTTCTGGTTATGAACTTCTGCCAGAGCCTAAAGTCTCGAATTATAATTCAAGAAGCAATAAATATAATCCAGTTTTCAAGACAAATAGATTTATAAATAGTTTTATAATTTCAAATTTGCTTAATTTTACATAGCTTAAACATTCTTATACTTTTAAATATATCTTTTCAAATCATTAGTTTATTTTAGAACCTAAGTTTTCTTAGCTCTTGTTTATCAATTAGATTTATATTTTATATTCGCATTTAACATTAATAAATTGTAAATATAATGCAATTCAACTCTTCTTCAAGATTGTAACGATCCTCTCATCCTGTCTAACAATGGAAACCTAACGTCAACCTCAACAAGAAATCCTTCTGAACGTTTTGGACCTCAACAAGCCCTACTCCACAACACGCATGCTTGGTGTGCTAATTTGGCCAACGCTGACCAGTACCTTACCGTAGACTTGGGGCTCGTAAAGATGATCAAGTCAATTGCAATACAAGGAAACCCAAACGACGACGAATTTATCAAGACATTCAGCATATCTTATGGAGTTCTTGAGGGTCAGTGGATTACATACACGGAGACTGGTGCTAAACGAGTCGTAAGTAATCCTATAATACTTAATTCAGTGTTCTATTAAGCTAAATGCAGTGTACATTTAAAGTGTGGCGGTGTTGATTTATTGATTTTTTATCTCGCTTCATGAATCTTTTTTTGTTGTTGTTGTTGGCCTAGAGACATGGCTCGAGTTTCGGATTTGGTACACCAGTGAATAAATGACAACTTTATTAAATATCAAATACGAAATTGCAAAAAGTCATGGAAAAATAGATATGCATCTAAAAAAGTACAATAAATTGAAAAAACTACTGCCTTAGATAAGTCCTATGTAGCAGATGTAGAAATTGTGGTGAAGTTGTGTTATATGTATGTTAATGAAATGCCATTAGTATAGTATTATTATATAGTTCTTGTGTGTGATTGTGCTTGTTTGTGTATATATATAGTTGTAAAAACTATTATCTTCTCGTGTGTCACAATTATTGTGGCACTCTTTACTTGTAAATTTTTTTGTGTGTATGTCTTCTCGTGTGTCACATTTACTGTGACACTCTTTAAGTGTAAATTTTGTGTGTGTCGTTAATTAATTATTAATAAAAAAAATAAAAAAAAGATAACCTTATTTAACAAGGAGACCTCATTACCCTTAGATGGTTTTCAAATAAACACTCAAATTTACAAATTATGAAAATAAGAATATACAAAAAGAAAAACATAAAACATATATATGAATTAAAATTACAACTCTAAAAAAATTATAATGAAAACTATATAAAATACAATAAGATATCTAAAAAGTCTATAATTATATGTCACTATATAAATACTAGTGAAATAATTTTTCTTAAAGTGCAACAAATAAATAACTCTAAACCTTTTTCAAATAAACCCTTATAGTCTTAAAAACATACTTTTGTTTTTCTTTTGACCATGTAATCCTGATTTTTAAAAGAGCTTTGAATTTGCCCCAAAAATGCACACGACCGTGCGGATGAGGAGACTGGTTTGGGCGTCATCAGAATGAGCCTTCTTCGAAAACCCCCAAACGTTTTTCGAAACTTTTAAGTTGTAAATCGCCCTCTTGGTAATTTATTCAATTTTTATCGAAAACATATAATTTTGTGAATCAGACGCAGCGATGAAAAAGTAGAATGCAGTATACGAAGACACCCGCGGCCAAGACAATTACGAAGAAACTATAAAATGAAGATGAGCATTCACGTTGATACTACCTACTATGTGCTGATGAACCACTAGCTGACAAAGGATATCAGAATATAATAAGGAAATCAAAGCAGCAGAAAATCAAGAAGCTGAATTGAAGGAACGATTAAGAGAGAATAAACGGCCAAAGCTCAAATTTCGCCGTGCTAAATCACAGTAGATGATTGCCGCTCACGACTGAACCGATCAACTTTAAGGTGGATCGCTACAGTTTTTGGAAAGCCACACCGGCCGTTATAAACGTCGTTTTGACAAACTTCCCAATGTTCGATTGACCTGAAACTTTTACAGATTATCAGTCTTGACATTGTTAACGATCTGACATTGTTAATAATATACTTTGTTTTTAGATTTTCAGTATTTTAATAGCAGCGATATACAGGAAAAACGGAAATCAGTTTCGCTTGAATTGTAGGCGAACGCGATGAGATCTCGAAAAGCGGCTACAACCACAGTAAATTAAACTACAACACTAGGCACCCAAAATATCAAAGAATTAGAGAAATATGTATGCATGTAGGACGACCAAAAAAAAATAATACAAATAAAACAACACCATTAAATACGTATTTTTTCGTTTAAAATCGTCTCGAGCTAATTTCGAGAAAACAATTACATAATCTTAATGAAGCCAAAGTTCGCGCATATATGCGTCTAGTTGTCCTTATTTTCTAAAACGTTCTTGTCTGCGATCTGACTGATAGCGTGCCAAGGTTGGACAGAACCGAGTAGAGCTTCTTCATATGAACAGGGTAGAAACATCATACGCATTGCACGCTTTTGTACTGCCTCGAGGTCTTGGGATAGATAAACAGGCAAGCTATCGTGAAAGACGGGACATGTATACTCCATAATTGGGCGTACACAGGTGCGGAAGAAATGAAGCAGTTCTGGTGTACGAAGGCCAGAGCGCTTTAGCTGCGAAAGGCAGTACGACATTGGCCCATAATTCTTTAGAAAATAGGAGAATATTTTGCGCTAGACTCTACAATCCTTTTGCGATTTAACCCCAGGGTCATATTATCCCGCTCCAGGCTTCCCAAACGCGGTACAAAAACGATGAGGTCGATTGGACACTAACTTTAAAAAGCTGGAAAAAACTGGAAAAATTTGGATTGCACCAAAAATATGAAATTTACGGGTGGTAATGTTTTTAAGACTAAAAGGGTTCGTTTGAAAAGTGTTATGAGTTACTTATTTGTGGCACTTTAATAAGTAACATGTATGGACATGTGTACAGGCATCTATTAATTAACAATTTGTTGATAACATTTTTAAACATGTCATTCGTTGGTTCAGTTTACAGGAGCCTCTAATGCAGGGTCTGTTTCAAATTCCATTCTAAAAAACATAATTGCTGCTCGCTATGTTCGCATCAAACCAGAAACCTGGTATGGTCACGTGTGTGCAAGAATTCAAGTATTTGGATGTAACGCAGGTATGAATTGAATTAAAGGTATACACCTAATAGCTGTTATTACAGTTATACGCAAATGATTTCAAACAATGGATTCAAATCGAGGCTTTCGGGCAAACCTATTGTTTTCGCCCGAAAGCCTCGACTTCAACCCATTGTTCAAAATCATTTGCATATAACTGTAATAACAGCTATTCAAAAAAGGTTGACGGGGCGAACAGCGATTGGCGATTGCACCACCGAAAGGGACTGTGGGTAATACGATTTTTTTCCTGAAGGGTGACTCGAAAGTTTCGCTGAATGGTGGAGGCATAGTTTGGGTAATTAATCTAGAAACGAATAAGAAGGAATTCGTTTACCCACAACCTCGTTCCCAGGGCCCTCTCCCTTCGCTTTTGGGTGACCCAAAAGCGAAGGGAGAGGGCCCTGGGAACGAGGTTGGTTTACCCATAGTTCCTTTCGGTCGTGTAAAAGCCAATCACCAATCGCCGTTCGCCCCGTCAACCTTTTTTGAATTATAGGTGTACACATTTCAATATGATCATGAAACAATAGACTGAAGTCTAGGCTTGAGTGGCTTGAGTTGTTAAAATACCGTGGATGTATACATCCATCCACTCCAGCCACTCCAGCATTATTAAAATAAAAGAAAGCCATTAAGATATCATGAGAGCTTCAAAATGAAGCTTTTGGGAATTACTGATTTCCGCGAAGTAGTCTTAAGGGTCCTGACTACTAAAGAAAAAGAGCCATTGCGCACGCTCAAAGCATTGACGTCACTACGTGCATCATTCTCGTACCCAGACTAACTCGGTCGTTCATCTCAAAATGGCGGATAAACGGAGTAGATATGAAAGCATCGAAAAAAGCGTTAGGAAATTGTGTTCTAACTCCATCTTGAACTGCTATAACTTATTTTATGCATATTTAGGACTATGAGGAATGTATGAAGGTATGTTTTGTTTTTCGTGAAGCGCATTTTGAGACGATTACAGGCATGTTTGTTATCGATAAATTCAGTACCAGAATTGAATTGCTGTATTTAAAACTTTCTTCTCGAATTCTCTACTTCTTTCCTGCTGTTGAGACTGACGTTGAGACTTTAATGAAGTGTATCTATATTTAAATCTTATTTCTTGTAATCTTGAGTTTTTCAAATTTCATTTGCCATTCAAGAATTAATAAAGCTTTATTATTATTATTATCTGATCTATTGTTTGAAGCAAGGAATCTCCGAACATGTGATTGAAACTAAGGTTTATAAATTATTGTAAATCATTCCCACATTTATATCATGAATATATGATTGTAAAACATTCATATACCTAGCCTTAATAAAAATGATATATTAATAAAAATGATTTCAATGTATTCTGTAGTGGATATTGTGAGCTTTTACACTGTAATTTTGACTCTATTATCAAAGCTATTATATTTGCCTTGGCTTTTCAAAATAATCTAATACTGAATTGAAGGGTTTTCTTAAATGTAAGGTGATGTACAAGGGGTCAATTAATGCAGAAGCACTATTTGTAGATAAGATAACATGTTGTGATAATAATAACAATGGCAATCAGATAACTACACTTACAATAGTTGAAGTTGTCTTATTTCAGTTGTATATCAAGTTATAAATATTATTCTGGTTAGATATCAAAAATCATTTATGCAATTCATTCGTCATCTCACTTTTCTCATATTAACCTGTTTTAGATGATTTAGGCTATTTTAGGGACACAAAAACTGTTCAAAATATCATTTCTGCATCATAAAAATTATATTTTATTGAAATATTCATGATAATATTGCAATGCAGACAAATTGTCAATAAGTTAAATTTTCTATTTTTTTATTTATTTATTTGTCACAAATATATAAATGTAGTAATTTTGTGACAGGTAGAAGCTACAGGACTTTTGTCCCTATTGACAGACTTCTATAAATTTAAAAATAATAATTATAATAATAAGTCTAAGTATATAATCTATAAAATATGGTTCAATAGTCAAGTAAAGAGTTTTATTTTTTATTTTATTTAACAATTCGCCAAGGCGGGTAAGATTACAAAAGAACATGACGTCCCCTACTAGGTAAAATTAATGAGGTTTGTACTGTGACAGTTGATTGTGATAGTAGTATAAAAGAAATTTGCAATCCTCTTTATATTCCTTTCATATATTAATACTATGTGTTTGTATGAATACCCGACTGTAACCTGTTGTCAGCTAGTAGTACTAGTAGTACTAGCTAGTAGTACTTTAAAATTCTTTTATTGACTTTCAAAATACTCCGAGGTCTAGCACCTAAATATCTTAGCGACTTGATAAATGTATTGCCCCCCTCACGCTACAGTCTGCGGCGGAATGACAATGGAATTTTACTTAATAGACATACGAATATCACTAAGGCTACTATGGGGGACCGTGCGTTCATGGTAAGCGCGCCACGAATCTGGAACAACATGCCTTTAATTGCAAGGACCACAGAGAACATTAGTGAATTTAAACGCTGTGTTAAGACATTTTTATTTCGTAAAGCATTTAATTGAACTTTTTTCGTTTTTAGATCCTTTCGTCTAAAAAAAAAAATAGTATTTAAGCTCATAGCATTTTTAGATTTTAAATTGTATCTATATATATCATCATATTTTATATATTTTTATATTCTTCTTTTCTATATTATTAATTTGTATTATCATATGTATATATTATTATTGTTATATTGTTGTAATGCGCATTTGAATATTTTATAGAAAATGCGCAATATAAGTAATAATTTATTATTTATTATTATACCTAGTCATGTCCTTTTAATTAAAATTGGATTAAAATTGTTATTTTTGCAAAACAATGATATAATCTAAATATTTATTGTTATTTCAAGCAATTGAACAATCTTATTATCTGCCATCTAATCAGTTTTACCTATCCAAGCACCAGCATAGTTATGTATGTATGCTATTTAATTATTATCATTTAGGGCCTAGATGAAAATAACTTATGTAATTCTAGTTACCCTACTAAAATAAAGTGCTTTATTGTTATTGTTATTATGATTATAATTATGATTAAATGTCAAGTTTGTAATTCTCAGACTAAGACCTTGATCAGTAGGTAAAAAGAAAAGAGAAAACACCTGTGGTATTGTTATTGCTTTTTGAAATATACATTCCTTATTGGTTTGGTACTACTTAAATGATACAAACTATTACATCACATTCTATTGTGGCTGCAGTATGAACCCAGTACAATGAAGTACTCAAATATTCAGTTCAGATTAAAACCCAACAATGTAACTGTACTGTAAAAACAAGATGTCATGGAACATGATGTAATATTTTACCCTTATTGATATCATCACTAGAGTGCAATAATTTTATTCAACACAGCAAATATTTCAACAGTACTTCTAATTACAGCACAAAGCCCGAAAGTATGACCGGCGATAATTTATTGATATTTTCTCTACATCTTTTTAATTAACTCCTCTAGATCAACATTTCTCACTGTGAATCACAAGACAAGAATGATGTCAATATTCAGATGAATTTTGAGGTTAAAATAGCTAGAATGAAGTCCATTTGAATCCAAAGCACCTACAGACAAACATGTCAAAATAATGTGAATAAATTATCTGCGGTCACACTTTTGGGCTTTGCACTGTAAAAAGATGCTGTGGGTTTGTGATAATGATTTAGTTAAATACACATGAAATGAGGAATGGAAATGAGAAGTAGAATAGACTTTTATTTTATTTGAATAATGCAGAGCTCCGTTTCATGTATATTGAAATACTGGAAGTAGCTTTGATACCATCCACCATACTGCAGAGCCACATTTTTCAAACCAACTACATAGAAGAAATGCAAATGTACAACAAAGTGAAGGACATCAACCTGAAAAGCTGGCAACCAATTATCATGCAGTCTGTGATCAGCACAGGCAAGGCCGCTGACAGTGGGTTAACATTACAGCATGCCCAAATAGCATTCAACAGATCAGGGACAGAGGGCCTCGAGTCTATTTTCACTGAAACTACAGAGGGAGGAAAGCCAAGAGTTACATAAAGCAAAAAAAAATCATTGAAAAATTAGTTATTTATCTTACAGACAGAAAAATGTAGTCTTTGTTGATAGAATCTCAACTAATTCTTTAATACTCAATCATTAGTATCATTATTAATTGTAATCCTGTGTATAGATTAAAACCAAATAAATAAAAACAAGAATTGAAAATATAAACAACACACACAAAACGAATTTTAAAAACTCGTACTCGTACTCAAATCAGGCTATTATCATGACCGTATATGTAAGCTCTACTATAAACAACATTATTCCATAAATAAGCTATCTAGCACAAGCTTTTTAAAAACAAAATAGCATTTCTGATGCATGCATGCACAGCTATAAGCTTAATAGACCTTAATAGTATTACTTGCTTACCTTTCATGTTGTTCATCATAATTCATCATGATCCTGTAGCAACAAAAACTAATAGCGCCCATCCAAATAGACCTTAAATATGCTAAGTCACTATCAGAAAGGAATCTGTAGGTTTTTACATAAATAAAAGTGACTTTGTAGGTGTTTTCTGGCGAGTTTTCTCCGTTAGGGGTGGACCATTTGACTTTTGAGGGGGGGGTGGATGATTTTGTCCGTGCAGGAAATTTTTTTTAGCCCGCTGGCATGTGCACGCAATTTATTTTATAGAAAAGCAAAGATTTCAGTGGCATTCAGTGGAAATTTTGGCTTGCAGGATTTTTTTTTCCGGCCCTTCGGGCCGTGCAGGAAATTTTTTTTCAGAATCATCCACCCCCCCCCCCCTCAAAAGTTAAATGGTCCACCCCTTACCTGCAGAGCTGATAAATTGATTCGATTGCAAATTATTTTACTTTACTACGGCTCGTTTCATTGGCAGAATTTGAACCAATCAATGCTCGCGTTAAAAAAACCGGAAGTGCAAAAGCAAACGGTTGGCGGAAACTGACTTTCAAATCAAAATAAACCAGTAATTTTGCGCGGGACTCTATATTTTTCTTAACCTCATCTGAAAGATCAGATGAAAATCTTTCTTTTGACGAAGTTTGAAAAAATCGTGATGACTTTTTGATATAAAAAAAGCGATGCTAAGTGGTTTTGGCTTTCGCTTTGGAAAGCAATTATAAGTCAATGGAGAGAACAAAACCGTAAATTTTTAATAAATATATAAACTGTGCATGTTTTATTTTCTCATATTTGTGTAGAGTAATGTCTTTTTCAGATTTTTTTGCGAAAATGATATTCATAGCTTGATTGGTTTTCGAATATTGATTTTTTCGTGCAAAATGCATTTTTCGCCATTTTTTCTTCAAAAACGTCTAAACGTGGTTCTATTCAAAATTCATTATCTGGAAAACGGGCTCGGGACTATACACTTTTCTCTCTTTTTTTCTATTCAGCGATAAATTGTCTATAACATATCTTAGCAAGAAAAAATCCTGATGACTTTTTGCTTAAGTAGTCAGGACCCTTAATGGAGTTCAAGCGATCGATCGAACACATACTTCTTTATACTGCTTGATCGAAACTGACTGATGGCTTGCCCTGTTCTCATCGAAAGTTCGTTGGATTGCTGAAAACATTTGATAAATAAAAAAGAACATCAGTATCACCGTATCAAAGATGCCTATTGTTTTGTTGAAATCTCAACCTGTTAAAAAAAAGTCTTTTGTTACTTATCACCTACAATACCATATACGGTAATGGCGTTGTTTTCAAGATTGCATACAGTATTTCTGATACGCTTTTTAAAAAGATTTGGTGTGTTCTAAACCTGAGTGAAACGTATATTAATCCATAAGTACAGCGAAACTAAACGAATGCGAATGTTGATCGATAAAAATGAGGATCGGGCGACGAAAGTTTGTGTTTTTGAACGTTATTTTGGCGATCAAACTCAAAACAGTTCATATTTTTATGGTATAAGATACATATGATGAATAATAACTCAATTACCAGAAATGAAGGACAAAATGGCGGATAATCTAATTAATATTCATGTATAGAGAGATTTGTATGGAAGGCTTATGTAAAAGCTATATAAAATTAAATCTGCTTATCGTTTTATTTGTCTAGTGTTTTAGAAACACGGAGTTTTTCTTCATAAACAACTTGGAGTGAATAAAAGTCCAAAATAAAGTGTTTTTCCTTGGGTCAAAATAGCTTATTATTATTAATGTTTTTTTGCTGTTTATATGAAAGCGAGTTGTCCCTGCTAGCCGGGATAACTCTATTGTTTTATGTCCCCCTTGGGAATACAAAACAATAGAGTTATCCCGGCTATCAGGGACAACTCACCTTCATATAAACAGCCCCTAATTCCATACAACCATTGTAATCGTTTGAATAATTGTCCACAATAATTGTCCACAATAAAAGTTCAAAATTGTCCTACACAGAAAACATAGTCAAAACCTTGTCTTCAGGAATTATTAGGGTTGCGATAAAAAGCTGAAACTGAAACGACTGAACAAGGGAGCACGGCAGACTGTTGTTTGTGGTTTGGATATATTCGATCTTTTGAAGGTTTTAAATTACAACGATCTTTTCAACGTTTTAAATTACATCAACAGCTAAATTGGTAACTCTCGGGTGACACTCGTACATTGCTCGTCCCTACGGGACTCGCTCGGCAATGATATTTGTGCCCGCATTTTTACTGGTCAGTCGATTGACGAAATAAGCCGTTTATGTAATTTAAAACTTTGAAAAGATGGTTGTAATTTAAAACCTTCAAAAGAACGAATATATCCAAACCACAAACAACAGTCTGCCGTGCTCCCTTGGACTGAACAGCTGAAAGAGCTGAAAGAGCTGAAAGAGCTGAAAGAGCTGAAAGAGCTGAAATAACCCAAATGTTTTACATTTTTTTCAAAAATATCATAAACAGGAAGTTGTTTGCCAATTTCCGGCTTCCTATATGATCGTTTTAAAAATTATATATATAAATTCAGTTATTCCGTTCTCTTCACCGACATGATTTATACTAATCATACAAATATCGACTATCGTTATCAAATGTTAATGTTATTTAGGTGAAATGGTTGTATATGTTGAGGTTGCTGTATGGCGTGTAAGCATCTACAGCTCATATAGATTAGTCAGCCTTCACATACAAAAGGTTTTACTCGTATAGACCAAAGCCAAAACTTAGTAGCCGCGCCTTTATAGCGCACGGGAATGAGGCTTATTATGCAAACAGAGAAAAAACATTCCGTCGCTAAGGACAAAACTACAACTTCATTGACAGCATTTTATGGTCGTTTTTCCACCTTTTTCTTTTGTAAAATACTAGAATTTTCAACTAAATTACCGCTTTCTACGTTATATTTTACAATAGTTAGCCTTTTTTCAATTTTTAGTAGCATTTTATTTTGTTTTTGACCTTTACACTGCTCGACTTCACGCCCTTCTGCGATGAAATTATGGAGGAGAAAAGTGATTCAAAGTCAGGTAAATTGATCTTTTTAACTAATTGAAAAAAGTTAGCCTTTTTTTAGCCATACATACGACTTCATATAAGTTTTTTAGTTCATTATCTATCATTTTGTTGGATAGTTTTGTTCAAATCGACCTCGCTACGGCATCGAGATATGTTGATATTTTTGCTGCCATTAGCTATCACAACCACCTTAGAGCAAAAAAGAGAGATAGTTTAATAAAAAATGGATAACTATTTTGCTGATTTAGTTCATTGTGAAATGTAGAGAGAAACGGCAGTGAAAAAAACGTATTCATATTCAGGAGGATGTCCATAGAATTGGCATTGACTTCAATATATTACAGTGAAAAATTGGTCTTCGACCAGAAAGCGAATAACTGCTACTCTTATAACCATAGTTTGAGCAATGAAGCCCTGTCGAAAAAGGTACATGGAATGTTTTATTTGTTTCTTTCATCTGTAAAACAATATTGAAAAGGTTGTTGTCAAAGAATTGTAAAAAGAAAAAGCATAAACAATTGAAATTAAAGGTTTACAGTGCTAGCAAGCGATTAGTAACCTGATTGACGGCAAAAATATCAACATATCTCGATGCCGTAGCGAGGTCGATTTGAACAAAAATATCCAACAAAATGATAGATAATGAACTAAAAAACTTATATGAAGTCGTATGTATGGCTAAAAAAAGGCTAACTTTTTTCAATTAGTTAAAAAGATCAATTTACCTGACTTTGAATCACTTTTCTCCTCCATAATTTCATCGCAGAAGGGCGTGAAGTCGAGCAGTGTAAAGGTCAAAAACAAAATAAAATGCTACTAAAAATTGAAAAAAGGCTAACTATTGTAAAATATAACGTAGTAAGCGGTAATTTAGTTGAAAATTCTAGTATTTTACAAAAGAAAAAGGTGGAAAAACGACCATAAAATGCTGTCAATGAAGTTGTAGTTTTGTCCTTAGCGACGGAATGTTTTTTCTCTGTTTGCATAATAAGCCTCATTTCCGTGCGAAAAAAGGCGCGGCTGCTAAGTTTTGGCTTTGGTCTATAGACCGTATAATTATTCGATAACTTTAAAATGATTGTGATTTTGTTTGATTATAGTTCTCCCTATTTTGTCGCCATATGCGACATCAAAATAGCTAAAAACGCAGAATAAGTACAAAAGCTATCTTTTTTTAATCATATATTTACCAAATAACTAAGGCTCAGCCGTGGTTTATACTCTGATAACTGCACGATGGACAGTTGAAAACACGAGAAAATGTCAAAAAGCACGAGCTGAAAGCGAGTGCTTTTTGATCATTTTCGAGTGTTTTCAACTGTCCAGAGTGCAGTTTTCAGAGTATAAACCACGGCTGAGCCTTAGTTATATTGTTTATTACATAGATTTACGAGCGAAATGTTTTCTTGCAAAAATCTATTTTGTTCTTGCAAATTTTCGCTTTGATGCAATCGCGATATAACGCTAATTTTGATTGGCTCAAGAATAGTAAAACTCTTCTCTGATTGGTCAAAAATGTGACAGCAAACATTCAAGTAGCTTTTTTCAATGCCAAGAACGGAAAGCTGAACATTTTACAATCTTTGAAATCTCTGTCAGTTTTAGATTTAAATCCGTTCTAAAGCTCAAAACCTAAATATTTAAACTGTTAAAGGAATCAATCTTGTTTACAAAAGCCAAAGCTTCATCCGTTGAGAGAAGAGAAGCGAAAAAACAGCGACAAGAGAAACAAAACAGCCATCGAAAGATCGACAAATTTACCGTGGAAAAAAAACAACACAAAATGGAGTTAGAAAACAGGGTAACGAAGACAAACTCTCACAGTTAAACTCAAGAACCTGCTCCTCTACTAAGGAATAGCTACAAAGCTACTCTCAATAGCTACTCTGTTTTTTTTACTATCAAAATGACATGAAATGAGGCAACCACGAGGCCGCTACAACTTGCGAAGATTTACGGTAGGATTAATATGAAGTTATTTTATGACAAAAAGAAAACAATTTAGCCACAAAAAGACATTTATCAAAAATAAACAACTCGAAAATGTATTTTCTATGAACTGTTTTTTGATTTGCCGTTCTTACTTGAAAAATGAACATTTATAATTTGTCAATCATAACCTGAACATTTGAAAGCGAATCCCGAAAAGGTTAGATATTTTTGTCTATTATTTGAAGTTCATGTGAGTTTCTGAATTATCTAGAAATCATATTTACTTTAAATCATTATTTGTGTAAAAATATAATAGCAAAGTCATGAATTAAATCGATGTTTTCGTCTCAAAAACGTCTCGTCTTTATTTGCTTTTCTCTCTCGAACTTCGGTAAGTTTTCTTGCAAAGTCACTGACCACAGAGAAGCGTGGTTTATACTCTGATAAACCACGGTTTTTTAACTAATCATAGCGCGTGTTAGAATGTATCTATGTTATAAACGCAAGTAATCTTGTACAAATTTTTGAAGAAAACAGCGCGCGGAGTTTTCTTTCATGAGTCTTTAATGTAACAACTGATGAAGGCCACTTTATTTCACTAATCGTGTACAATTTTTCAAACTAAGTATTATTTCAATCCCCATTTACATTGGAAACGAAAGGAATTTAACGAAATATAAGAGTGTGAAACTGTTGTAATATTGTTTTGGGCTTCCTGTGGCCCCTTGCTGCCATGAGGGGCAACCCAAACATGGTCGAGCGTGTTTGGTACTCGGAGTTTGAGTTAGTACACACCATTATTATTAAAGTTGTTCATACCGTTATTATTAAAGTTTGACTTACAACAGAAACAATATCTCTAAACAAGAAAGGAAGAGAGGTAAGCATTTCAATAAAGCGTGACGTTGACCTTTCATGTCAAACTCGCGCGTAAGTTATAAACAGCGATTCGGCAGCTTTTAAAAGCAATCATAATTTTTAACGGATGCACAATTTGTGGATATGCAGCATATGAAAAGCAAGATACCCAGGGACATGTTTGTATACTATTTATATACTGCTTACTATATACAAGTGATTTATATTTGCTTATATGCAAGTTATTTATATTTGCTTATTTATATGCAAATTTATATACTGCTTGTTTTATAATTAAACTAATTATTTAAAAAATGTAAAAAATGTGCAGTATTTCAGCTCTTTCAGCTCTTTCAGCTCTTTCAACTCTTTCAGCCGTTTCAGTCGTTTCAGTTTCAGCTTTTTATCGCGACCCGAATTATTATTTAGATATTAATGGTTTCACTTAGCTGTTTAAAAGGTCATTAATGCTTCGTTTTCTTCGGTCAAAAACCCATCAAAATTCCAGTATTTTCAACTTCAGAACATACCACTTCAAATACCACTTTTGTCTTTACCTTCCGAATCGTTATTTTAATTAAAGCTTAGAAATCAGTAAAAAAAATGGCGGTAGTCTTGTGGATTAGAGCAAATCTCGCGGGAATATTTAAAACTTTATCGTTAATATTTAAAACTTTATCTTTAATATTTAAAACTTTATCGCGCAAATATTTTTGAATAATTAAATAATGTTTAATAAAGTATTAAAATACATTATTTATCGAAACAAAATGTCAGACAGTCTTTCTCTTTGTATGAAACAGTCTTATAACTGGAAAGTGATGTTCGACTCTGAATGAACTGATCTTGAATGAACATCCTCTGACCAAATAAACCACGGTCACAAAATGTCCCTGATTTCTGGTATAGTATAGTAAGTTTTTCTATAGGTTTTCAAAATGTCAGCGAACTGGTTATGGACTGTCAGCAAACTGGTTTTAGAATGTCAGCGAATCGACTCGAGTGACAACGAACTGGATGTCGGCGAACTGACATGTCGGCGAAACGACCGATAACCATCCAGCCTCGACTCAAATTTATTGTTTTGTGACCAGTGAATCGATTCTGAAAGGTTTATTTTTAAGTTAAAACTTTATTATATTATTCTAATCGTTGTGTTTCCCCAGGTCCTTATCGAGCACTTGGAATAGCAAGTGGCGACATACCTAACCATTCCTTCACAGCTTCTACTTTTTGGAGTGGTCATCCTCCCTATTTTGCACGCTTGCATTGTACACAATACGGTACTTACCAATCATGGTGTAGTTCGACAAGTAACGTAAACCAATGGCTTCAGATAGATCTAGCTCGTATCAATTTCGTTACAGCAATTGCAACACAAGGAAGGCATGCTAGCTCTCAATGGGTAACAAGTTATTGGTTCTCGTACGGTAATGATTCGACTTCTTTCAACGAGTACAAAGACCAAAACCAAGTCAGAAAGGTAAGTGAACGTCCTTGTTTGGGATGTAAAACTGTATTGTCTATTTTTTTACTTTATTTGTATTTTTTTTGCAGAAATTTTTCATTAAACATAAAATGTCAAAAGACAGCAATTCAAACTGATCAGTCCAATTCGCATACAGTAAGGGATGCGCATACAAGAGCGCAATGGCTTTAAATTATTAAAAAAGTTATCCTAAAAAATTAAAACATTATCCTAAAAACGTTTTTAGCCAATAAGAAATATTACAAGGATCATGTTCATATGTCTATATTTAGCTCAAGATTCAAGGTAAGATAGCCAGAATAATCGAGGAAATTTGACAAAGCACATATGGGTAAAATGGGTAACCGGATGTTTCGCCCCCTGGATGTTCTCAGTCACACTTGCCAGTTCACTATAAAACATTGCCGTCTAGACATGATTTTGGTGAACGTCAATCAACGATATTCAGTCCAAGGAAACTCAGCCAAAATAGTACGTTGCCGAACTAAAAACTCGCCGGCTTCCCTTTTTTTTTTTACTTAAAGAAGAGCTACTTGAGTGTTGGCTGTCATATTATTGGACGAATCACTTAACAGTTGTATTACTCGAACGCCAATAAGTATAAGTGTTTTATCGCAATTGTTTCAGCGCGAAAATTTGCAAGGTCAAATAGATTTTTTGCAAGAAAACAAATTTCAAGCTCAAAAAATCTATATATAGGGCTAGGGCTAGGGCTCAGCCGTGGAATTCACTTCAACACACAGCTGGAAAGTAAGCATAAATCACTCTCCGCTTTCAGCTCGTGCTTTTTTACATAGGAGCTGAGCATAAACCACTCTGAGCCTGTTAGTAGAAAGTTGTTCGTTTGTCTCATGAATGTCGAAGGTTTGGAGAACGATGTTTCGGTTGCTACTCAGTGCTAGTCTTCCTCAGGCGATGGGTTGATTGGATCAGTTAGGTCTTATACACCTAATTTAGAAAAGGTTGACGGGGCGAACGGCGATTGCACGACCGAAAGGGATTGTGGGTAATACGAATTTTTTTTTCTTATTCCATGCATTCTAAATTATCCAAACACCGTTCAGCAATGACCTTAGATGGGTGTCTCGAAGGTTTCGCTGAATAGTGGAGGCATTGTTTGGGCAACTTAGAAACGAATAAGAAGGAATTCGTATTACCCATAGTTCCTTTCGGTCGTGCAATCGCCAATCGCCCCGTCAACCTTTTCGGAATTAGGTGTATACCGGTCGATGGATTCCTTTGACGATCAATGGTTGTCTTAGCAATGTTACTAGTTATTTCATGTCCTCCATAACTTTGAAACTTTGTTTCCAGACTTTCCAAGGGAATACAGATACAGATACAGTAGTTCGTCACCTGCTCTCACCCGTCATCTTCGCTCGATTTGTAAGATTCAACCCTATGTCTTGGTATTCCCATATCTCCATGAGAGTAGAAGTCTATTCCTTTGGAAGAGGTGAGTGCATTTGGTTTATTTCGAGAATAGTTGTGGGAGAGAAGGGCTAATAGCAATCGCTGAGCGAAAATCTCTCGTTTTACATTTTTACCACAACTATACCGATAATCTCGCAATCTGATTGGCTGATTTGCCGTTGTAAATAAGAGTCCAGACAACACGCAACGCTGTTATAGGGAAAATATTTCTCAATTTTTATGATGTAATAGTGGCAAAAAAAAAATCTAATTTTTTGCGCATCGTACTCTTCGATTTGCTAAATCTCAAAGAAAATTACCAGTAAATGATATGGTGTGCCAGTAAATGATATGGTGTGCCAAAATTCGCTTAAATTTCATAATTTCATCAAAGGTCAACATTATTTGCCATCGTAATTTTAATTATTTTTAAAAAAAAATTGAAATATTTCTGAGAAATATTCTAAAATGTCATCTAAGAGAATTGTATCGGGAAAACAGCGATCGAGTCTAGTGAATAAGGTAATCCCACTGAAGAATATTGAATTGGGTTAGGTGAATATGGTCTATCTACTGGAAAGCGTTGAGAGAAGTGGAGAAATATATAGCAACAGGTTACCATGATCATATTTCTATAATTGCAGTTGAGAGGGAAAACAATAACAGCGATCAAAACATTTCTTGTCATTTTTTCAGAGTCCGCTGCTGACCTAGGCATAGCGACTAATGAGATTCCAGACAGTCAAATAACGGCTTCTTCCGTGCTGCCCGGTCAAGGTGCTTACCAAGGAAGGCTTAATTATAATCGTCTGGCTTATGCATGGTGTGCAAGTGTCGGGAATACCAATCAGTGGATTCAATTTAACTTGGGTCACACAATGCTTGTCACGGGCATCGTCACGCAACCAAGAGGATTGAGAGGCTACACAAACCAAATGATAACTGCTTACAAGGTTATTATAAAAATGATTGTCTGTAGTTACAGTGCGGACACACTAACTGGGCCCACCTGAGCAAAACTGTCCAATCACAATCGATCAACAGAAAATTGATTCCCGATAAAACCCGACTAAAAAAATTAGCGTTACAATGTTTTGGCGCTTTTTAATAAATCAAATGTTCGTAGTCTTGATATCAGTTTTATTCAGGTGGGCCCAGTTAGTGTGTCCACACTGTAAAGCATATTTTCACCCTTGATGCATAGCCCACCTCGACCGCCAATTGAATGATTCGTTACATACAAAAAAAATTCTGTAAACCAATTAGAATAACTTTTGCTCTGGACTGTCTAGACTTTCATGAATGTGGAAACTCTATTGTGGTCCAACATGAACACGGGGCTAGTTGTATCTTGACTAAATTGGACAACAAAGTACAACTGAAAAACTTAGCCTAGCTGCACGCAGGCTAGAAATACCTAGTCGCTAATCGGTTAAATCTTGTATACGTTCAAAGAATCTTGCAGATTTGATATGAAGCAATAATTGTTGATAGTGCTTAAATTTTGATCAATATTCGGCTTAATGTAATTTTTGCGCAATTCAGCCTTATAGGCTGTTATTTGTAAGGTATAAACTATCTAAAACTATAAAAAATTAATAATGAACAGATATTTTCAAAACTATTCTTAACTATTCTTTGCTTGAACGCCTTATCTGCAGTTTTCATTTAGTTTGTCTTGCATACCTTTCCCTATTCATATCTATATTCAATTCAAACCAGTAGCCTCATACATTCTTTGACCAATTTGGAGAAATTGGGCAATTATTGCAGGAGTGCAACGCCTCGACGCGAGATGTTTATTTGCCAAAGTGTGACGTTTTAGGGGTGTTTTGGAAAGCTCAAGCTCGCGACGAGCATACCCGATCTGTACTTTTACCAGTGTCACCATCCATGTGTTTAAAGTCAAACAAACTTTTAAGTTTGGATGGTGGCACTGGTAAAAGTATGGTATAAAAACCATCGGTTAAAAAAAATGCTCGTTTGAATCGTTTATTGTAAACAAATGGAAGAATCTTAACAGTGTAAATCTATTCTGTCTATGTAGGTTTTGTACAGTCTTGGCAACAGTGTATGGGTGCACTATAAGGACAATGAACTGGGATCAGAAGCGAAGGTATTTATTTATAACTCGCATTGTCTGGGAACGAGGAAAACGGTTATGTTTTGTGATCCCGAGACCGCGCAGCCGATCGAGGAAGACATCGGCGTTCGTAGGACCACAAAGCCTCAGTCAAAAAAACAACAAAAAAGAACAAATATAGGCTGAATGGGTTAAAGAACTTGGTTATCATAGACGACTTTCATAAATGGCCGCCACTAATAATCATAATTTTTAAAATTGATGTTTTAAGAAAAAGAAAGCTATCATATGATAGACATTCACCATAACAATAACTTGTGAAAGTTTGAGAAAAAACGATTAAATTTGCAAGAAGCTATAAGAGTTTGAAAAATCAGAAGAACAAAACACCAAAACGAGGCATTAAAGGCCTCAGCAGAAAATTACATACATATCTCTACATTTTTCATTGAGCATAACGTCTTTGGTATTTTCGCCAGATCATGAAAACCTTCCAAACCTATCCTATTTCAGGTAGTTCTTTCATATGACAGTGCTAAAATATTCAAATATCTGTTTACTTGAAAAATAATTTTCCGATACATATTATGGTATAGACCGATGTCATAAATGCCTGCCATTGTGTTTTTTGGAATTAAGTCAGATATGAATATTTTTTCACTGGTATATTTAAGAACTAACAAAAATTAACATTTTTGGAAAGTTTTACAGCCCTGGACAAAATGTGAATGAAGTTATGGTGAATTAAATATGTAAAGATTTGTATGTAATTTTCTACTGAGTCCTAAAATGCCTCGTTTTGGTGTTTTCAGTACTTTTTTAAATCCTTATAACTTCATCAGAAATTAATATATATTTTTCAAACTTCAATATGTTATTAATAACTTAGGTTTCTATCATTTGATAGTTTTCCTTTTGCTAAAAACAAATTTTAAGACATATGATAATTAGTGGCGGCCATTTTTATGACATCGGTGTATTTATGAAAGTGGTCTATTCCAACCCTGAGCTTTATGAACTGACCAAATCACACCTTTCAGTGACAACGTTTCCTTTCTTACTAAAAAAGGCCACGAAAGATCAGTTGTAAATATACTGGTTACATGTAGAAGAAAACGATGATATTGATAGTAATGATTTGTTAACCTTCATGAATATATATGGGTTAGAGACTGATGCGAGTGCTCTACCGCCGGCCAATACATGCACGCGCTGGCTGTAAAACGAACGAGAAATCAAATACAGCAAGAGGCAATAACATATCAAAATCATTCCATACATTATTTGATATTGGTGACAATAACACCAGTGCAGTACTTGTACGCATGCTCTCTAATAACCGGAAATAAGAAAGTGGATCGTGTAAAACGTGTTTCTAGTCCACCAAGATGTTTCATTGAGGAATGTAGTGCTAGAAGAGAACCACGAATGAAGTGAAAGCAAAAAAAAAAAGATAACAAACCTGATGATGTTTAGATTGTTGAAGTTTTGCAATAGGTGGGCGTACAGTCCGGATGATGTATTTTGTCATGGTTTTGTCAAACCACTATTGTTATTAGAACAAAGAAAATTAATTAAAATCTATTGTTAAAATTAGCAACACAATTTAAAAACTTGTAAACACTACGCTCACCTATAGACGATCAAAAGGAGAAAGACCAGATTCAAGCGCGGGGACTGAAGCTAGAGTCAGTTATTCGCAGTTAGGTAGTCGAGAATCTATTAACGCCTTGTTAAATCGTCTCCTAACCGTACTCGGAAAACACATTTTTGACGTATCAAAAAACGCCTCAAACCCTTTCATATTACTACAAGTCATAGCTTACATAATGCTTTACTTATATCAATTGGTAATGGAAAGGCAAGTTTACTTAAATTCACGAGGTAGCGGAAAACAGTCGAAAAATTCGTGTAATTTCGAGCTCCACATAGCACATTTGTACCGGAAGTGAGCACACCGGAAACTAATGTATGGCATTTGTCACAAATGATTTCGATATGTGGAGAAGATTCCTGTAAAAGTTGCCTTAATTGCTCGTCAGTCAATTCTGCAAACTTGTCAGCCATATTGTTTGCTTGCAAACAGCCCGCCAAAATTGATGATTCTTGGGGAAGGGCGGGCGGTAGTTCATTACAGCATGAAAATCATGCCGTAATGTCATTACAACATGGAAATCATGATGTAAAGCCCGTTACAGCTAGGGTGCTGATGAGCCAATCAGATTCCACTGAGGATTTTGTACTGTGCATGAGGTTTGAATAATCAACTGATACATCGCCAAGAAACGGGTGCATCAAATTCTCAAGAGGATTGTATTGGTTGTATATGTATTGATTGTGTATTTCTTGCTCGGTGTTACACAATGTTAATGAAAAATACGTTGTTTTTACAGATTTTCAAAGGAAATTCAATCAGTTATGGCTATGTCACTAACATGTTTAATAGGGATATCAAAGCACAATTTATCCGAATCAACCCAACATCTTGGAATGTTCACATGTCTTTACGAGCATCAGTGTTAGGACGTCGAAGTGGTAAGACATAAATAGTTCCGTCTAGATTTAGGACCAACCCAAACAATTGCTCCAAACCGATTTAGAAGGTATAAAGGGTTGCAGCCAATTGAGCAATCAACAAACAAAATAGTTCAGCGATCAGCCAACCCAACAGCCCATCCACCTACCGGCCAGCCAAACACCCCCTCCCCCTAAACAAATGACCAACCAACCAACTCACCAGGCTATCACCGACCGACCGACCAATTCACAAAGCAAACAACACACCCATTAACTCATCCATGAAAAAAAACTTGATCCAAAAGGGAACCAATTACCAAATAAACAAACAACCCAATTAGTCATTAGCCAATCAACAGAACAATAAATAACATCATCTGTGTTATCCCTTTACAAAGGACCTTTAGGTTCGGCTGTGCTTGCCAATCAAGCAAACCCTTCGTCCATCACTGTGTACAAGAACCACGATGTCACGTTGAAGTGTGAAGCAGTAGGTGACACACCCATCACTATCACCTGGACACACAAAGGTCAAGTCCTTCAGAGTAAAACCAGTGAAACACATCTCACTCTTATCGGCGTAACCAAAGCTCAGGAAGGATTCTACAAATGCAGTGCTACTAATACATTAGGAACAGACTCCAGAGTATTTTACCTCCACGTCAAGGGTATGTTTTAAGAAACATGAATGACACAATAAATGAAAATATTGTCGTTATATTGGAATTTTTATTTTTATTTTAGAATCTTTCGATATCTGCAGCAAATATCAATCCCTCTCTGATGGTTCTCGCTTGGTGACGAGTACTGTATCATACATTAATGATGACAGCAACCTCAACGAGACTGACTGGTATATCTTTAAAGACAATCATAATTATTTCCGTATGCCAACCACCTGCGTACCCGAAAACCGATGTGGAGCTACATCCCCAGGACACATGCAAGGAGTTTTCCCAACAGTCAACGAGGGCATTGTGAAAAGAAAGGTCTGCTTCAATAGCAACGGGAACTGTTGTCATTACAGTGTAGATATCTATGTGCGTAACTGCTACATGTTTTATGTCTACAACCTGAAGAAACTGGATTTGTCTTGGAAAGCCAGATACTGTGCTGAAAGCTATGCCATAGGTACGTTACTATATAATAATTTCAGCTTGTTACAATATATGTATTTATATACATTATGAGCGGCCGATCTGTATGGGATATGCAACGGCGAGTCGAAAACGAGCCACTGTATATTTAAGGATATTTTGTCACACATGTACATCGCTAATATCAAACGGCCGAGTGAAAGTCATTGAAGATCGATTTATTCGTCATAAGGGAATATATACATGGATCGATTAAACAGTAAAATACTAACAATTTAAAGAACATAGCATTACAATAAGGACAAATACGAGCAAGTAAAACGATGAAAAACTTTGAAAAACCCATTGACGAACACACTACACAAGCATTGCTCGCACGTGCCCAAAGAGACGTGACAACATGCACTTACACGCACCTGCGATATTATGGTTAGCGGACACACACTGTACAGCAGAAAAAGGTCAAAAATACATTGCTGAGGGAATAGCCTCAACATCTTCGGGGGCTAGGCTGAACAAGTTTTACATAAATCACATTGTAAATCAATGTGTACTGGAAAAATACAACCATCTAGACATTACTTAGTTTCTGTTCATAGTTCATGTAAACTCAACAACTTAACGTTCAGTACAAGTTCCTATGCGTCAGGTAAATACTCGGTGTTTCTTATCACTACGTCGCTTCTTCTAATAAGCACAGCTTGGTAATGGTTCGATCGAACTAAAGTCGAACTCTTGGTCTTCAGCTCTGCTGACCTCACATGGTTGTCCCTTCCGGTGAAAACCTTCGTCACTCGTCCGAGCAACCATTTAATTGGATCTCGGCTCGATGGCATTGAACATGGATGAGGACGAGGTCGTCAACCTTCAGATCTCGTTTGACGGCTGTCCACTTCTGTCTCTGTTGGAGTAGTGGGAGATATTCATACATCCATCTTTTCCAGAAGTGGTCTGAGAGAAATTGAGCATGCTTCCATTGTTTTCTCCTGTATAGATCATCCTTGGTGAATTAATAGACCAGGTGGGGGCGTCAGGTTCTTTCGTAGTATAAGAAATTGGTTTGGAGTCAGTGGTTCAAAATCATTTGGATCGTCACTGCTTGGACACAGAGGACGACTGTTCAATATGAACACAGCTTCAGAGAACAGTGTACGCAGCGTTTCCAAAAAGCGCTTTCATGGTTGTTCATTGGTCTCCCCAATTAGCAAAGCACTTGTACCGAGCTACTATACTTATTGAGACTTTAATCAAGTTATTATTATTAAGAGTGAATGGTCTGATACCAGGTGTAATCGATGTAGATGAGGCATGATCGTCCGGGGTGGTGTAGTCTTGAGAAAGACTGATGGTGTTGATGTCTAACGTTTCGACAACCTGAGCGGAAGTCATCTTCAGAGTAAAGAAAAACGAAAAGAGTAGTAAGCTTCTCGCTCTGACGTCCAAGAGAACGTTTATGAGTGAATGGTTATTATTATTATTATTATTATTATTATTATTATTATTATTATTAGTGACTCTTTATTGAAGCTACTTGTTTTTCTATTTACAACTTTGCGTGAATAAATTATTCCTGGGCTAAGCTGTTAAGGGGGAGGCAGTCTTTAGCTTTAGTCCTCAATCATTCCTTTGTCATTTTTCTTGTGATGTTATGTATCATATTGGTAGAATGTTTTTACTATCTCAGCATTTTGGGATATAATCCATTTTTGGCTTTTCATAAGTAGATAACTTCCTTCTTCTTTGTCGCCTAGTGTAATATGTTGGATAATTTCTGATTGAAGGCTTTGGTGATAATTGCTGAGAAAGTCGAATACTAAGTTGACTTGGACGACCTTGTGGCTCGGGTATAATTCTTTGATTCCACTTCGTAGTTCTCTATACTTGTCTTGCTTTTCATTGCTTCTCTCCATGATCTTACCTACTGAACACACTGTACCCTCTAACAAAAGCCATTGTTGTCTTCCCTTGTCATAGATTGCCATATCGATTTTGTTGGCGTGGTTACTGGGGGCCTTTTTCAGGTGGAACTGCGTGTTCCACATAACTTTGACTTTATCATTTTCCACTATTAGCTGTGGTGTACTTTGCTCATACCATGGTCTGGAGTGATCATTTTCAAGACCATACATATTCAGGAGATAATGATAAAAAGGTCTTAGCATTTTGTCGTGTTTCGATGTATATAGACTTTGTGCGATCTGTGAACAGCTGCATAACACGTGAGTGACTGATTCTTTGCTTCCTTTGCACATTCGGCATTTGGTGTCTTCTATTGGTTGTTGTAGTTTGTTTTTCTTGTACAACTTCGTTGGTAGTAGTTGCTGTCTTATATTAGTGTTGACGCTATATACCACATCTGGTATATTTTTCCACTTCTGAAACACTATCAGACTATCAGATGAGATGTTATTGTCTTTGTTTTGTATCGTTGTCGATGCACCAAGCCACTTCTGTTCTTCTCCTTCTTTCCTTAGTTTGTTATGTCTTGCAGTGGTAAGGAATCCTGTTATATATTTAGGGCTAGATTGTTCAACCTCTAGTGATACTTCCTCGTTGGTCATGGTCGTCTTTGTATTGTCAAACACACATGTTATGTTGAGTTCTTCAGCGTATTTCTGCGCGTCTTTCAGAACCGATTTAAATCTCTTCGTTGCCTTTCTTTCTTCAAATCTTCTTACTAGGTCTATTATTATCATTATCATTATCATTATCATTATCATTATCATTATCATTATCATTATCATTATCATTATCATTATCATTATCATTATCATTATCATTATCATTATCATTATCATTATCATTATCATTATCATTATCATTATCATTATCATTATCATTATCATTATCATTATCATTATCATTATCATTATCATTATCATTATCATTATCATTATCATTATCATTATCATTATCATTATCATTATCATTATCATTATCATTATCATTATCATTATCATTATCATTATCATTATCATTATCATTATCATTATCATTATCATTATCATTATCATTATCATTATCATTATCATTATCATTATCATTATCATTATCATTATCATTATCATTATCATTATCATTATCATTATCATTATCATTATCATTATCATTATCATTATCATTATCATTATCATTATCATTATCATTATCATTATCATTATCATTATCATTATCATTATCATTATCATTATCATTATCATTATCATTATCATTATCATTATCATTATCATTATCATTATCATTATCATTATCATTATCATTATCATTATCATTATCATTATCATTATCATTATCATTATCATTATCATTATCATTATCATTATCATTATCATTATCATTATCATTATCATTATCATTATCATTATCATTATCATTATCATTATCATTATCATTATCATTATCATTATCATTATCATTATCATTATCATTATTATTATTATTATTATTATTATTATTATTATTATTATTATTATTATTATTACGAATCAATCTTTCCCACACACCTGACATGTAACTAGCGGCGGGCGGTTAGAATCTCCACTTAGAAATCGAGCAGCTGTGCAATTCAGCATCTCTTGAATGTAGCTCCATTCTGATAACTTCTTCGTTGAACTGCTTGATAGAGGCCTTGAGCTCCTTCTCGGCTCCTGTAAAATTGGTGCCATTGTCAGACCATACTTCTTTAGGACAGCCACGAACTGCGATGAATCTCTTGAAGGCTTGAAAAAAGGAGTCTGTGGAGAAAGAACTGGCGTCTTCAATATGAATGGCGCGAGTGTTGAGGCATACAAAAATACAAGCATACACCTTCTCCGTGGCACTGCCTCTCTTGACAAGGAAAGGTCTGAAGATGTCTACACCTGTAAACGTAAAGGAAGGTTGAAATAGAGTCAGCCGTTCCTTTGGTAGATCTCCCATGACTTGATTCATCATTGGCACGTGTCGTTTACGATGCTCGAAGTATTTGTGTAGAATTCGACGCACAAGAGATCTTCCTCGTAGTATCCAATATCGTTGGCGTATAGTGGCAAGTACATGTTCTAGACCAGCGTGTCCAAGGAGCTTATGGTAGTATCTGTTAGTATCAGATACGGGGTGATCCTTTGAGAGAATCACTGGATGTGCTGCATCAAAGGGTAGTGGTGAGTTACGAGCTATTCCGCCCACACGTATGACTCCTTCAACCAGTTTCGGGTCGAGGCTTGACAACGTACTGCTCTTCTTCACATGTTTTCGTTCTTGTAGTGCCTGATACTCCCCTTGGAAGAGCTCATGCTGTACCTTACGTACGATTTCATGTCCAGCATCTTGTATCTCTGTCAGCTTGAGAGTATCTGATCGTTGTGGTTGGTCCTTCGGCTTTACTGCGTTGATGAATCTTAACAGCCAAGACATCACTCTTAATAGGCGTGACCATGAGGAATAACGTCACAGTAGCTGTTGGATCTGTGAATCTTTAGCTATGGTCATTGTGGTTGCGACGTTAACGGTAGACTCACATTCTTCGACCTGCTCAAACTTGAAGCATCTCGGAATATACACATTCACAACTTTCGGCATGGCTTGCAGCCGGCACTCTTTACATTGTGACAAATAGGCTTCATCGCATGAGATCTCCGCTCTCCACAGATCCTGCATCGGATCTTGCAGAAGAGACTTAACTGAACACTCCTCTCTTCGTGTGTGGCTTGCTTGCGACTAGGGTCGTGAACTGGAACATGTCGGACTCACCTCCGCATCCCAGTTCAGGATCACGTTGTAAATGTCCCTTTAGGTGATTCAATCTCGCTTCAGCCAACGCGCGGTTATCAGGAAGGCTGGGATTTGGTGAATTTCACAGTAGGCCCAACCTGTAGTTACTGCCTTCCTTACATATAGTATCGTCGATACCCTTGATGGCTCGTTTATCTTCAATTGGCATTGGCCTTGCATCCATTCTTAGGGTTCCGTGCGACTCGATCGTCCAGAATTCTTCTAGCTGTTCATTTAACGTGACATCTTCTACAAGGGTATGGTTAAGGCTCGCTGACTCGGCGGTCGTTCTACGTGTGAATCTTCCATCAAGAACACTCCATCCGAGGCATGAGCGTATGGCAACGGGCTCCTCCGTGTCTCCTCTTCTTACTTCTACAGGTACAATTAAAGACTTCTTGGACGTTGGTTCCGATAAGGACTGATATTTTCTTTCTTTCGACGTCAGGAAATGGAACTTCACGTAGGTGTGGCCATAGACCAGCGGCCTTCAGTACTTTGGTGTGTTTTTAAAAGAGGTATAGCAAGATCTTTAATAGACCAGGCTGATGTGACGCACACTTGTGTTTCGTTATTGGCGTCCACGTCTGCTAGTTTGAATTCAAATTTTACTCCACTTTGCTGAGAGTTACAATCGTTCACAGTTGAGATCAGTAGTTTACTGGGTTTCCCTCTCATACCCAATAGCATGACCAGTGAGGAGTCAATCATTGTAATATTCGAGCCAGAATCCAGAAGTCCATACGTTGTCAAAGAGTGCTCTTCGTGACTAATCACCATTATTGGTACGACCTGCAGTAGGACCTGTTGACATCACTAGAGGTTGAGTATGCTTTGCCAGATGAAGTGATCACTTCTTGTTCGTGTTTCGATGTAGTTTATCCTCCTGCATTGACTAGTTGTGAGGGTTGGCGGTTGACTTGAGTTGTACCTCGTGTATTCTCGTCGAAGAGTAGCATGGTATGCTCGGGTTTGCCGCAACCCGGAACACGACATCTGGTCAAGGACTTGCAAGTTTTAGCATTGTTTTAGCATTGGTTAGTTGAACTCAGGCAGTTGAAGCGTTTTTTACTCTTTACAAAGTCATTTCTTTCCTTAGTAGACTTAGACTTGAAGACTAGGATCACAATGATATAGACGGTGGGGTTTAGAGCAAAACTTATACATATTTCCCACAATTAGGATCCAGTAAATTCTCATACTGTTGATAGCGATCGATGGCGACGGCAAGTCGGGATAGTAGTATAGTTTCACAGTTTCACGTTAACTTGTATTGTATTGTATTGTATTGTATTGTTGTCTTGAAACAGACATAAAGCTCAACCAACCTTCTGACAATTCAAAAACGTTCTTGATAATGCTAATGCCTTAAGGTTTAGAAGCTGCACCCTACGCGTCGTGGTTTCCCTTCGCTTTAGAAGCTGCACCCTAGAAGCTGCACCCTACGAGTCGTGGTTTCCTTACGCTTCTCTCGTGTTCTCCCAACATCCCGCCTGTTTAGATCAGAGTATATATCACGGAAAACTGTCTTAATTATAATGTCAATAACAATGTACTATTTTTACTCAGAAAACCCAACCAGCATGTTTGATTCTAGTGGATACATTTCAACCGTCATCCCAAATTCCTTCGTTGCATATCTACTTCATGGAGTGATTGATGGAATAACGTGCATGCGATATTGCACCCTTAATGACGTGTGCAAGTCATTCGCCTATAGTCCCATGTTAACTACTTGTATCCTGAGCAACGCCACCTCAGACCGATTTCAGAGTGAAATGGTTTGGAAATACCAGCAGGATTATCAATACTTTCAAAGACTTGAAGTATTCTCAGTGGAACTATAGACTATTTGCACCAGTCCCTTTCAAAGCGATCATAAATAAGAGCTCGATCCCATGCACACTCCATGTGTAGTTTCGTATGAAGCTCGATGCTGCAATTGAATTGTGTCATCTATGTCGACGACACAGTAGGGTTTTCCGACTTTGGTACTAATAGTACCAGATACTAATTAGCATACGTGTTTACCGTTATTAGAATTTCTAGGAGTTGCATGTGTTCAAAATATTACATCAGTTCTGAGTAAGAATAAAAAATAAGAACAATATTGCGGAAATAATGACAAATTAACACTGGTACTATCATCTGGCACTATTAGTGCCAAATCTGCCTTTGTGCCGGTAAATCGGAAAACCCTAGTTAATTTTAATCTCCCTCTCAAGCTCTCCGTCTCCTGCTATGTTCAGTTTTCCCTCCCTCCCTTTCCCTTTATTGATCATTCTTGTTTTGCTCCTTTTTGACAGAACGCGGTTGCAATTTTCTCCAATCTTATTTAAGGAGCGTGAAAGGGATAGGTGTAAATAGGAAAACTATAATTTATCATGCGCAGCAACTGGAACCTCGACTTGAAACTATCATTCGCGATCACTGAACGGAACTGTGAAAAGGACTATACACCTTATTCCAAAATGGCGACCTTTTGTTCCATTGGCCCTTGTTACCTCACTCTCATGAAATTATTCTTTTGTCTTTCATGAGCTTGAGTGAATTTAAAAGACAAGAATAATTTCATGAGAACGAGACATCAAGGGCCAGTCAGCCATTTTGGAATAAGGTGTATTGTTTGTTAATGCATGTTTGCACATTTCTTACATTCTTTGGACTTAATTAATTAACTAAAATTAAAATAATAATAATAATATCAACCCCTATTTCCACAAAATTGGTATTTTAGAAACGTATCTAAACCGAGGTGCAGTTTTAATTTCCTGGAGAAAGGTCACGTGACTTCTTGGTGTAATTGGAGACAATAATAGTCTGCTTGCAGACGATAGTAAAAGTCCGGTTTAGCAGTACGCAGACTATAGCAATAATCGAAATCAACATAACAATAAAACCATTCTCGTATTTTATTGTAGTTTATAAAATAACTATTTGAAATCACGTATTTTGATTGGTTGAGGCGCGTGCTTTATGAGAGCACACAGCACGCGCGTTTGCATGTTGATCAATTTGTATTTTATAAAAGAAATAAAAAACTTGCTTTCTGTGCTGTATGCAGTTATAAAGCACTTGGGGATTGTCAGAACACTCGAGAAGTGTTGAAAAGCACTCCGCTTCGCTTCGTGCTTCTCTTAACACTTCTCTCGTGTTCTGATAACCCCGCGTGCTTTACAACTGCACACAGCACGCGCGTGCGTTTTCTATTTCTTCATTAGACGATTTAGACAAAGTTTTTAAAAACAGCTACTGAATGTATTACACAAAGCAATAATATAGATAAGATTAGATTATTATTAGATGACATCTTTGATGTCGACTTAAGCCTGGTTTTCACTAGCGACGCAAACGCAAGTGCAAATGCAAGAGACCTTATTTCGTCGTGAAAACCGTTTGACGCAAGCGCAAGATATCAAACATTTTCCTTTTTTCTTGCGTTTGCGCTTGTGCTTGCGCGTGGCACTAGTAAAATAGTGTGTTTGCGCTTGCGCGCTTATTCACGTCTCGTTTTCACTATGAAATTAACCCTTGTGTTTGCGCTTGCGTTTCCCTATAATTAAAAACACATATGATATAATTAAAAACACAGAAACAACGCCATGACGTTAAAATATGTCAGTTTTACAACTTGGTATGGTTACCAGCACTCATTCCTTTGTCAAAGTGACTGATTTGCTCAAAATTACTCAATTATTACGGTCTCAAAATAAGGACCAACATGTTTATTTCCCCCTCTGGCTTTAATCATTGGTCATCTATGGACTCCCTATTTTTAAATGAATCGGCTACAATCACAATAGAGCTTAACTATTTAAACAATAGAGTAGTAGAATCGAGCTATGGCATTATGCTGTGATAGTTGACGCGGAAACTGGATGTTCAGAAAAACAAATAGGACTATGAAGTTTTGAGGAACACCCAGTTTCCAAGGGCAACTATCACAGCATAATGCCCGAGATTTTAACTGCTCTCATTTTATTACCTATCGTTTATAGAGTGATTTTCAATGACCGTGAACGAATATAGGCAAACTAATAGTTAGTATTATCAAATTCATGAATAATTCATGACCTATTAGTCCAATCGCAATGTCCATTGTGGTCACATGTACAGACCTTTACATCCCAATAAAGGATTGATGTTTTAAGCATCAGTTTCATTAACTCTCATCGTCCAAGCGGTAGGGGTGATCGGCGCTCTTTAAGGGCTGAAAATATTTCCTGCATGTACATACCTTTAAGGGTTCTCTCAAAAGTCAATTACATAACATGACTCTGTACCTGTAAGGGTCATTTTTATTTGGCTTTGGTAGTAAGAATAAGCTCAAATGCCAAGAATATCGCGCAGTCGAACCTTTCAGGTGTTAAAATCAACAAGGCTTTGACAGTTCTCTTAATTATGCGTATCTTTTAGGGGTCATTTGCGAAATCGACCGCCGATCACCCCTACCACTTCAGGGACAAAAGGAGTACACCCCCCGAGGGATAAATGCATGTCGATAATAAAGCACTGGAGCTATACATTCAAAGAAAATAACAATCAAAGGAAATAAATCTTACTGAATCACATTTGTAGTTGCTAATTTTACAATACGCTCTAACCAATGACTTTAAGTTCCTGGGAGACCCAAAACGGCTGAGTAGATACAACTCAAACTATTGAGTAAATCGTTGTATTCAGGATAACACTAAGGGGCTGTTTATATGAAGGCGAGTTGTCCCTGCTAGCCGGGATAACTCTATTGTTTTGAGTCCCCCGGGAATATAAAACAAAAGAATAAACGGGAATTAAATCAAAGTATTTAGTTCTCTTTACTCCAAATCGAGCAAAAATGTCCTCAATGCTATGAGTATACTCTACTCGGGATAGAGTGAAAATCTAGAAGTTTGAGTAAAGAATACTAACAAAAAGTAGTAGTAGTAATACCTCTCGAAAGAAATTCTATTGAGCGAGCATTATTATTACATGTGAGTAAAGGTGATGTTACACGGGACAACTCGCAACAACAACTTTCCGCGCAACATTTGTTGCGCGGAAAGTTGTCTCGTGTAACATGGCGCGCGGTCACAACTTTTAGCGATTTTTTGTTGCGGCAACATGTTGCGAGTTTTTCAACGACCATCAAAAACCTGCAACAAAATATGACGAATTTGTTGCAAGTTGATCCGTGTAGCACGCGCGTCGTCAATGCGCAGCATAAGCTTGTCAACAACGGTACGAGTTGGTGAAAAGCCCCTCTTTTCTCGCGCCTTTTAAGCCATTCCCTTGTCCACACATCTCTGGATTTCTTCTTTGGTTGTTCTTCGTTGTCATCTTCAAAACTATTGGCCAATAACAGCATCAAAACAAAGTTTGCATTACGAGGAAGAGCCCACTGCTCGACCGCCATCTTTGTTTACAAATGTGGCCGCGCGAAGAGTAGTTACTAAACCGATGTTGCCATTACGACGTTGCGTTAAAAGTTGACCCGTGTAACATCACCTTAACGAACAAAATCTCGCGCGCTACATGCTAGAACTGCATCGTGTACAATTTGAAACTGCATCCCTGATTCCGTATCATTACGTCATTCCCACATTCTTATTCCAATCATTCTTTGCATTCCAATCATTCTTTAGATTACTTCTACGAACGTCTACGTGCGTGTGGAACCAAATCTAATAACGGTAATCAGTGTCGCGCGCGTATTTAAAATTGAATCAGCATTTTTCTTAAAAATGTTGAATTTGCAGCCAGGATTCATATTAAAATACAAATTGGTTTGACTCTGGCCTGATTTTAGTGTTATTTCTTTAAGGTGGCTCGAGGTAGTTTTGAATGGCGCACACATCCCTTTTTGAATTTGCAATTACATGATCTTACCTTCGCCCCATGAATGTGAATTTTTTACCAAATGACAGTCTTGGATGAAAGTTTTGAATGATGTTTTAATTATGCTAATCAAAGTTTCCATAGCAACGATAAACACCTTTTTTGTAAAATGGTTTTTCTTAAATATCTTTTGAATTTGAGCTGATTGCGAAAAAAACAATAAATGTGCTATAAACTGCTACGTTTAGCACATCAATTGGGAAAGTTAGAAGAAAAGTTATCTGTTCGATAACGAATAAATCACGAAAACATTTAAATGTGTATTTTGTTCGTGTGTAAATATAAGCGGTCATAACATTTCATAGGATGCACAAATTATGATTGTAATACTGCAGAATGTTTCCTTGGACCTCCATTTAAACTCCCTGCGGAAAGCTCTGGTTAATATGTAGGTAATGCAGAGATCGAGCTTTTTATTAAAATGAAGTTTTGCTTGACGTTTTCACTCTTTCATAACTACGATCACAATTGCGTATAACTCACAAAAGAACAAACGAAAATGAGTGATATCTTTGCAATACAGTTTTAGATATATAGTTAATAATGTTGCAAAATTTCAGTCAAATCCATATAAAAGAACGTTTTTAAAAGTAGCGCCGAAGTTGAAGTACGAAAGTAGCGCCCGCCGAATGAAAATTTACTACAACGAGCGTGACATAACGTGTTTATTTCAAAGGCTAATTAACATGCAGCGCACAGTGTTAAATTCCTCTATGCACGCTTAGTCTAATGAGAAATCTTTTTTATATTGTAATTATTGAAAGTTTCTTATTCTCATCGCGCATTCCAGCTCGAATACAACATGGGTCGTACTTTTCATGTAGATGTTAAACGTGGGAAAAAGGAACAATTAAAAAAGTCGAGGGAAAAACGGTGAAAGGAACAACCAGTTATATTAAAGCGACCCACCCGAAAAAGCAGCAAGACATGTACCCCTTCTTCGAACAACCCGCACGCCTGATTTCTTGAAGGAGAATTACATCATAAACATGAAATGTCTTCTGGATGGGTTGAAGGCGTGTTGCAGTTGTAATGAAGATTCATTACTTTTAGAAGATGTCAAAATGAGAATAAGAAACTTTCAATAATTACAATATAAAAAGAATTCTCATTAGACTAAGCGTGCATTGAGGAATTTAACACTGTGCGCTGCATGTTAATCAGCCACTGAAATAAACACGCGATGTCACGCTCGTTGTAGTAAATTTTCATTCGGCGGGTGCTACTTTCGTACTTCAACTTCGGCGCTACTTTTAAAAACGTTCTTTTCTATGGATTTGACTAAAATTTCGCAATATTATTGACTATATATCTAAAATTGTACTGCAACGATATCACTCATTTTCATTTGTTCTTTTGTGAGTAATACGCAATTGTGATCGTAGTTATGAAAGAGTGAAAACGTCAAGCACAACTTCATTTTAATAAAAAGCTCGATCTCTGCATTACCTACATATTAACCAGAGCTTTCCGCAGGGAGTTTAAATGGAGGTCCAAGGAAACATTCTGCAGTATTACAATCATAATTTGTGCATCCTATGAAATGTTATGACCGCTTATATTTACACACGAACAAAATACACATTTAAATGTTTTCGTAATTTATTCGTTATCGAACAGATAACTTTTCTTCTAACTTTCCCAATTGATGTGCTAAACGTAGCAGTTTATAGCACATTTATTGTTTTTTTCGCAATCAGCTCAAATTCAAAAGATATTTAAGAAAAACCATTTTACAAAAAAGTTGTTTATCGTTGCTATGGAAACTTTGATTAGCATAATTAAAACATCATTCAAAACTTTCATCCAAGACTGTCATTTGGTAAAAAATTCACATTCATGGGGCGAAGGTAAGATCATGTAATTGCAAATTCAAAAAGGGATGTGTGCGCCATTCAAAACTACCTCGAGCCACCTTAAACGTTTCGATCTACACTTAGACCTTCATCAGTGATCGTTACAAACTGAGTAAATTAAACCAAAATCAGGCCAGAGGTAAACCAATTTGTATTTTAAGCATTTTTCTTGTTTTTCTCTTCTATGCCATAATTTCTAAAAGTGACACAAAAGTTTTATTTATTTACTATACCAGGTTTGTTGTCATTATTTCTTATTTTAAGTTTGACCTACAAGTTGGTGTATTCTTAAACAATCTAGATTATTATAGAGTCTGCGTATGTTGCTAATGCTTAGTGTGAACCTGTGATGCATCATCGGTGAATAATAATAATAATAATAATAATTGTTAGGCATCATCGTTGCATAATAATTTTGCTGTGCGTACCTTGTCCTCTGATATAAACACGGTAGCCAGCCAATCACAGCGCGCGTACTATCAAGAAAGAAAGTCATGGGTGCGTGCATTAATAACATGCGAGTAACGTTAACAAATCAGGGTTTTCTATGGGTCTGTACTGTAATCGACAATCAAAATTACGTCACAAATGATCAAAACTCAAGTGACTTCGATTTGTTTTTTTTTACCATCAATAAGCGAAAAACAACTAAAAAACGTTTGAAGAAAACCGTTTTATCCGCTTGCGCAAGGATGTCGTGAGCACAAGCAGGTCTGGACTGTAATCGACAATGGCTCTCAGCCAATCAGCGCGCGAGAAATTTACAAGTTATGGTAAAAATTTGTCTCGCGCGCTGTACACTTCTAGAACTCGGCATTATGCGCAATTCATTACGTCATTGCCACATTCTTAACATCCCAATCATTCTTTGCGTTCCAGGATTGCGTTCCAAAACATTCTTTAGATTCTTTTTTTGCACAAGTCATGGAGCCAGATTCAACTGAAAATCAGTTTTGCGCGCACATTTCGAATTGAAACAGTACTTTCCTGACTTTTCTTTCGCATGCCATGATTTGTTTTCCAATTAAGCTCTGACCGAGTACACTATGTTTCATGGGCGGTTACAATTAATGAAAACCAATTTCCTAAACGTACGTTATAAATGCTCATTATCATACTAAGAACATAATGCATAAATAAATAAATAAATAAATAAATAAATAAATAAATAAATAAATAAATAAATAAATAAATAAATAAATAAATAAATAAATAAATAAATAAATAAATAAATGGAACGTACTAAAGCTAAATGATGCTATAAAATAGCACGTATATTCTTGACTTGCTCATGACCAGAAATAGATATATCATATTTCAGTATAAATTTAAAACATAACATGTCAGTGTATTTTACACATTTATGAAGTTTCAGAGCTGTATTCTAGCACTTAAACCTGGTTCACACTAGTGACTTAAGCATAAGCATAAGGAACATACGCAGACTCGGTTCGGCTTTTGTCTTTTCTCACCTATTAGAGAAAAGCTTCGCCGAGTCATGTCATTTTTCGCTTTGAGTTGTGCAAAATCATCTTCTTTCTCGAAATCTGAATGTTCCATGTCAGTTTTCGCAATGCTTTGCTTAAAACCGTTTTCTTTTTACTTCAAATTCGTTACGGATATTTCGTACATTGGCATCAATACCATTTAATATCCCAAGACTGGGCACTATCAAGTGTTGTGAACTCGAGAAAGTCTCCTTCACGTGGTGTTTGATAATCGCCAGTTGGTTCTGTAAACCACGTAAACCTTGCCAGGTAGCATCCGCTCGCACAGACTCAACGATATCAATGATAATATCATCGGGTAAGGCGTCACGTAATTGGTGGATGTTGATATATATTTGATTATGATGTCTGCGAAAAAAAAAAAGAAAAAAAGAAAAAAGAAAAGTTAGTTTTGAAAAAAAGTGTGAATATTATCAATATTGTGCACAGTAGTGGGTAATGGAAAGCAAATTTTGACGCACGCTAGGTGCTATATATAAATTATTAGAGTGGTTTTCATTAACACTCTTTAGTGTATCACTCTTTAATACACTCTAATTCCATTGTGTTCTTTTGTTGTTATTTGGCTATACACTTTGTTTCACGGGTTAATGAAAACCACTCTATATTTTCTTTTATACTCTGTACCAATTTAGAATTATTGTTGAATAGACCATGTCACAATTCTCGTCGATCAACCTCAGCCTCGAAAGCGTGTAATATATTCTTTAGAATTTGTTAATAGCCCGTGGAATTTTTAAGTTTTTCAATTGTTTGATAAGGTGTGCATTCCTTGTTTGATAAGGTGTGCATTCCTTAAACTATCGCGAGCTTTAGTCAAATTGTAAAGAATATGTTACACACTACCGAGGCTGAGGTTCATCGACGAGAACCGCGAAAAGGCTTATTAAATTATTCATAGCCTAGACTTTGATTGAACTTTCTAGAAAGTTGTCAAGGATGTTAGTTTAGAATGGTTGATAAAAAGGTTAGCATTCTCATACAGTCTCTGCTTTGACTTGGAATAATAGAAAAATGACCTTTTTAAAAATCCTTTAGCAGGAACAAGTGTTCTACTAATAGTCCCCTTCACAGTTCCCTGCGCCATCTTGAGAGACGGGCCTTTGCATCGAAATGAGACGAACGTTGAGCTTGCAATGATAGAGGCACGTGAATAATTGTCTCGCAAAAAGGTCTCTATCACTGCAAGCTCAACGTTCGTCTTGCTTCGATGCAAAGGCCCGGCTACCTTTCAAGATTGAGCGGGGAACTGTGAAAAAGACTATTGGAGAGACTTACACTCACTATGGAATGTGCTATGCTTTCCTTTTTAACGCATATAAATGTATACACCGTTTCCGTGAAAATTTGTCTCCCGTGAAAAGCACACAAGCTAGTGGCGCAAAGGATCATGGATCAGTTCAGAAGCTAAATGTGCATTCCGAACGCCTTTCTTGTGTTTGATAAGTCAAAACGGACATTTCTCAATAACATATTGACAAGTGTAGCAATGTGGCCATGAAATCCCTGCGTTCTAATAAAGTATACATATAGGTAATCCATAATCCCCTGCGCTACTAGCTTGTAGGCTTTTCACTTCACGGGTGACAAAGTTTCTCGGAAAGTATTTATAATGGTCATGGTCATCAAAGATCAATACCTGGTAAAAATCAGGATTTCCCCTCGCTTTGAGTCAACAAGGATACCCACTCCTTCTTGAATACCAGTGACGTCATTAGCTTGGTGCAGTATTGTTTCTGATTGACCTAAAGCTAGAACATCACCGATAGGGACCACGAAAAACTTTTGATGAAGTGCTTCAATCAGGTTAAAGGGAACTTGGCTTAGTGATAACTAATGGAGAAAAACAAAAGGGAGGAAACAATAGAATAAGTTTTGAATAAACCATTCCATCATTCCAACAAAGCATTCCATCAATAAATAATATATATTTTTTCTGTCTGTACTTATAAGCCCTATTTATTATTTTTTTATAAGCTTAGTGTTTCTCAAAGGTATTTGCTTGTTGTTTAAGCTACTCTGAATTTCGACTTCACAGCTGTTTCAAAAATGCAGATACATGAGAAAAATATTGCATGCCCTTGCCCCAAACAATATGCCCAACAATGGTTGGCTTGTGATTACTGAAGAATGGTGCACTCCAGAAGCGAAATCATGTTGACCACAGTACTGCTATCCATAGAGCAGATTTCGTACGACTGTGAAAAATTCAGTGCTGTGTCGTGCCTTGCCGCGGCCATGATGTTTCTGAAATGTTTAATGTTCCTTTCCGTGCCTTGACCCTGTTCATGCCGTGAGCTTTTCATAGTCATACGAAATCTACTGTAATATACTGCTAGGTACTTACAGTAGTCAAAGTAGAAATGGCTTTAAGAGCTGTTATGTCCCTTTCAGCTTGTCTTGTATCACCTTTCTGTGATATACTACAATCTCCATTGACAAGCTGATTAATATCCAAGGTAACAGAGCCACAACTTGTAACATGTCTTAAGAAAGCTTGGTTGTCATGACAATCAGTCCATGATAATGCCACCATGCATGTATAATGCTTTTCTTTCAAAAACAATGGCAAGCTTGTTACCAAGGCAACACTATAGTCAGTACACACATCATGTTTTTTTCTTTTTGGTGTTGGTTCAAGGACGATGTTGCTTTCTTGATTGACAGTTAAAAGTCTTGGATTGTTTGTATCGTGTACCATGTAGCAAGATGAATAAAGGTTGTCATTTGAACAACTTAGAAGAGATAATGAAATGTCTGATATACACCTGAAGAGAAAGAAAAAATTACTTGAAAAAGGAAATGAAAGAATGACATACAAGAAGGCTGTATTTTTAAACCTTTTCTCGTCATGCTTCAAATCAACTCCAATTATCCAATTGCTGCCAATTACTCTCTGCCAGACTGCTGACACGTTGTGACTTATACCACAGTGTGTTTGCTCATGTCGGCCATCTTGACTTTTAGCTTTGAAAATGACTATGAATAAAACAAATCCAAATTAACATAAATTGACTAATAGGTAACAGTGTGTCTATCATGATGTATGTTAAATAAATTTAATTTTAAATTAATTTTTCACTTGTTACCACCATAAGTGTTTCCTAGGTGATGGTATCTAATTTGATGTGCTATTATCAGATCACAAGCAATACTAGGTTTTATCTTTTTGTGTAAGGTGTTCTTAGCATAAAAAAGAATTTACAGTTTCAACATGGAAAAGTTTGATGTAAAAATGCAAACTTTTCTATATGTAAAAGAATTAGAAAGATGAGGATCGACTGCCACAGATGTATTTGTAGTTGTAAACACCATCTTTTGAACATACTTTTATGCAAGAAAACAATAAATACCAGTCCTACTTAAGTTATGAAAACAAATATTGTGTCAAAGGTACAGATCAGTAAAGCAAATAAACCTTGAACAACATAGCTATTATGTTAAAAATTACCTTCACTATATGCATTTCCAATTAATGACACCAAGTTTGAGCTCTGATGAAAAAATTTAGATTAAATCATTACAAACACCTACTTTTGTGCTTTGATGATCATCACAGTACCTAATAACTGCAATGCAAATTAATATATTTATAATACACTTATACGATTCATGAATAATTAATGAGGATTTTACAAAATAAATCACATCTGTGACGAAAGATGCGTTTTAGAAACCAAATCGTCCTCATTTGCATAAATTTTAATTTTAATTTTCTCGACCAGATTTATTTTTATCTTGAACTAGCTTTGAACTTTCACAAATACTATATAATATTTGTGTCCAACTGTATGAGATATACAACAGCTAGTCTATGAGAGATAAAGATCGGCCGCTCACATTCTATATATTACAGTTTGTTCTTCTGTATTTGAGTAATGTAAAGGTTATCACGTTATCCATGTTTATAATCATGACTGATTTAACAATTTATCTGATTACTTTGTAATTTGACAAGCAGCGTTCTAACTCACATGTGAGAGATAAGTTAGTGTTTTATGTCCAAAAGTGTTGTTAATTTTGTTTCTAAATCTACTGAGTTAACCAAATAAAATCATACAAATTTAACTTACTATACAATATTTATGCAGATACATTCAATTATTTACCTTTCTATGGGCTGTGATATCAAGGTTTCTCTTGTAATTATCTGGAATGTTACACAGCATTTTGCAGGTATTGCTAATCAGTTTTTTCTTGTCATTGTACTCCATTCTTAGCTCAGATAAATGAGATTTACTTGCCTGTTATGTGAAAAAAAGCAGACTGAGTACGAAATAATTGGAATTTTTTTTGGGGGGGGGCTTCTATAATTGCAATTACATTAATTGCTTTATATTCTGTGACAATCATACTCATACACAATTTAATAACCGCAGATCAGACCAACATTTATCTACATATCATTGTACTCTGCGGTCGAATGAACTCAACAAAACGACGTCCTACTAACATATGTGGCTTCATAGCTTAGTTGGTAGAGCATTGCACTGGTTCTGCAAAGGTCATGGGATCAAATTCTGTTGAAGTCCCGAAAAAAATATTTTGGGCTTCTATAATTGCAATTACATTAATGCTTTATATTCCGTGATGATCATACTCATACACACGAAATCATTAGAAATTTTATATCCTCAATCATTTTATTAAGTTAATCAATTTCATATAAATGTCCATCTCACCCATCCTCGGGAACCCAGGGGTAATCTTCTGTCGCTCGTTTCTCGCTCCCAGAATAAATACCCCTGGGAACGTAGTCTGTTGGAGCTTGTTCCGGAAGTCAAAATTCAAACTTATTTAACGACTTTCTTTGAATGGTTATCTTGATTTCCAATCAGGAAAAAGCTGAATTTTGACTTCCGGAACAAGCTCCAACAGACTACCCCTGGGTTGACGGTTCCCGAGGATGCATCTCACCTGGAGTCTTGTTCTTAAAGCTTGAACAGTGAACAGAATGCATTCACTGTTTGATTGACTTTTCTGAGACAGTGAACTCTGATTCCCACAGTTTTCCTGAAAATTAAAAAAAAAGAATGAATGAGTAATGTAATGTGGTGCTCATATAGTGCTTTTCAGCATGCTGTTCAGTTACACAGTAAAGCTTTTTGTTTTTTTAAGTTATTTATTTATACAGCTTTTTTACCATGCTATTCAAAGGCGAAAAATAAACTAACAGGAAAAGGCATGGTATGGCTCACACAACAGAGCTTGGCTCCAAATAAAGTGTGGCCATTAAGAAACAAAATTTACATACAATATACAAATACTTTTAAAATAGCGAAAAATATGTATACATGTGCAGTAATTCAAATTTATTTAATAGCAAGTTAAGTACCTTATAAGAAGCAATAGTGACTCCATTCAAGTCAGTTAGGACAAAGTCCCTTATAATGTTGTCTACATTCCCATTATCCTGTAGCAAACAGACTTGATTGGTACCATTTTCCAAAAAATCACCAACTAAAGCAACTCCTTGATTGGACCATTTATTTAGCAGCTAAAAGTTTAAAATATAATAATAAACATTAAATTATACATAAATTGGTGTAGTGTTTTTCCTTTGCTGTGAGTTAAATGTCAAAATGCAACAAATGTAAGTTCCGTTCTTAAAAAAAAGGGATGGCGAATGGTACCTTCAAAAACGCTAAGTCTCGGAGTCTCGAATTTTTCTAAATTGTTGGTCTCAAAATCTCATTTTTTAAAAACCACTATCTCGGAGTCTTGAATTACTTCCAAGGCTAATATGTTCTACGTTATGTTTACATTTCCGAAAAAATGTATAATTTAAGCATATTAATTAGATTAGATAGTAAGATGTTGTTGCAGTAAAATCTCGTTCTCGGAAAACATAAAGCAAAAAAATCTTGGTCTCGAATTTTGAAAATCTCACAGATCGAGTCTCGATCTCGAATTTTAAAACTTCCATCTCACTGTCTCGGAAAATCTCGGAAGGACCATTCGCCAACCCTAAAAAAGATTCATCTTGCAATAGCTCACTGGCTCAAATTGAATCTGACAATTCAAGTATATAATTGTTCTCACTTTCGTTTTAATATATCAGTTATATCACATTTACACTTTTTCTTTCTTTCTTTCTTAATCCTTTTCTCTTTCGTTTTTTTTACACCGTGCAGTGACGGTTTCATGTTTGCAAGGTTTTTCTATGTAGATCTATGTAGATTGATGTCTCATTTCTAGGCATACCTTATTGTGTGAAATATTTATCAAGCAGACCATCTTTTCTTTTGACTTGACTACAGCAAAGACATTTCCATTTCCTGACTGGAAGAAACAAAGATAATGATTTGAATTGCTAACAACTGTCAATCAAAAGTAATGGCATTTTGATTGGTGGAATGCTGTCAATGATATCAAAACTATTTTTTTTTCAATTGGAGTGCATTTAGTCAAATTGGTAAATAGTTATATAAAGTTAGTTAGATATTTAGTTAATGTCACCTAAAATATTAACAGCCTACTAAACTAATGGTAAAGCAAATCAGGGGGTTCCCCTAATAAAACGATCAACAAATATTCACAAGAAAAATATGGCATACAATCTTGCCGTTCTCCCCAGGAAATAACTAATTATTAATAATTTCATATGATTTCAAATTTATTTATACTACATCGTCTGGGTGTGCGCATATCCAGCGTGGTTGTTCCTTGTGGTGTAGTTGGTTAACACATCCAACTAGAAAGCCGATACTGTGGTGCTCAATTCCCGCCAAGGGCATATTATATTTTTCTCATGCACCTGATGATGTCAACTATAATTTCAACAATTTGACTAAATGCACTCTATACAAACCTTTATAATATCAATGTGACATGGATCATCAAATGGTAGCTGCCAATGTGCTACAGCTTTGCCTTCTGTGAACCTTATCAGCTGACCTTTTGTTGTCCCAGCATAAATTACTTGGACTCTTTGAGACTCACTGTTTTGTATACTATTAAGTAACAAGTCATTTTCCTCATACACATTTATACAAGTCACAATGGAGAAGTATATATTTGGAATAAACTTTTGACTTGGGAGATTTCCATCTTGAGAATCGACTACAATAATACTGTCTGTAGAAGTTCGTGCAATAGTAAGAAGGCGGTCTTTTGCAATGCCAGACCATAAAGCTGTCAAATTTTCAACGTTGTCGTTTTGATATTTAAATGAAGTATGTGTGGTAGAATGACACAACGAATTACGAAGAAAGTGGACTTCATATCTACACAGCCAAGAAAAGCTCGGTCCATCAGAAAGCATGATAGATGTACAAGAAAGCCGGGAAGGAAGAGAGAAAGCCGCCACTTTGATGAGGGTTTTCTCGTTGACAAGGAAATACAAACGGAGAATTGAATCAGTTTTTGAACCATTATCTTCAATTAATAAACATGGCTGTCTAAGTCCTGTAGATTCTTCCAAAATACACGAGAAATCCAATACTTTGATATCCTGACCAGCATTATCAAGGCTCAGTTGATTTTCTTTCAGTTTTATAAACTTGTTTTCATCCTTGTCAAACGCGAAAACCAAAATGTTTATGCCTCGATGTAGATGTTGTAAAATCCATATTTCACTTCTAAAAGCCACAGCATGAAGCCTAGACATCACTTGTTATACTGCTACAAGACTTTCTTGAACAGTTTATGAGAACAGAAGTTTTTGCACATCTACACAAACATCTATCACTTTCCACTTCATATTTTGGAGGGAAGAAATCTTCTTCATTGGACAACCGCTGGTCTATTGTTTTGCTGTGTGATTTATTCAGTTAAACTTTTATAGTCTAATTACGATGTGCAATTTTAGACTTTTGGACATTTAACGGAGTCAATGACATCTATT
Organism: Metridium senile; assembly: GCA_949775045.1. NCBI lineage: Eukaryota > Metazoa > Cnidaria > Anthozoa > Actiniaria > Metridiidae > Metridium > Metridium senile. The sequence continues at coordinate 53,611,503 of OX459095.1, forward strand.
TTGCTTGTAAGAACGTATTTTGAGGCATAAATCGCGAAAATATAATTATTTTACAAAGTTTTTTTTTACAATTCTATGACCATGCGCAATTCTTTTTCTCTCTCCACGTGCGAAGCGACAAGGAACGCCTGTCTGCAAACGGCTCTGCTCGTTTGACAAGAAACATGTCGACTTCAGTCTATCGCTTCTATCAAACGCCAGGACTATCTCCTGGAGCCAATGAAGTTGTCCTTTCGAAGCTTAAAAGTGTACTTCCTAGTCACGATATTAAAAGTTTCACAACCGAATTGTGTTTCTACGTAAATGCCGACCAAGAGTTGACTAAAGATGAGCAAGCACAACTTCGACGTCTCTTCAGCAAACCATTCCAAGCCGACAAGACTGCAGAAAACTCTCAAATCACCGCAGTAAAAAGCTCTTCTGAAAACACATCGGTTATCAGCATTGAAATTGGTCCGAGATTGAACTTTTCTACAGCCTTTTCCACAAACGCGGTCTCCATATGCAAAGCTGTTGGATTAAACAAAGTTGACAGAATTGAACAATCTCGACGGTATTTCATTGAAATACAACCAAAAGATGACAATTCAAATCTCTTTGGTAAAGACGAGGAGCAGAAACTGGTGGACGAACTACATGACCGTATGACAGAGTGTAGATACATGAATCCTATTGAAAGTTTTAGCATTGATATCAAACCAGATGAGTGTTATGATGTTGATATCCTAAATCAAGGCAGGGCTGCACTAGAGAAAGTCAATAACGACCTCGGCCTTGCTTTCGATGACTGGGATCTTGATTACTATACTAATTTGTTCAAAGAGAGAGTCGGTCGTAATCCAACCAATGTTGAGTGTTTTGATTTGGCCCAGTCCAATAGTGAACATTCACGTCACTGGTTCTTCAGAGGTAGACTTGTGGTTGATGGTAAAGAAATTGACAACTCCTTGATGAAGATGGTCATCAAAACACAGGAAACAAGTAATGACAACAATGTTATAAAGTTTAGTGATAATAGCAGGTAAAGGCGATTATTGTCATGTTACCTAACTAAGAGCCTGGGGGAGGGGGGGGGGGTTTACTCCCTTAGAAAATGGATAGGGGTGCTCGATAGACCTTTTAGGGTCAAAAATAAGACCCTCACATACCTTTAAGGGTCTTAAATGGCACCATACCTTTAGGGTCAATTTTCGAACTTACATGTAAGATTACATCTTTTGCATGTGACAATTAACGTCCCTGCTAGGACGTGGTCACATGACCTTGTTATAAAAACCAATAGCAGAATGGCAACATATTTGAAAGAAATTGTCAAAGTAAGCATTCTCTGGAAGTATATTATCAATAACCATAATTGTATGTATTTATTTTTTTAAGTACAACAAATAATATTGTTAATTCATGCTTTTACTTGTCTATTACAGTGCTATCAAAGGGTTTAATGTGGCTCTTCTAAAACCACATGACGTCACCACATCAAGCAAGTTCCATTTACACAAAGACTCAACAAGGCACATTATCTTTTCTGCAGAAACACACAACTTTCCTACAGGTAAAAGTTTCAGACTTGAAGTATTATTTTTGTACTTTTTGTTTGATTGTTTGTTTTATTTGTTGTTTTGCAACTATTTTGAATTGATATTATCCTTCAAAATAAGGCTCTCGTATTGTGTACCAGAAATAATTGTTTTACGTACATGTATACAAAAGCATAGACTGTATTGTTTTGTGTATTGTGAATCCCATTATTTGTTAATTAGTATATATAAAGAAATCACCAAATAGTATTTGATTATGGTTATTTTTAGGTGTTGCTCCATTTCCTGGTGCTACCACTGGTACTGGTGGTCGTATAAGAGACGTCCAGGCAGCAGGAAGAGGTGCTCATGTTGTGGCAGGAACAGCTGGTTATTGTTTTGGAAACTTACATATTCCAGGTAAAGTACTAAATTATATAATTAAACTGTTGCCTTGCCTGTTGTTAATTGCTAATACATTGCCTAGGACCAAAGAATCCAACAACATTTGTTGACACTTGAGGAAATTATGTGGCAAAATAAAGACATCCCGTGTTGTTTTCGAGCAAAATGGCTTTAAAGTCGGCATTTGCTGCATTTTTTGCAAGCAGCAAGAAATTTAGTAAAAAATGCTAGTCATAATAAAAAGGCCCTAAAATGTTTTTGAAACTCATAATATTTGGAAATAAAATGTGTAAATAATTCCCAATAATTGGAAAGAAAGAGCCATGCGTAGTAGGATGCGCGTGAACATTCCACGCAAACGTCCTTAATTGAAATAAATTCAATGGTCTTTCATATACAACAATGTTTCTAATGAAAGATTTAGAATAAAAAAGTAGCTTTATACTGTATAATCCATAAAATATTACTATTTAGTACTACAATGTATTAATGTTCCACACTTTAAATGTTTGTACTTGACTGGTTTTCACTAACAAGCTTCAATTCACAATGAAGGTTATGATCTACCATGGGAAGAAGCTAACTGTTCATACCCCAATAACATGGCACCTGCACTAGAAATTGCTGTGCAAGCAAGCAATGGAGCATCTGATTATGGCAACAAGTTTGGTGAACCAGTGGTAACTGGTTTTGCAAGATCATTTGGAATGAAAATGCCTGATGACGAGAGGCGTGAATGGATCAAACCTATCATGTTTAGTGGTGGGATGGGGATGCTTGACGACTGTAATATACACAAACTGCAACCTGAGAAAGGTGAATACTGTGGTCATTTATCTTGAAACAATTATTGTTTGTTATTGTGTTCACTTTTCATTTATTACATTTTTGGTCATTATTTGCATAAGTCCATATAATAATTGGAATAAAATCAAGAAATTTACCTTACTCCAGGGTAAATTAAATACTAGTGACCAATCCCCTGAATATTTACCCGCATATCTCTATGGTTAGTCTAGGGACCAATCTCAGTAGATGGGAAACAGGATGTTAGGTGCATGACAATCTATTTTATGTGTTCTGCTAGGAATGGAAGTAGTAAAAGTTGGAGGTCCTGTGTACAGGATTGGTGTTGGTGGTGGTGCTGCTTCATCCATACAAGTACAAGGGGACAATGTTGCTGACCTGGATTTTGGTGCCGTCCAGAGAGGAGATGCTGAGATGGAACAGAAGATGAACAGAGCAATAAGAGCATGCCTGGAAACTGATGCAAACCCTATTTGTAGCATCCATGACCAAGGAGCTGGTGGAAATGGTAATTTGTCATTTATTTTATGTTATTTTAGTTGTAATAGTTAGGGTTAGGGTTAGTTTCAGTAAGCTAGTTAAGTTTAATAACATTCAAATTTAGTATTGTGTATTGTATTAATAATGAATATATTGCCACTATTTACAGTAACCAGTGTTTTGCTTGGAAAGACTCAGGAGAGATGAGAATCACTAACAGGGTTTCAAATGATATTTTTGCATATATATATAATATGATATGCGTTGTATCCAAATTTTTTCGTCCGTCTGCACATCAGAGAAAGATTTCTTGTTCTGGGCCCCCCACATATAGTTTAAGGTCCTAATGGTGATTGGCTATTGGCCTTTACCTAAACGAACAGAGGACTGGGTACTAGTTTTCTAAATTAATCTAATTACAAAATTAAGCATATCATAGGAAAGAGCACATTGAAATATACAAGGTTTCAAAGTTTGGGCACATAAGGTTAAATAGCGACAAAATGAGAGCATTTTAAATGTCCAAAGAATTACAAAGAAATGTATGGTTTGGATGGACGGTGTCCATCCAATCCATACATTTCTTTGTAAATTTTCAAGGTTTTCAAAGACTGCCTCTAACCCAGTATTCAAGCAAATTCAACCAAACTTTGGAACCTTGTATATCTTGATGTGCTCTTTCCAATGATATGATTAATTTTGTAATTAGATTAATTTAGAAAACTAGTACCCAGTCCTTTGCTCGTTTAGGTAAAGGCTAATTACTAACAGCCATTTTGATTCGGACACATGAGCAGGACTGGGAACAATAATTAATAGCCAATCAGCAGACTTGTTAGAATAAGCCACTACCTACCCACTTACACACTGACCACTTATTTTCATTCCACGTCTTATTTTCTTACTGGCACTTATTTTCTTTATATTTTTATAATAAGGTAATGTACTCAAAGAAATATGTGAACCAGCTGGAGCCATTATTAGAACCCAGGACTTCAGTCTTGGTGATCCAACCCTCTCCATTCTTGAACTGTGGGGGGCTGAGTACCAGGAGAGCAATGCCTTACTAGTGAAGAAAGATGACATACCTAAATTACAGGATATTTGCACAAGAGAGAAAGTGCCTGTGTCTGTTGTTGGAAGTATTACTGGTAAGTACTTACAATTAAAACTCTTAGAACATGTGTATGAACTCTTGCATGCTAATTGATTTGATGATGGCCTAGCAATGAGACCATTGGTTTTCTTCACTGTGACCTGGATTCTTTATTGGTGGCTTGTGCAATAAGTGAACAGAGTGTGTTTGGTGTTTTGTTCTCTTTCATGACACAAGGGTCTTTTTTTGTCTGTCGGTTTTCCACTTTTATTCAACATGTATGTGAGTTGGAATAAAGTGTACTTGTAAACATAGAATGTTGTGTGGAGTACATACAGTTATAAGTTGAAAAACCATCTGAACAGATCTACAAAGACCTGGATTTCGTGTCTACAGTGCACTTATTTTCCAAAACATTATCTACATTAAATTTAATAGCCAAATAATAAAGTTCATTCAAATTTACTAATGCAACATGTCAACATAGATGCTTTTAGCCATCTTCAAAATGGTTAAGTTTGAAAAATGTTAGATATTAATGATTTTGTCTTCAAGAAGCTATAAATAATAGGGGAAATTAACGTTTCTGTATCAAAAGAAAATTGTCAAAGTTCTCATTTTGTCTTCAACATAGATTTAGCAATTGTATTGCCATGTTTAACTCATTTGAAATGTTTCTTACAAGGTAATGGTCGTATTGTACTTGAAGATGATGCAGCAGTTTCCAATGGTCACAGTAATGATGCTGATACAGAAGAGAAAGCACCAAAGAGACAAAAGACATCAAAATATCCAGTTGACTTGGAGCTGGATGTGGTACTTGGGAAAATGCCAAAAAAGGTAGAAATGTTAATACGATTGTGTTGCCCTCATATAAAACACTTTTATTGTTTTTGATTATGGTTGTTATAGCTGGATTGCAACCATTCCCAGGAGAGTGAATTGAACAAAAGAAACGGCAGCCATGCTGGTGGTCTTGACAAAAGGAAACCATCACTGTGACTGGTGGTTCCTTTGTTCAATTCACTCTCCTAAGAATGGTTGCAATCCACCTATAAATAATAATGAATGCTGATTGGCCTTTCTAGAATTGAGGAAGGGACTGGGAACAACTGCTGAAAATAAACGAAAAAAATCATGTGTCAATTCTTGTGTTTTTCTTCTTCTTTTAGGTTTTTAATTTAGATCGTGTAAAACCTAAATTAAGTCCCTTGAAGATAAGCCAAGACCTTTCTGTTGATGAGGCTCTCAATAGAGTATTGAGGCTACCTTCAGTTGCAAGTAAACGCTATCTCACAAACAAAGTAAGTAGTTATTTGTTTGCTTTATTAAAGAAATAAAAAATGTGTGTGCTTGCTGTGTGCTGTCATGCATGAAGCATGCTGGGTTGTCAGAACAGGGGAGGAGTGCTTCTTAAAGCTTCTTTAGTGTTCTAACTATTCCCAAGTGCTTTATAACTGTGCACAGAAAGCAAGTTTTCTATTTCTTTTGAACATAGCAATTGATCACATGCAAATGTGCATGCTGTGTGCCCTCATCTGCCTCAACCAATTAGAATTCAAGGTTTTTATATTATAGTTATTTTATAATGAGAAATGACTGTTTTAACTTATTAGACAACAAGAAGGGCTTCCGAATGCACATTTTGTTTGTGAAAGTCATGCTCCATAATCCCCTATTCAAAAGCTTTTCATAGGTGACAACGTTTTTGGAAAAGGTGTACTTGCTTCTCTAAATAGACCAGTTTCACATTATCCATCACTGCTGTTACTATATGGAAACCACTATATGACAAGAGGCACATTTGCACCTGTAGGCTAAGCCTCGATTTGTTCTAAAACTATTCATATTGTCCAAGCAAAACAGGAAAAAATATTATCACTCTAAAACACATTTGAAATTGCTCTGAATTGAGGCTATCTCTGTGTTATCCCAAATGCGCCATTTGTCAATAGTACACCATTGCTAGATAACATGAAACTGGAGTATTACAGTGAGACTACTTCAACGGAGGCCACCAAAACAAATTTGAAAATTAACATTTTTGAGATCAAACATAAGCCTTGTGCAGGGCTGTCACAGGCTAAGATGTTTTTTATTTGATTATTTTGTTCACACATAATGAAAATTTAAGCATTTTAAGTAGAGATTCTATTGTTCATATTCTCAATTATGATTGGATAATTTTGCTTGGATGCTTCAGTTGAAGTCGTTGCACTGTAATACATCAATATGACAAGCTTACACCTATGGTTTTTATATCAGGTTGACCGCAGTGTTACTGGACTAATTGCACAACAGCAATGTGTAGGTCCTCTACATACTCCACTGGCAAATGTTGCAGTGACTGCTTTGTCACATTACGACACTAAAGGATCTGCTACAGCCATCGGGGAACAGCCAATCAAAATGCTTGTAGACCCAGGATGTGGAGCACGTATGACTGTTGGAGAATCTTTGACCAATCTTGTTTTTGCTAAGATAACAGATTTGAAGGTAAGGGCACATACAGAGACGTTTTTTGACCATACTATTCAACGGCAGTAGACTGGAAGACATCATGAATGCACATTATAATACCATGCCATATTTCTACTAATAATTTTTACTAATAAAATAAAATAAATCTGATTGTAAATTGGACTGTACCAAAAACGTGGATTTTAAAAGCAGTGCATATGCAGAGATCGAAAGTTGTCTAAAACAATAAAACTTATCCAAAGTAAATGTTAGATATAAGAAATAGTAATCACTTGTCTCACAGCTAGACCAACAAGTCTACAAGTCTACTTGGCTTTTATGATTGTTTAAAGGTAAATAGATAATTGGACTCTATTGCTGAGGGCAAAAATAGGAATAGAATGATTTTAATAGATAAATATGATATGAGCACATTTTCGGTTGTAAATGTTAATAATAAGGGTGTGTCCAGTAATATTTGTCTCTATTTCGTAGGATATCAAGGGTAAAGGTTAATAATAAGGGTGTGTCCAATAATATTTGTTTCTATTTCGTAGGATATCAAATGTAAAGGTTAATAATAAGGGTGTGTCCAGTAATATTTGTCTCTATTTCGTAGGATATCAAATGTAAAGGTTAATAATAAGGGTGTGTTCAATAATATTTGTCTCTATTTCGTAGGATATCAAATGTAGTGCTAACTGGATGTGGGCAGCTAAACTACCCGGAGAAGGAGCAGCACTGTATGATGCTTGTCATGCAATGTGTAATGTCATGGCTGACATAGGGATTGCTGTTGATGGTGGTAAAGACTCGCTAAGCATGGCTGCACGAGTTGGAAAAAGTACTGTCAAAGCTCCAGGTGCACTGGTGGTGTCGGTGTACTGCACATGCCCCGACATAACACTCAAAGTAACACCTGACCTGAAACTTGGCCCACATGGCAAACTTGTTTATGTGGATATGAGTAGCTCTAAGAAGTACAGACTTGGTGGTAGTGCATTGGCGCAGGTTTTTAACCAGATTGGTGATACATCGCCTGACCTTGATGATGTAAAGGTGAATATCTAGAACGATTTCAAATCTTCACCCGTGCACTATTCTCAACGCCTTCCCTCTCTACAATGTTCCTACATAGGGAAATGAACCTTGCAAATCAAAGTCTTTTGTTACTTCTCACCTACAATACCATATATGGTAATGGCATTGTTTTCAAGATTGCATACGGTATCTTTGATACGCCAACACGGCGTTTTTTCAGTCATAAATGAGAGAATGACAGAACACCCCTGAAAGCGTCCTAAATGTAATCGTGCCAACACGTCGGGGAGTAGTTCTTGAACGGAATATGAACAGAAGATTGCTCTTCATAGGGCTCATTTAGTTGGGAATTATATTCTAAACGTAGTGCTCTTATACGATATTTCCAAAACAAGAGTAACGGCGGATCAGACCAACATATATCTCCAAAACAGTACACTTATTATTATGTATGTTATTTATGTTTAATGCAAGTTCTTCAAATTGAAACTGAGAATATTCTATTATTTAATTTCAGGCTTTTGTTTCTGGTTTCAAGACAACCCAGTCTCTCATCGCCGATAAAGTCATCACATCGGGCCACGATGTTAGCGATGGTGGTCTTGTAACGACACTTCTTGAGATGGCTTTTGCAGGGAATCGTGGATTAGACATCGAGCTTGATTACCTGTCTAAAGACGAGCCTTGTGTTAGTAAAGCTATTGATCTCTTGTTCGCCGAAGAACTTGGTCTAGTTCTAGAGGTCTCCGTAGAAAACCTGGATGAAGTCGTCAACAGGTACAAGTCCAATGGCGTCCCGTGTTACGTCATAGGGCAGGTGGGCGTGGAAGGAGAAGAAGCACGAGTGTCAATCAAAGTCGACGGTACCATTGTTCTGCAAGGAAAGATGGTAGAGTTAAGAGATATTTGGGAGGCGACGAGTTTTCAGTTAGAAAGACTCCAGTGCAATCCGCGATGCGTTGAAGCAGAAGAGGCAGGTCTGAAACACAGAAAAGCCCCTCCATATAACCTGTCATTCACCCCTGAACTAACGGCGCCAAGAGACAGCAATGTATCAATTCCACGGATGGCTGTGATAAGAGAAGAAGGAAGTAACGGTGATCGTGAGATGGTAGCTTCATTCCATATGGCTGGCTTTGAAGTGTGGGACGTGACCATGAGTGATATCTGTCAGGGTTCTATAAACCTAGAGATGTTTCGTGGTGTGGTGTTTGTTGGTGGCTTTAGCTATGCTGACGTCTTGGGCTCAGCAAAAGGATGGGCAGCGGTCTGTCAAATGAATGAAAATGCCCGTCAAAAGTTCGATGCCTTCTTTACACGTGACGATACTTTCAGCTTGGGTATCTGCAATGGTTGTCAGTTGATGGGGCTTCTGGGATGGATTGGGTCAGATCCAGACGAAGCGTCTTCCGACACCGAGTTTTCTCCAACTCAAGGAGTTTGCTTTACACACAACACCTCTGAAAGGTTCGAGTCTCGTTTTGTTACAGTTTCCATTGAAGCAAGCCCTGCTATCATGCTTAAAGGAATGGAGGGCTCTACCTTAGGTGTGTGGGTGGCTCATGGTGAAGGACGAGCTGAGTTCCGTCGACATGACATACTAGACAACGTACTATCAAACAACCTTGCACCAGTACGTTATGTTGATGATGCTGGTAGCATTACAATGCAGTACCCTCTAAACCCTAATGGCTCCCCCCAAGGAATTGCCGCCATTTGTTCACCTAATGGTCGCCACCTTGCTATGATGCCCCACCCTGAAAGATGTACGTTGCTATGGCAATGGCCATGGATGCCAGAGGATTGGCGACAGAATCAGAAAGCTTCACCGTGGTTACGTATGTTTTCTAATGCATATGATTGGTGTTTGGAAAATAGTTAAAAGTAATCAATAAGTGATGTAATGTTAGTTTGCATGTAGTCATTAGTTGGGACAAGAGGATATGCGAAGAAAAGCTTTCCAAACTAAGCCAAGTACAACGCATGTAAACGAGCCATTAATATAATCATAGCAAACAGCCGACTTATTACGCTAGTAAAGTGTAATTATTAACTGCTATTTAAAAAAATTCGCTGCTTTTGATAAAATAAAGTTCATTATTTATTGGATTTTGTTTTACTTTGTTGTTAGAATAGACTCATTTTAATTCCCTAGCTAAAAAATATCTATTTATTTATCTATTTTCTTATTCATTGATATATTTACTTATTTGTTTATTTATTTAATTATCTTTTTTTATTTACTTATTTATTGATCATCTATTCATTCATTTATTTATTTATTTACGTATATACTTATTTATTTATTTATCTTTATTTATTTATTTGTTTGTTTATTGATTGATTTGTTTGTTTATTTATCATAGTATGTGTACATACGGATTGTTATTATAAGGCAGACTGTTCCTTGCTTAGTATATGGAAAGTAGGAATGTATCTACGTTAATTCATGAATTCGGATATATCGTATTGCAAAAAATGATATTTGCCAGTTAACACGTCTCAGAGGTGCAGGAGTCGGATCGATTTACGCTAATGAAAATTAAACTAACCTGGCTAGTCATTTACAAGATGAGGAAAACCAATCCCATGCTTATATCAATTCTTGCTACGCGAATTGTGATGTTGCGTGACAAAAGCAGCATAACGCAGGCCATCGTGTACACCTATTTCAATTAACGTTGTCCATCTGGAATGGTTCATCTGAGACCGATAGGAATTGTGGGAGCTCGTTAAACTGCAAATGCACTATTATAATTTAAAATTAGACGAGAGGTACTTACCTTGAAGTATAATTGTAATTCTTTGAGATATGTGGAGCATTATGGGATAATTATGCATACTTCCTATGCTACTAACTGGTCAGCGGTCACACTTCAAAGCTATTCAAATGCAAATTACAACACCGTATATAACCCCAGGTGATAATATTATAATCAGTTCTTCCTGGAGTGGAAATTAAAATTGGCGAGGTTCGACAAGTGGGTGGGAATTACACCATTAAAACCTTTAAAAATACACCAAAAGAAGGGTGGGTAGCATTATCCCATAATGCTCCACATATCTCAAAGAATTACAATTATACTTCAAGGTAAGTACCTCTCGTCTAATTTTAAATTCTTTTTCGCTATGCTCCACATTATGGGATAATTATGCGATTTCAAAGCACCGAAGCCAATAGGTATATAACAACCTTTATTAATATCATGATTAACAGTAACATTAACAATAACAGTGAAATCATTCTCATATTTCATGAGAACACAACAATCAATAAATATTGATAAATCTAATGATGTAAATTACATCTGAGGTAGTATTTACGAAAGGTACGTTCGTTGGACCAATCTGCGGTCCGCAAAATGTCTCCAATGGGGACACCTTTGGCATACAGGGCACTCGTGGATGCTCCCCGAACACTGTGCGCTTTGAAAAGGGACACATCTATGCCAGACTTGGCCATAACAACTTTAATCCATCTTGCCACAGTGTCTGTAGACACTGGTTTATGCGGTCTGATATAAGATAGAAATACTTTGGTCACGTCACCTCTTAAGGCTTTTGTTCGTGAAATATACTCGACGAGAGTACACTTAGCGCACACACTAGGTTCCTCTTGCAAACATTGAAATGTCACTTCAATAGACTTTCCAGGTTTAGAGGTTTTTAAACGTTCCGCTATAACAAAACTTAAACAATCGACGCTGTCTTGGCAGTAATTTAGATCTAAGGCACATAATGTTTGCTCTCTTTGTGCCGATACTAATGCACAAAGCATTATAGTTTTTAAGGTCAAGTTCTTCAGGTTAAGTTGCTCCAAGGGGTGCAATGTTTTTAAATAGTCTGTAACTTTAGACACATCCCAGGTTTTGCAATAACGAGGAGTTGGAGTACGCAAGTTGTACATCCCCTTTAAAAGTCGAACAATTAATGGATGTGAGCCAACACCAGTGTTGCCGACAGGCTCAAGGGTTGATGACAGAGCAGATCTATACGTGTTGATGGTACTGTAACTTTGCCCTTCGCTAAAGCATTCAGACAGGAAGTTGGCTATCTGTTCTAGAGGTGCCTGAAGTAGATCAATTTGCTTTGATGCACACCAGCGATACCATTTTTTCCAGGCACTATTGTATTGTTTAGCAGTCCCAGAGGTCCAAGATGCACTGATGAGGTTGGTTGCTTCCTCAGAAAGGCCTCTGTTTCGCAGACATTCCCTGATAATATCCACGCGGCAAGAACCAGGTGGTTGCGTAGAGGATGAAGGCTGTTGCTGTGAGCTAAGAATAGAAGATTCTTTCTCCTGGGCAGTAAAATCGGTTTCTCTAGGGTTAGTTGAAGTAGGAGCGGGAACCAGCTCTGCGTCGTCCACACTGGAGCAATCAATAATACTGTGGCCTTGTCGTTGCGGATCTTCCTCAATACTTGGGGCAGCAAGCTAAAAGGAGGGAATGCATAGCATTTCAGATTAGACCAGCTTATACTAAAAGCGTCAATGGCCATGGCACCAGGTTCTGGCTGCCATGACACAAATCGTTCAACTTTGGCATTAAGTCTCGACGCAAATAAGTCAATGTCGGGATCAAATGTCATGTGGATCAGTTGATCATAAATTGCTAAATCTAATGCCCATTCTAAATTGGACGAAAACTCCCGAGATAGGGTGTCTGCTGTGCAATTGCTTTTCCCTGGAATATGTTGGGCACTTACAAATAAGTTTCGTGGAATACACCATTCCCACAGGGATCTTGAGAGCAAATCTAGTGCATGAGATCTAATGCCTCCCATGTTATTGATATAGGCGATAGCAGTCGAATTATCAAGTTTCAATCGAACATGAACATCATGTTCATTGGCCACAAATGCTTGTAATGCGTAAAATGCTGCCAACAACTCAAGATAGTTGATGTGATGACTAGACTCTAGTTTGGACCACCGACCCTGTGCAGGCTGCCCATGACTATAGGCTCCCCATCCAGCCAAGCTGGCATCACACTCTATCACAGTATCAATGGGTCGTGGTCCAAAGTACACTCCATTCACCTTAGAAATATTCTTAATAACCCATTCGAGATCCAATAGTGCTTGAGGACTCAGCAATATCAACTCCTCAAAGTCATTATTCTTAGATAGGGCTTGAGATTTACATAATTCAATGGATCTGTAATAGAGTCTCAAGTAGTTCATGGCTGGAAATGACGAGACTAAAAGGCCAGTCACATGCGCTACCTGTCTCACAGTGGGTTTTGGCTCGGAAATCAGTTTAGAGCAAGCGAGAACAATTTTTTGGACTTTGACCTCTGGTAGAAATATTTTCATGACTACAGAGTCAATGACAAAACCAAGGAAACTTATTTGTGTCACAGGTTCAAGTTGAGATTTCTCATTATTGATGACAAAACCGAGATTCTCAATCAGACTTCTCAATGTGGCAAGCTGATTTAAGCATTCCTCATACGAGCTTGCAGCAAGTAGAATGTCATCCAAAAAGATGACTATTCGAAATCCGTTCAATCGAAGGTGAGACACAAAAGGTTTGCAAATTTTGGTAAAAACTCGAGGAGCCAAACTGTAACCGAATGGTAGACAGGTGAACTCATATCTCTGACCTTTCCACATAAACCGTAAATATTTCCGGTGTGGAGAGAAAATCGGCACGCTAAAATAGGCATCCTTGAGATCTATTGATATCATAGAATCCCCCTGGCTAATGAAATTTAAAGCCATTTGAATATTCTCCATCTTAAAATGGATCTTTTGGACAAATTGATTCAGTGGCTTCAAGTTGATCACTGGGCGCATATCACCAGTTTTCTTAGGTACCAGAAATAAATTAGAAATAAATTCCTCTTGATTCCGAAGTACAGGCTTAATAGCCCCTTTTTCAAGAAGTTTCTCAACTTCATCATTAATTAACTGAATTTCGGTTTCATTCAAAGGAGGAGGTTTTGGTAAACAAAACTGCTCTGGAATACATTCAAATTCTAAATGATACCCCATTATAGTTTCGAGGACCCAAGGGTCACTGGTGAGCATGCGCCACTTGGAGCTATGGTATTGTAAATGACCCGCATACGGGTTAATAATACTACTTTCAGTAGTTACCTGATTTAAGATTTCTCTTTTGTGTCTTTGTACGTCTTCGTACTCGACGATGGGTTGGTGGATGACCTCCTTTCGGAGTAATAGGGCCCTTTTTGGTTTCGATATCCTAAAAAATACCTGCGGCCACCACGCTGGTTGTATCTGTTATGGCCACTGCCACTCTTGTAGTCAGATTGACGTTTAAAAGTAGACGCCGTATTTGGACGATGCATTGTTTTCTTGGCAATTTTGTTCACTTCGCCAATTTCTTTAACTTGTTTAGGGAGTTCATCGCCAAATAGAAAAGTCGACACAGGATTGCTTTTGCTGCAAACCGACTGATAAGGCTGAGTGATGTCTGGTTTCAGAAATTCTCTCCTTTTTAGAGACGTCAAGTACGAGGCATGGCCTAAAAAGGTCACAGCGTCAGCAATGGGCGTCAGAATATCACAAGCTTCAATAGGCTTTTTCTCTGTCTGGCACTTCAGAACTGCATCTAATATCTTAATCATCGGTTGTGCAGACTTGACTAAGTTTTTCTGGATTTCCTGAAGGCCAAGGTCTTTAGTCTTAGAATGTCGAGCTAGGTCATGCCACAGTTCAAGATTAACTTTAGGCACACACAACAAATGACAGTTCTTGGGAGTTTTGTATTGGTCCTGTAGCTCTTTGAACTTCGCTTCTAGCGGTTTTTTCGACACTGCATCATTGACTCGCTGTGCGATAACTTCGGACACGTCCGGACCGAAAGTCTCGGTTTCCTCGAATATTGAGGGCAGAAAATCAGCAGCAGTCGCTTCGCTGTTTTCTGGAGTTCCTGTTGTTTGTGACAGACCCAAACACGGGTCAAACTCACTTGCATCTGTGCTTGAAGAGCCCTGTCCCGATTCGGGAACAGTTGGATTACTATTGGCATTGCCAAGGCTCGTAATTTTCTCGGTTAACGTATGCAGCGTTCGCTGAATGTTATCAATGCCGAGATGGTCTCGAAGGTGTTCAATATCGACGTCAAAATCTGCTTCGCTTGTTTCTTCCGTTTCTTCTAAAATAGGAATGTCTGGTTCAAGCGGTAGCTGCCGTTCGACTCTATCTACAGCCAAGGGTTCTTGTATTTTATCGGCCATGGCCACGTGCAATCACGGTTGAGTTGAACTCGACGGTTTCGTGTAGACAGAAAGCTTTCGACAAGAATTCTGTAAAAGAAGTCAACAAATAGAACATATAAAGCGAAAACTATCAATAAGATAGCAAAGAACACGACAAACATGCCAATAAAGCACATATAAACGACACACTGACCTGATCTTGTAGCACGAAAGGAAGAACTGATTATAATATTATCACCTGGGGTTATATACGGTGTTGTAATTTGCATTTGAATAGCTTTGAAGTGTGACCGCTGACCAGTTAGTAGCATAGGAAGTATGCATAATTATCCCATAATGTGGAGCATAGCGAAAAAGAATCACACTTGAATATTAATGTTTACTTCTGAAATATTGTTATCTGTGATTCAGCACCATTCAAGTGTGATTAAAACAATGTATTTGAAATTTAATGAACTCCCACAATTCCTTCGGTCTCAGATCAACCATTCCAGATGGACAACGTTAATTGAAATAGGTGTATACACCGGCGATAGGTCATTCCACGACCCAAGTGTACTATGGGTATAATCTTAAATCGTGAATGCCGCTGTGTTTATATTTTAATGATGTCAGCTCCAACAATCGTTGTTTAGTGGAGTTGGCATGATTGAGATTCAAACACGACTGTATTCACGCGGCATTATATTCACGATTTAAGATTATACCCATAGTGCACTTGGGTCTTGGAATGACCTATAGCCTATAGCCTTTGGCGATGACAACCTTTTTTGAAATAGGTGTATGCGAAGTAAGCGATATCGGCTCCAAGGACGAGATTGAAGAATATCGTTCCCATAGACGAATAGCCGTTATATACACCTTTTCCAAGAAACTTTGTCACCCGAGAAGTGAAAAGCCTACAAGCTAGTAGCGCATGCAGTGGATTATGGGTTACCTATGTATACTTTTAATATTAGAATGCAGGGATTTCATGAAAAAATTGCTACACAATATGTTATTGAGAAATGTCCATTTTGACTTATCAAACAACAAGAAAGGCGTTCCGAATGCACATTTAGTTTCTGACCCTGACCTGATCCATGATCCTTTACGCCACTAGTTTGTGTGCTTTTTTACGGGTGACAAACTTTCTCGGAAAGAGTGTATATTGATATAGACGATATTTCGTTGAGCAGGCGCAGTAAGAAATAACGGCTATGGGAACGAGATTGGAGATTGAACGTGCGCATGGTGAAATTGTAATTTTTTTCATATTATTTTTGTACTTCGCAGTGTACTGGAAACCTATTGTATTCTCGTGCGGAATCACGCAGAAATCGAAGAGAGTTGTATTTTAACCTCTTCGACACCGCATGACTTTGACGTGCGAAAAGCCACAGGAATCCCATCCGCGCGCATTCAGACAAATACACCACAGGAATCCCACCCGCGCACTCAATGATTAACAAAAGATTAGACTTTTTCCAATAAGGCGCTCCAAGTAAAAAATAACTTTATTGTAAAATCCTCCGATAGAATAGTTGGGCTGCCTTTGGTTGCCATTGAAATACGTAGCCTTCACATAAACTGTGTCCGATACACGTACGGAGAAGTAACCCACACTTGACCTGGCTGTGAAGAGCGGTAACTCTTTTTCATAACGTCTATAAATTGAAAATCCAATTTATATTCTAAATCATTTTAGTCCCTGTGTCCAGTTTTCTACACAATTTTATTTCATTTCCTTATTTCACCCAGGTTACCAGGATGCTAGTGTAGCCTCGTCATGGAGTACAAAACCACATGGTAATGTGAACCAATCGGAAAGCAGGAGCGTGGCTTGCAAAGGACCTTGCGCGTCGTGAGTCTTTCTCTTCGATCGATCATTCGTTTGCTGGAAAGCACAAAACTGTCCATCTTTTAGGCCTTATAACAAGACTAGGACTTGTCATAACTCAAAGTAAGTTATAAAATCACAAATTTTAAAGCTTCTTAAATGTATTGGAGTCAAAAAGTGTAATATCGAATGTTAATTACACATCACATTTCTGCTTTGTAATCCACATAAAAAAGCCGGTAACTCGTATAGGTGAATTCGGTGAATTCCTGAAAATTTGAACGGTTTGAATCGCTTAATTTAGGTCGTTGTTTCTCTTAAAGTGTTTGATATTTATATAATTAAGCATGAAGAATTATTTCTTTTTCGTTTTGATGGAATCAAAGGGGTATGAATTATAAATTGTAGATTTTAAGTCGTAACTTGGTTCACGTGCTCGAAGCCGCCCCCAGAAACTAGAATTACATATAAGAGTGTAAGAGTACTTCTGCTTGAAACGACATTCCTTCCAATCGTACTTGCAAACACATATAAAAAAACACGTTAAAATACTGTAAATGTCTGAAACCTGTGTTCTGAACCGGCTTAGGACCTTTGATCGCTATCGTCGTACGATTGCGCAACTCTGTGACGTGAAACTCGTTTGGTTTTCCGTACTTGTAGATTTTATTGTTAATTTATAGCAACACCTTTTGAAATGCTGATATCAACCAAGTAGGAAAATTACTAAAAAGGTTTCTAAATAACACAGTATTAAACGTCTATTGCAAGCAATAATGGTGGGTTCTCTATATACTATTGTGCTCGTATATCTTTTATTGTAGTTTATTTTTACTGTTAACTTGAAAATATTTGTTCCGATATAGTAGTAGTAATTTTTTCAATTACTTTTTCTTATTTAGATGTCGAAACCATCACAAAAGAAGCTTCATTTCGTTGAGAATTTCGGTCTGAGTGGAGCAGCTGCTATCATTTCCAAAACTGCTGCAGCCCCTATTGAACGTATCAAGCTTCTAATCCAGAACCAAGATGAGATGATGAAGCAAGGACGTCTTGAAACCCCCTACAAGGGTGTCATTGATTGTACTGCAAGAACTTACAAATCAGAGGGATTCCTAGCATTCTGGAGAGGTATGTTTTGTGTGTGCTGTTTTTATTTGTACACATGAATCAAAATTATTTAGATTTGACAGTGATTCTGTATTATTTCAGTTTAACATAGCTTACGACAATCGCTTACTCCATCTAAACAAATATATTGTATCTTCTTAACTGAAATAATACAGAATCACTGCGAAAATCTAAATAATTTGGACTCCCATACCAATAGCAAACACAAGTCCGCGTACAGGTGACGTACCAATAGCCACTGCGTAATTTGTAAGCAAAATTTTAACATATTAGAGCACAAGTGATTTTTGCTGACATCTTTGGTGTTGTTATCTTGATGTTTTGGTCCATCATCAAACTAAATAAGGAGTTAACATAACATATTAAACTATCACATAACTTCCTCAGTGTCTTGTTAGTGTCTGTTTGGTTTGCAATTTTTTCAAATAATATGTTGGCATGCTCAAATCTCATAGAAGAGGTCTGTATGTTTCTGAAAGCTTGATTTTTGATATTTTGTGAATTGCATTTCAGGTAACTTGGCAAACTGCATCAGGTATTTCCCAACACAAGCCTTGAACTTTGCCTTCAAAGATCAAGTTAAGGCTCTCTTTAAACCCAAGAAGTCAGATAGTGGTGCTAGCAAGTTTGCCAAGAACATTGCTTCTGGAGGTGCTGCTGGTGCCATGTCACTCTTTTTCGTCTACTCTCTTGATTACTGCCGAACAAGGTTGGCTAATGATGCTAAAGCTGGAAAGGGTGGTGGAGAGCGTCAGTTCAATGGAATGATTGATGTATATCGCCAGACTTTGAAGAGTGACGGCATTCAAGGACTGTACCGTGGCTTTGTCATTTCGTGTGTTGGTATTATTGTGTACCGTGGTTTCTACTTTGGTCTGTATGATACCTTGAAGCCAATGCTTTTGGGTGAAGATGCTGGTCTCTTGATCTCCTTTGTACTTGGATATGGTGTAACTGTTTCAGCTGGTTTGGCCTCTTATCCTATTGATACCATCCGTAGACGTATGATGATGACATCTGGACAAGCCGTCAAGTACAAGGGATCAATCGATTGTACCGTTCAAATTCTTAAAAATGAGGGTGCTATGTCGTTGATGAAGGGAGCAGGAGCCAACATCCTCAGAGGAATGGCAGGTGCTGGTGTACTGGCTGGTTTTGACAAGTTCAAGGAGCTGTATATCTCTTTCAGGTTTACTGAATAGAACCTTTGGAGTGAATGCTTTTAGTAACTTAAAATGTGTCCATAATTGATATTGCACAGTGACATCAAATAACAGAACGTTCATTTTGTAAATGTGTGGTGAATGGGTGATATGATTGTTTTGTATAGGAGTTCCAATATAAATGTCTCACTGTTACTATGCATTATCATCAAGTTTTCAAAATAAAACAATCAGGCTTGTGACATTTGACTCTCTTGTTGTTATTTTATTAGTCAATGTAGATGAGAGCTAAACGGCAAAGTTATTTCTACAGCTATTTCAAAAACATTGCTGCATGTTTTTACCAAGCTTTATATATATGTTATATTATTTAAATTTATTATTTCAGCACAATAAAATATGCTTGAAATGTTTGGACACAACGTATTGTTGTAACATTTCACTGAATTCCATAGTGCATTTTGGGATTGGTAATACAACATGCAACAACTTTTGCCAACCCTTGTTTGAAATGGCTGTTTATAATCAAAGGAAGAAAGGGTAGTCTGCTAACACTATATGCATGAAATATAATCAAATAATAGTAGTAGTGACTATTAGTATCAAAGACAAGTAGAGTGGTTTTCATTAACCTGTGAAACAAAGTGTATAGTAAAGTGTAATAGTCAAATAACAAAAGAACAATGGAATTAGAGTGTATTAAAGATTGGTACACTAAAGGGTGTTATACGGGTTAATGAAACCACACTAAAATTGAATTAAGTTTTTTTTTTCTTTTGTATTTGAAATTTCTGGATAGCGACTAAATAGAAACTATCAAATGGTAGAGTAGACGCACTTAATCCGTGAAACAAATACTAATTTTTAGTACTAAATAGTGATAATAAAACAAAAAACAAATAATTTTTTTTATGAAATAGTACTAATTAGTACTAATTATATGTCACGGATTTAGTGTGTCTACTCTAACTATTTGTTTCTATTACATGGTTTTAGTATTTTCGCTTGTATTAAAAAGGTGGTTCATGCTGCTGTCTGAAAAATAATCGGTGGGTAAATTTGATATTTTCACTGACGCCAGTTAAATAATGCCTTTTACACATTGTTCTCTGATCATCAATGGCCTAGTAAATATAAAAGGCCCTGTAAAAACATTGTCCAAAGACAAGCATTCTAATTGATCAAGTTGTATGCTTTATAAGAGGACTGAGCTTAGCAGGCATGTTTGCATGCATTGATAAAATAGCTGATTTGTGTTATATAAAACAAACAGAAAACTTGCTTGATGTGCAAGTGATAAAGCACTTTGGGGTTGTCAAACTAGAAGAACTCGTTTTGCATTGTGTTTCTCTTTTGCTCTGACAATCCTTGTGCAGCATGCACATTAGCCTGCGTTGCTGGCAGTCTGCACAGGCAGCCCAACTAGTATCTGAGGATTGTTTTTTAATGAGAATGAAATTATTTTCTACTGCGCGCTGAGCGCAAGTTTGAAAAAAAAGTGTCGTGTTTTGTTATTATTATTATATTATTATGCACACGGTTGGGATCCCTGTGGTGATTGGTTTGGTTTTCTCACTCACTGAAATCAAAGAAAGTAGTATTAAAATATTATCACTAGAGCGAAAACACTAGAACCATGAAACAAAATCAAATTGTTAGTGTGTAATAGTTCTTATTTAGCGACTAGTTACTATAAATGACAAGTAAAGTTTTAATGAGGTATTGTTTCCTTTTGTATTTGATGCTTCTGGTTGAGTGATACTGACTAAATAGTCACTAAATAAAAACTATTAGTTAGTTTTTATTTCATGGTTCTAGTGTTTTTGCTCTACTAATACAAAATACTACCTTCTTTGACACCGCGCGACTTTTCGAGAAAAGCCACAGGAATCCCATTTGCGCCCATTCAAACAAATACAGCACAGGAACCCCACCCACACGCTCAAATAACAAATGATCAGACTTCTTATAATATTGGAGGCGTCGCTTGGCGAGCGGTAAAAATTAATTTTAATCTCTCAGATAGACTAGTTGGGCTGCCTGTGTTCTGTGTGCTTCCTTCTCTTTTCCTCTCAACCCCGCAGACCGCCAACATTGCAGGCTACATGCACATGTTTTCTATTTCTTCATTACAAACATTTAGGTAACATGTATTTTGTGCATCTTATTTTTATTAATTTATTTTAGCTAATGAGTAAATGCACCAGTAGGTGTATTATGGTGTGTTTCATTCGTAATCTATTGAATGACCAATAAACTTGACAAACTATAGTTCTTAATAATTTTATTATTTTAGGTCGTAGTTTAAAAATTGCAGAACCAAAACGTGTTGTTTTCAATGGTAATAAAACCACTTTAACAAGGAATTAACATTGTCTCTTTTCATCTATTGATCAACATCTAGTTTCTCCATTTTCTGTTCTAAACAACCAGGTTGTTGTGTTTCTTTATTGCCTTTGCTTTTGGTCTTCTTCTTTTGTTTCTTGGCTTCAGGTTTTTCATCAATTGGTGCTGGTTTGACAAACTTCATGAAGTGCAAGTCAGCAGGAAGATAAGAATGGAGGATTTGTGGTATACGGATACCTTCTTCTTCTTGACAGTTCTCGAGTATAGCACAAATTACTCTTGACACTGCGCACATTGTTGCATTTAACATGTGGACATATTCAGTCTGAGAAATGAAAAAAAAAAATATTAGAAAATGTACATTGGTATTAATAAATATTATATTAGAGTACAAACATTAAAAGCGTGAAATATAAAAAGTACTAAATAGTGACAATTTTATGCTAATTCTATTGTTTTCTATTGTTTAATTAACACTAATTAGTACTAATTAGTACTACTTGTTTCACAGGTATAATGTTTGTACTCTATTATTCAATGTTTCACATAATGTATCTACAATAAAATACATTAGCACTAAAAGAAATGTCATGTGACACCACATAGATTCACTGTAGGAACTTGATACTAACCATTTGCAACATGACATCATTTACTACCAGTAAATGAATGCTTTGTGGATTTTCTTTTACTCCCTCTTGTTATATTAATACTAGAACAACTGTCACTAATTATTTAACAAAAGAGAGTAGGCATTCTAGTACTGGTACTGGTATATGATGCTTTAATGCAAATGGTAAATTGTGAACATGGATTTTGTAATTACGAGTGCTATTTGCGGGGCACCGATGGGGAAGCCAATCCCGCCTTCTCCTCTGGAGCCACAGTGCTGTCCAGTAAGATCTGGAAATACTACTTTCCTCTATGCTATTAGAAGGGACACAGGGATTGGGTTTCAGGACATGAAAGTGGTGATGGCTGACATGGAGTGAGGGCTGTTGTGAGCTTGAGGGGGATCTCGGCTGTTGTTAGCTTGAGGGAGATCTCGGCTGTTGTGAGAGAGATCTCGGCTGTTGTGAGGGAGATCTCGGCTGTTGTGAGGGAGATCTCAACTGTTGTGAGGGAGATCTCGGCTGTTGTGAGGAGATCTCAGCTGTTGTGAGGGAGATCTCAGCTGTTGTGAGGGAGATCTCGGCTGTTGTGAGGAGATCTCAGCTGTTGTGAGGGAGATCTCAGCTGTTGTGAGGGAGATCTCGGCTGTTGTGAGGGAGATCTCAGCTGTTGTGAGGGTAATCTCAGCTGAGGCCAAAGGATGATGATGATTATTGTAGTTTATGATTATTGTCCGTTAGTAGAAACATATAATTAATACTTACACTTGCTCCCATTTTCTTGGTTTGTCCATACCGTACTTGGAGTCTTCTGGCTTGAAAGTCAGTACAATTAGAACATGATACCAACTCTCTGAAAGCCCCACTGGATGGGAACCAAGCCTCAAGGTCAAGCTTCTTTGCTGCAGCATTATTCAAGGCACCTACAAGTACAATAATTTTTAATCTATCTAGTTGTTCACATGGTGTGATAACGATATTTTTACTCCTTTCTGGAGCTCGAAACAAAGGCAAAATGCTTTTATCAAAAGGAGCGCTCTTAATTATATTTAAAAAAATTGGGAGCATTTACATATTTTTGTTTTAAAGATATGAGTATTTTATTTTGGTGTGATGTTTGGTATTAAAGAATGTATCTCCAAACAGATGACAACATGTTGGTGTACCAAAAACTTGGAAAATGAATTGACAAATCAATTAATATAGTCCTTTTCACAGTCTTGTTCAATGACCACAAATAATAGTTCCAAGTCGAGGTTTCGAGTTGCTGCACATGATAAATTAAAGTTTTGCAATGTGTGGCACCTCAAACCTCAACTTGGAACTATTATTCATGGTCACTGAACCGAACTATGAAAAGGTCTATTAGAGTAATATAAAATTTGCACGACAATTCTTTGTCATTCAAAGATGAACAACAAAATAATGGTTGAAATAGTAATAAAAGTACTCTTTCTAAGATCCAAGAAAATATAATTAGTCTATACTCTCCATGTTTTTTATGTTAATTAAGTCACTAATGCTCTATAGCTATTGTAATAGTCTCAATGAGATATTTCTCATTGAGATAAGATTCAAATACAATCTTGCGTACCGGTAGTTACATTAATTGAAAGCACACAATGATTGGCAGATCACAAAAGCAGTGTTATGTGAAGCAGAATGCATGATTTCTAATAGCTAAATATTTGATAAACATGCTTAAAAAACTCATTAATAATTCATGAGCTATTAGTCCAATCGGGGCATTCCAATTTGGTCACATGCATGACCTTTATACCCCATAAAACACTGCCATAGGTACATTATATAAAAACACATGTGTCTTTATGATAAAGGTACGTGTGTCTTTATGATAAAGGTACGTGTTTCTTTATGTACCTATGACACTTGTAAAGGTCTCAGTTTTAATCTCTCATCATTGACCTTTACTAGAGGCATCACCCGAAACAATGCTATCAATCTCCTACTATATTATACACGACCTTTCTCAAATGTGGGATGCCAAATGTGTTGCTTAATGGTGCATGGTGTGATATGAGCATGCGCAATGTACCTTGCAAATAAAGTTTGTCTCCAAATTGGACTTTTCTTCAAGAAACTTATATAATTTAGTTTTGAATAAGTGTTGGAGTTTTTTAAGCTATATAAAAAACTCGCAGCACGTGTTTTATCAAGGATCAAAAACCCTCGCTGCGCTCGGGTTTTTATCCTTGATAAAACACTGCTGCTCGTTTTTTATATACTACATAATACATACCAGAAACAATGTTTACTATTCTGTAAGGGATCCCAAGAGATTTGGTGAATCCTTCAGCATTGTTGATCATCTCATCAAACAATTCCCAGGAAATATTGTCATGAGGAGAGCAGATTACAAACTGTTCTACCTAACACAAAAAGAGACAACCTTACAGTTAACAATTCTTAAAAGAGAGTTGTTAATGCTTGTTGAGATGTTATTAATTGGAATTATACAGTCTAGTAGCACAAAAAGTAAACAACAAAAAGGAAAGAAGGACTAACATTTCTGAGAAAGTGTTAATTATGTAATATACATGTAGTTTAATAATATGATAGAGTGCACGCCATATATCCGTGAAATAAAACATAATATGTATTGTCTAATTGCACTATTATGTGAAAACTAGTAGATAGCACTGGAGTGGAACAGTTCAAAGAACAATAGTCACATAATTAGCTGCCTTTGTGTTTCTTTGTGTGATTTACACCTGAGTGAAATCTTAGTTAGTTGATAACAAACTAGTTGATAACTAAATACTATTATTATATATCCTATTCAAACTCGTTTTCTTATTGGTCGAGAGCACGTCACGTGGAGGAAAATAAATCGATCTATTCCCCGCGCGGGTAATAAATCCACGTGAGAGGGGAATAAATCCACGTGATCAGGTCAAAGTCCATCGAAAGTTCGTGTGGCGCGTTTGCAAACAAACTCCAACTTATAAGTAAACAACAAACATTTTCACTTAAAATAAAACATTACATTATTGTCATTTGACATTTTTTGGTCGACTAAAAACTTTGTAAAATCGTATTACATTTCAATTTTCTCCACGCTTTGTAATTCATAACGAATTTTTTTTCGTAAATAAAAAATTTTCAAAATGGAGTGAAAATGTTTCTTCGTTTGAATAGGGTATATAATAAAACACTTAATGACTGATCCCTCGGGAAATCAGTTAGTTTTGTTTCCCTCGAATCTCAATGTTTAAGTTTCAGTCAACGCGCGGTAAATACAGCTGATTTATCGAACTTTTCTTACTGAAAACAACAGAGAAACACTGTGTGTTAGGGGGTAGTGAAAACTGCACAAAACATTGACTAAAAACTCAATGCCACCTTAAAAATCGTTACAAAACACAATTCTGCAAAAGGTTTAACAATAACGGAAAATGGCAATGCCATAATAAATCTTTTACTTTACGGACCGCATTACCGCAAGTCCCAAAGCCCCCCTCAACAAATCTAACAACCACTGAGTTCAAAATGTAATAATATTAGAATAACAGCACAGAAAGATCAATGTTACCTTGAGGAAATAACCTCTTCCTCCAGCCAGAGTGATGCTAGCTTGGGTTTCCCAAATTTACGTCACAAGGTTACCAGTCTCCCAATTCCCGGCCAACCCGAAGGGGCGCGGTCGATTTTAAAGTTTAGAGCGCTATTTCTCCGCAAATAAATGTTCAAATCAATTTTTTTTTCAGTTCATGACTGACCTATATATAAACTTCTTAAAACGCCAAAAAACCGCGAGAGTTCATATACACTTTAATAGTGCTATTTGTGAAGTTTTCTATTGTTTAATTAGTACTATTTAGAACTAGTACTAGTTAGTCTATGAAGACTATTGTATTTCATTACCTTTTCAAACTGATGGACTCTAAAAATACCCCGCGTATCACGTCCATGAGCACCAACTTCCTGTCTAAAGCATGTTGAAAAACCTGCATATTTCTTGGGCAGGTCATTCTTGTCCATCCATTCAGCACGGTGGAATGCAGCAATAGGTTGTTCACTTGTTGCAATCAGATATTTTTCTTCATAACCAGATTCATCTGCACCTTTACCAACAACCTGTTTAAGGATAAGATAAGATCAAGATGTAAGGTTTTCTTGGAAGACTATATTGTATAAATTATGGCATTTTTTATTCCTGCATAAACATAAACAACCCAAAAAATCTAGTGTGATCTTCCGTGATGAACCATTGGGTATTGGGTACAGAGGGAAAATATGTTTAAAAAAAATCCTTGTACTTTTTATTTAGTATACAATGATAAAAACAATGATAACAGAATGTCAATTATAGTGACTTTGGTGTAGTCTCCCAAGTCAACTGAATAGGATAAATCACATTAAAAACATTTATTCAAATAAACTTGAACAAATCCCAAACCTTTGATTACTAACATGCAATTTTCTGAAACAAACCATGATGGGAAACTTAGGCCTTGCAATATTTTATGCTCGCTAAAATTATTCACAAATCAATCTTTTGACCTTAGTTAATAGTTAATAGTTTTATAAACAAAACAAAAACACTGGTTTTAAGATTGATTTGAGCTAGCATACAAAAGTGGAAATACTCAGTTTCCCGTCATGGGCCATCATGTTTTATTGTAGAAAATGGCTGACTTGTGCACATACATTGTAGCCTATTCCATCCTCGGAAATAATCTTATACAATGTACATGTAAGTTAGTATTTATGTTTTGTCTTATTTCTTTTCTCATTATTCGCTTGATTGCAAATGGGCTATAACACTCAATTCAAAATACAAATGAGCAAAGCATGCTAGTAAATGACCAAGGGTGAACTCATAAATCACAACCAACCAACCTTGTACAATTCGTCATCAAACTGACTCAGTTGTGCAACTTCTTGCATGACTTCTTTTCTCATGAAGTAAGGAGTGTTAATAGGTACAAACCCTTTCTCATACAGCATACGTGTAGCATGTTGAATAAGAGCTTGCTCTAAAAACACCAAGGGACCCTAGCAACAAGAAAACATAATGTAACAGTTAAGCTTAGTCTCACATGGTCTTTTTAAATCAAGTCAATTATCTTGATGCATTATGGTGGGCCAGTTCATGTTTTCATAAATTGGTATTTTCAAGCTAATTTTGAATGCATAGTTTTCTATTTCAGAGAAAATTACAGGAAGACAAGGTATAAGTAGGCAAAATATTTTTATAGTTTCCAATATTTTTCAAACTTGGACAATAATTTGACATTTTTTTTCATAATATTTCTTTTCTTTTCTTTTTGCGCTCAATCAAAGTAAGTGATCCATACCTATAATATGTTTTATTGTTGTACCTAAGGTAGCAAACAAAGAGGAGGGAATTGGGGGGAGGGGGCATCAGGGGGTAGTGAAAACTGCACAAAACATTGACTAAAAACTCAATGCCACCTTAAAAATCGTTAGAAAACACAATTCTGCAAAAGGTTTAACAATAATGGAAAATGGCAATGCCATAATAAATCTTTTACTTTACGGACCGCATTACCGCAAGTCCCAATGTCCCCCTTAACAAATCTAACAACCACTGAGTTCACAATGTAATAATATTAGAATAACAGCACAGAAAGATCAATGTTTACCTTGAGGAAATAACCTCTTCCTCCAGCCACTGCAGACCCTCTCTCTGTGTCAACACCATCAACCATATGAACTAGATCCACATGAGAATACTTCTTACGTACTTCACAGTCTCCAAATGTACGCTCTATTGGATTCTCATCCTGCATTTATTAAACATACAGAATTAAATGAGGCAGACAAGAATACTTAATCAGATTCTGGCTAGTAGATCTGTTCTCATTTAACTGTGAAACACTTCTTAATGCACACCTTAATTAATTCCATTGTGTTCTTTTGGTGTTATTTGACCACCACGCTTTAACTTATACACTTTTTTTTGCAGTATACTAAATAACTTTTGATAGAAAAAAAACACCGTAAATCTGTACACAAATTACCAACTTTATAGGACATAAAGATACACTATTCTGTTCCAGTGACTGTACATCCGTAAGTTTACTAGTACAAACTAGTTTTGATTCACAGATATATGTTTTATATAATTGTTTCCCTAGAAACACTGACACAGTTCTTATTGCACTTTGGTGCTTCAAGCAATACCAATTTACCTCGTCATTACTGATGTGTACTGATTCATGGAGCCAGTTGCCCACTTCAAACATCTTGTCATTCCTCAATTTTTCCAGTCTGACTACTTCATTGCTACATTTCTCCATTCCTTCATCCACTAAGGTACGGACCTTTTTGATTTGGGTTACTGTCAGGTTCTGCAATAGAGTTGCACACATATTGAAGATTTTCAGTTGAAATGTTAAATTGAAACAATAAACAAACAAATAAATTAGATTTTATTAATATATGATAGGTAATAGAATATCATTTGTAACACTGTAAAAAATGTTAACTTAACTTTACTGATGTTTCGAGCTTTAGCCCATATTCAGTAATGTTAAGTTAACATTTTATACGGTGTTACAAATTTCATTCTATTATCTATTGTAACTGTTCATATCAAACACTGACACAGCCTATACTAGTTTACTTGCTAGCTTCCTTTTTTATTAATAAAATTAACTTTGTATTGATTTCCTATTTATCTATAGATTCATTTTACTATTTTTCTGTTTCACTGTTGTCTATATCCATTCATTTTGTCATATTCCTATTATTCAAAACATTTCAAATACCTGCAGATCTTCAGGCACAAGTGTTTCAAGTTTGTTAAGAACTTCTTGTGGTAAACTATCGCTGTCTCCCACCGGTTCCTTTTTCTGTAGAAATGAAATATCACTGACATAAATAACAAATAATCAAGTAATGTATTGTGTAAAATCAAAGTATTGTGTAAAATCAAAAATGAATAAGTTTTTTTTTTGTTACTTTTTTTTTATTGAGAAATTATTAACAAAGAACACACACACACATCATTATTTACAATTCAAGAATGTCACAATAAATGTGACACACAAGATAACTACAGTATGTTAATATTATTTACATTTCTAATAAACTAAATTATAAAAAACATTCACGACGACTTACAACAACAATACACATATTTTACGAATTTATATTTTTACTTTTCTAATTATCTATGAATATAAGAATAAGTTATCTTTCTGATCAAATAAAAATAAATATTTATATAATATACAGCAAGTCGACAATAAAAATCATGTCAACTATACGGAGTACTATCAAAACTGTTAGATTGGCGCAAAAAGGCTGAACAGATTTCCAGTGGTTTAGTGCAGTAGAATCATATATCATGGTAAGTCAGAGAACATAACATGGAAACCATCAGAAATTTGTTAAGGTATCAGGGGACAAAATCGATATGTCTTTTTGAAAGTTGTGTAGTACGTACAGCTTTTAAAATATTCGTAATAAAGTATATATATTCTTAAAGCTAAAAGAACAAAGATTACGATATTGAAATCGAATTTGTAAAAAAATAAAAAAGTTTTGAAGTTATTATGATTTTCCCGCGATATGACTCGCTGAGATCAAACAGTTACCTGCCCCGCAGTTTCTATTGTACGGATTTGATTGATCGCTAATCAGAAGATAAACATGTCAAACCACAGGCAGCCCAAATATTCTATCTGAGGATTTTTTTGTAATGACAATAAAGTTATTTTTAACCGCGCGCCGAGCGCCATATTGGAATAAATATCTTTTGTTAGGATCATTGAGCGCGCGGTTGGGGTTCCTGTGGTGTACTTGTTTGAATGCGTGCGGATGGGATTCCTGTGGCTTTTTGCAAGCAATTTTTCGGTCGCGCGGAATTGCACGTACGACAAAAAAAATCGAAGAAAGTAGTATCTTGATACAAGGTCTGAAACTTGATGGCGTGGATGGATAGATGTGCTTTCCAGCTTGCTAGGGCACGGAAATCTCACGGAAATTCAACGACGAGCGCCGAAAGTTCGCCGTGAAGCAATCGACTGACTCGTCGAAAAAAAAATGTTGTTAAATCTTTTCTTTCAAAACAAAAAATGTTGTTTTTCTCATAGGGATTTACACTGAGTACACTTTTAAAACCAACAAGAACAAACAGATCAGTATGTGAAATTTATTTCCATGTTTATTTGAAATATAACTTTAGTTTATTTGACAATGTGAAGAGATTTTCATTCAAAGTGTATTTATAGAATCCGTAAATGTTGTGTTTTAACTAAAGTTTTTCGGCAATATATAGCTTATAAAATACAATTGTAAACGCTTCACACTTTCAAAACATATTTTCTATTCTTAGTGTTGGAACCGCTATAACTAAGTAAGTGTTCACAAAATAAAGTTGAGCTTTTTTCAAGCGTGGAAAACTTCGCAAAGCGGCCATCACAAATTCACTGTTTAGCTCAGCTGTTAGTTGGTTTGTACATGACAATATCAGTCGTTTTGACATAAAAACTTCAACTCCAATCATTACCTGCACACACCAGAACTACTAGAAAAACTTTCTCCAGGTTTTCATAATAGTGAAGAGCATCGGTGACTTCAAAAGCATGTACAAGTGCTCACTTGAATCAGGTGTTTTGAGTGTTGAGCTAAACTCATTGTAGCTAGCAGCGAATGTAGTGCAAATTAATCATGATCTTTTCGACTCTCCCTTCGCCAGCCCATGATTTCCACAATAAAATACTTTCTCTTGTATTCTAGTTTTCAATTTAAAGTCATTTTAACAATCCATAAGCTAAATGCAAGAAAGTAATCGCCAACTTTTTCGGTGAATGTGGTATTTCACAACAACGCGGCTCGATCGATATTTTCACGATTCCTCCACGATTGTAAAATCCGACTGTTTACCGAAAACTCTGCCCTAGCAACTGGGAAAGAACCTCGACTCCATGCTGCCTTTTTTAAAAAATTATTTGAACCCCTTTGCTGAGGTCGGAGATGATCATACTTTTTACTGTAGTTGAACAGCAAAGTAA
Source organism: Metridium senile (assembly GCA_949775045.1). Classification (NCBI taxonomy): domain Eukaryota; kingdom Metazoa; phylum Cnidaria; class Anthozoa; order Actiniaria; family Metridiidae; genus Metridium; species Metridium senile. The sequence continues at coordinate 53,642,574 of OX459095.1, forward strand.
AGTTGATATATTCGAAGAAAAATTAAAATTTTCTCCCATGGCTGATTTACTACGCGCGAAACTAAATTTGTCACGTGACCGAGTTTCATACCTTGTCAAAATACCTCCCTCTTCAACACCGTGCGACTTTGACGAAAAATTGCTTGCAAAAAGCCACAGGAATCCCATCCACGCACATTCAAACAAATACACACAGGAACCCCAACCGCGCGCTCAATGATATTTATTCCACTGATGGCGCTCGGCGCGCGGTTTAAAATAACTTTATTGTCATTACAAAAAAATCCTCAGATAGAATAGTTGGGCTGCCTGTGGTCAAACAACAATAACGTGCCTCATTTTTTTTATTCAGTGCTTGGTTATTTTTTTATTAATTTTCAAAGTAAAGGTATTAAATTTGTAGGGTTTCTTACAGTTTATCAATCATGACTTTTGATCAAAACAATAAATCAAAAAACAGAAACACGTTTTTGGAGTTCAATATTATGTCTAGCGGTCTGACTAGTTTGTTTGCCGATTTGTTAAAAACTGCGGGGCAGGTAACTTCCCAAAGTCGGTAAATATTCTAAAATCTCAACGCGAGATAAAGCTGAATTTGTTTTCCGTGTACTTTAGGTAATGTTTACTAATCCAGATTAACAGCGACGCCTAAGACAAAGCAGTGAAATTCGAAAATAGTCAATTACTTCTTTCGTTCGACTTCTAAAGCTTTTGTTGACGTTCGCTTTCTTCGCTTTTTTGGGGTTAAAGAACCAGTTTTTCTTTTACCAGGCATGGATAACTATAAAGTATTATCGAATATGTTGAATTAAGTACAAAAATTAATTTTATAGATACTTTTCAAAGGAAATACTATATAGCAATGCTGAACGGCATTATCAATGTTTGACCTCGCCATGGGTAGGTTTGATATTTTTTTTTTACAAATATCTCGCAAAGAAAAAAAGCCAATTTTGTATTTGTTAAACAATGGAAAAGACATTGAATAATCACTTCATGCTTTTTTCGAAAAATGTCCATTTTCTTCAAACATTTTGTCCCCTGATACCTTAAACATTTTTTTTCTAATTTAATATTTCACCCTTCTCATTTCAAACAATTGAACTTTTTATATTTTATTTTATTTAATTCAATTGAAAAAATTCCTATCAATCAAACAATATTTTTTTTTATAAGTTTGTTGTACATTCTTCCTAGAAAGGCACTGGTTGCCCTTCCCAACACAATCATCATCTCATGAAACCTAAATACTACGTTGTAAAAACTTGTTCAAGGAAAGCTTACACATGAATACAGAAGTACTGGACAATAATTCCTGTGTTGTGAGTAATGAATGCAGCAAGAGGTCTCTAAATACGTACATAACACCACATACACGTGTGCAGATTACAATTACCATTGAATCAAAATTACAGTAAGCTCGTAAACTAACCTTCATTTTCTCGCCAATTTGCTTGCTACATAAATTGCGCAGTTTGTTCCAGTTGTCCATTGAGAAACGAGCTACGATACACCAAAATAATCAATCAGTAAAGCTAATCAAAAATTTAGGTTGTAAAAGCAGTATATTTTTTCTTACTTTTTCTCCATTGTGAATCAGTATCGACGACTTGGTCCACCAAAGTTACGTCTGAATATCGCTTACTTTGGTTCTCGCGAATTTTATCAGGATTACCGCCTTTATCGACCCTAAATTGATCTAGATCCAACACCATTTTGGTAGAAGATTTGCTAAAAAGCCGTGAAAATGTAGATTTAAAGTGGACAAGGCCAATCTGATGCAACCTGCCAACAAAAACTCGGTGCATGACCGAGAGATCACAGAAGACTAAGTACTAATATATATATACTTCGTTTTTGGGTTTCCTGTGTTTTGATTGTGACTGGGCTGTGCAGACTCAACTGAACAACCATATATCCTATATGAGTTAAACACAGAATATAACACAAAGCTGATAAAGGAGAGGGTAAAAAGATGATGGGAGAAAAAGAAAAGAGAAAAAAGGAAGAATAAAAATATACAAGAAAAAGAAATTGAAAAAATTTAGTAATGATCGAGCAGAAAAAAAAATTATAGAAAAGAGCATATAATAGGAAACAAACTATCAATTGCCATAGACTAATACAAACAGTTATACTTTTTAAAACTCCACTATCATTTATTTATTAATATTTAGCTATTGATCTATATTATATTGTATCTATTGTATAGTTCACATCATGTGATTCAGGCTGTTCCAATGTAGCTTGTGGCTTTTCCTGTCTTCTTGATAATCTCTAACAACTTGTCAGATGCCAGGTCAGATGTCACATAGACACGCTGTTTTTCCATGTCAATCTCCACGTTTGAAACCTCTGAAAGTAGATTTTCAAAGTCCTTTGTTACATTAGCCTGCGTAAGCAGACCCTTATTAGCGCTCGAAACGTCTCCCGCAAAGATGTTTCAAGCGCTAATAAGGGTCTGCTTACACAGGCTATTGTTACATGTAATAATATACAAAATAATGTATATATATTTTCTTTAGCTATAAAATAATGCGAATCAATATTATTACAATTATTTATATAATTATAAATTTTACATACTACCACAAATCTGATTGGCCAAGAGCATATTGTACTTTTAAAAATGTATAATAAAACAATTATTGAATTCGGTTTTCACATGATATCGTAAATTATCATGACCTCAAGTAGGTAATATCTGCCTCTGCCTTCGGCAGCTAACACAGACCTTGGTCTAGATAATTTACGGTATCCTGCCCATCCTCATCCAATAACTATTGCTTTTTTTTTTTTTAATTTAAAGTTGGTAGTCTTTTATTATGCTATGTGTAATATTTCAATATTTAATACAGCTTTTAGACAATACATAATATAAGCTGTTTTCACACTAGAAGACGGAAAGGTCGTCGGGTATGAAAATGGGACGAAAATTTCGTCTTACTTTCTTTGAATTCTCAATAGAACGATTTCACATAAGCGTTTTTAACATGCAAATATGTTTTGTCGCCTCATTAGCATGTTGCTTGCCGCACATGTTCATTTGCATGATGTTAAAAGTGGGTTAATTATATGAAAACCATTCTAATAGAATGATTTCACATAAGCGTCATCAAAACAACTCATTTTCATTTTCATGTTAAATACTCGACAATAATTATTGCTTATAATTTATCCTTTTGTGTTTTATAATTTGTCTAATAATCAAGTTGATGATAAGAACTTAGAACAATCTATTGTATGGTTGAAATGTTACTTTATATTATAAAAAGTATATATTTAAAAGTATATAGAGGCACTAAATTAAACTAGATTCCTGGTTGTATTTTTGCTGGCATGCCAAAATATATCATCTCCAAAACTCGCCAGACCAAGCACAGCCAAAACCTATTGTAAACCCTCTTAAAAGTTTAAATTACCTGGAACTTTTCCAAGTACCCTTTCAACTGCTCCAGAACATCCACCACAGGTCATTTCAACATTGAATTCATGTCTCTAAAAAAGTCAGAATACACAAATATTGTAAATGTAAGGCATATTCTTCTATTTTTAAAGCTGGGATGTTTTTATGAGTAAAATCAATCCAGCCTTTTACTTCCCCCTTTCTAGATCTGGGGTGCTTTCCTTTTGTAAAAAAAACTTATGTTGGATTGGTCAATAAATAATGGTTATAGGCCTTTTCCAAACCCGATGGGATATATGGGAGTTTCCCATTTGTCTACCATTTAGTTTCTACCACTCAGAGAATTGGGATCCCTGTTGTTTCAACTTTTGGGGATTTTTTCAATTTTGATAAAATTCCAGTCGTTTTTTCCAACCAGCTAGTACAGTAGGAGAACATAGAATGGCTGTCCTATCATTCCGGTTAGAATTTCTGAAAAAAACAACCATACCGTTTCGTTTCCAATCGAAATTAGCTCCTTTTTCACCTTTGCTATATAGGGAAGCTAAATCTTTACACCAATATTGATTTGGGAGAAGTGGTTTTGAAACATAAATGCTTGTTAAATGATAAGGTGACTGGCATTGAAGGTGGTCTTAGAAAAATATAAAACAATTTTGGACTTCATCATGCATGATCATAAGTTTGTACAGCAGTGTTATACTTAGCCACCGAATAAGTTTGCTACACGTATGTAGTGAAACTAGATCTTGGCACAGCAACGAAAACTACAGTATTGTTTGACATTAACACAAACAGTGAATCAATGAAATCATGTTGCAAATCCTAGTTTTGATTTGTATTTGTATAACAGTATAAATGGTTGTATTTAAAGCCTACAAACGGAATAAATGCTCAAGATTACTCGACAGTTACACCTATTTTGTTTAGTTATTTTAAGATTCATTGGTCTCGCATTTCCACTTACCGTAGCCATTTTGAATTTAGAAGGTTTTGAGGATATTTGGAAGGATTTTTTCAGCTTATTTTACAAACAAAAGAGGAAGACGTGATCGACGTGAACACTTTTGCGAGTACCACAGGAACTCCGCGCAAAAATTTACCAATTTTAAAAACACAGGAAGCCCAATGATTACAACATCCCAGCCACCGGTTCAACATTTGCTAGAAAAAAATACATAAAATAAGAAACATTTGTAGTGAAAGTATGATAGTCTGGACACATAATTTACAAGAATTATTATTAATCTTTTACACAAATTACTCCAGTTTGTCACTTTTTTGGCTTCATAGCTCAGTTGGCAGTACTGCAAATTAAAGGTCATGGGTTCAAATCCTGTTGAAGTCCCATATTTTTTTCGGGCTTCTATAATTGCAATTACATAAATTGCTTATTTCTCCGCAACGATCATAATCATACACAAATTTTTTGAACCAGTTGGGAATTTTTATTCCATTCAGTAAACTTGAAAATAATTTACATTCTATTTTTTTTTCTCACTATATAGTGAATTTGGATAAAATAAAACAGTTATTCCACTGAATCTTTTCTAATAGCAGACTACGCACAAACTCTGGCTATGAGCTCGTTCACAACTCAATATAGACAAATTCCATAAATCAGGCCCTGACATAGCCTGTGAACAGGCTCATGGTTCCTTTCCCCTCCCCCTCCTTCCCAACCCCCTTGAGCCTGTTCACATGCTAGCCCTGACAGAGAATCACTCTAAATTAGATTTGGTGAAATAACTGCTAAATGTTTCATAGTTTACATATCACAACTTACAGTATACATGACAACATACAAAATGACATTGATCTTCTAGTTTGGTTGCAATAAATAAAGATGAATTAAATTGAATGAAAGGGATATCTAAATGTACTTCTCCCCCCAAGCAAAAATAGATAAACTTCCTAAAGCCCATAGGTAGATGACCCTGGGTAACAGAGGTTATTTTCTACTTGCTTTAGCGTTTGTAAATTTGATGGTTTGTGATACAACTAGAATTCAACCTCTGGCTCAAAGAGCTTAAAATCTCACATCTATGTTGATTTGATTTACACTCAATTATAGCTATATTTGGAACCTATTCTTGTCAAGTTGTCAAATCAAAGCTCTTCAAAGACTAAAATCAATCAGAAGGCCAAAGTCAAGACTCTGACCCTCCGCTTCTGATTGGCTCGGCGAATTCAAAAGACTAGGCTCATTTAGCTAGAGGGTTTCTCTAGAGAATAATGAACACAGAAGTACAAATTATAAATATGAATACTAGATCAAGAAACCCTCTAGTTTCTAGGGTATGAAATTTATTTACACATCATCACAAAACAATAAAAGACTTATATAATATTCTGTTACATAGCCTTTGGACAAGTTGATATTCATGCAATTCAAAAAAATCACGTCAAGTTTATTCAAATTGCTTTGATGATGATGTGTCTTAATAAGACGCTTAAGAGCCTGCTTTGTTCCACAGGTTGAAGAACAGTTTCAGTTTATACATAAGCTATCATCATATTCATAAAGAAGTCTTCTTGGTTTCCGAACCTTCCAATGGTTATGCAAAACACACAGAGTGGTCATTTACATAGATTTACAAGCATGTAAAATGTACATCAAAACTGTTGTCAGTCAGTGTTGTTGGTTAATGTTAATAGCATTGGCAATAGTATGCTGAGAATGAAGCTAACTTTCATAAGAAAATGTTCCTTTCGTTTCTATATTTATATAAAAATCACTATTCTAACGCTTTCTTTTACTACGGCTATCATGGTCTCTTGACCTTGGCTCATCTAATGTTCTTTTGCCCTTTTTAGCTTCTGTAAGAAACTTATCAAGACCAAATGGATCCAATTCTTCTTCCTTTTCAAATTGAACAGGGCCATCTCTCTTTTGGCTGTGATCAGTACCAGCAAACTCTTTATCAGCATGGAATCTTTCAGTCCTTACAAGCCTTTCAATATCATCACCATACACATCTTTATCAACAATATTTTTGGATGGCCGATAAATAGATGAAGCAGTACTTGCACCTTTACGCCAGGCTTTATCATAAACATTATAAGAATCATCTTCACCAAATCCTGAATCCATTCCTTTCTCTTGATTGAACAGTCTTTGGTCAAACATGCTGTCATCTGATGCTTGGCCACCTCGAGCAACTCCCAGGGCAATTTGTTCACTAATATCACGTTCTTTGTCTCTTTGTAGCTTGGATCTCTTGTCTGGGGCAGCTTTGGAAATACGCCTATCACGTTCTCTATCTTTGTGTCTGTCATGACGAACTTGATCTCTTTCTCTCTCTTCAGCAGATCTATCAGATGCAGTCTTGATTCCAGCACGTTCTTCTCTAGTTTTCATGGCTAGTTCTCTCAATTTCTTCTCCTGCTTTTCTTTCTCCTTTTGTGCTAGCTTCTTCTCTAATTGTGCTCTCAATTCTACACCTTCTCTTGCCTTCCTATCAGCAATATACAAAGCTTCTGCTAGTTTAGCAAACTTATCGTTGATGTGTGGGTCTTGAAGTCCACGGCCATCCGCAGCTAGACGTTTATCAAGGGGGATAGTGTATCCTTTAGCATTCTTCCAGTTTGAGATACAGGGGGGTACCTTCCAGTCTTGCTGCTCCTTCACAGTGACTTTGCGGCTTGGTGAGTGCATAACTGGTGCAGGAGGAGACGGTGGGCCACGAGGGATCTTTTTGTTAGTTTTAAACCGTGGTGGTTCCATTGGATCTTTCTGCATTTCAATCATTCTGATAACTCGTTGTTTGGCACCAGAGTTAAAGGCTGTCCCTTGTTGGGCAGGTGTATACCGAATGTATTGTGCCGGTTGTAGTTTTTGAGCTGCTTGTATTGGTTGAGCTGCAGCTATTTTGGTATTTACAACTTTCTCTAAAGCTTCCCTTGTTTTCTCTGTTACACTCTTGACCTCATCATCATCAGGCTTCATAAATTCGTCATTGTTTTCATCCTTTAGATGAGCGGGAACTAAGTCAGTAAATTTCGAATGAACAACTTTGCCTTTTTTGTGTCCTTGCTTTAAGATGACATCATACTTGACTTTACCTTGAGCATCAAGCTGGATAGGTAAAGCATTAGATGATTTAGCCGTGTTCTTTTTACCCATATCTAGAGGATACTGTGCTATATGGATTTCAGGAAAAGCTCCTCCATCGCCGAAGTCCTCGGGTTTTCGTGGGATCCATCCATGACGTCGTCCGTACGGCGGAGGCTCTTTGGCAACAACTGACAGTTGTTTGTAAGAAGTCTCAAGCTCCTCATCTTCTTCATCGTCTTTATAAGCAATATTGACTGGATTAGGGAGTAAACTAGCGAGTGATGCCATAGTTTTTAGCGACCAAAGACATTCACTACTTTTTCTCTACACGCTGTTCTTTCAACATGGCGTTCGTCAATAACGTGAGTTTGACCGTGACGTCACACGATACACGTGGTTTCCAATAACCAATCAGGATCATCAGAATAAGCAAAGGGATTACCTGTGTCGGGAGAAACCCGCTGTACAAAGAGTTACTTTTATACCTGGGCAAGTAATGACTGCAGAAATGAACGCAGACGTTGTTGTTATTGGAGGTGGAATCAGTGGCTTGTGTGCTGCAAAGCTCTTACAAGAGAGCGGGATTGATGTTATAGTTCTAGAAGCCCGCGATCGTGTAGGTGGAAGAACACAAACCCTGGTAGACCCAAGGTTTAAATACACCGATTTAGGAGGCGCGTATTTAGGACCCACGCAGAACCATATTTTACGTATAGCAAAAGAACTTGGTGTAGAAACGTATAAAGTATACTTTACTGGAAAGGTATCTGAATATTTGAATGGTTCAAGAAGAGAATATGATAGCGAGACGTCATCTTGGAACCCGATTGCCATTCTTGATTATTTTAATCTTATTCGCACAATGGATCGAATGGCCGAGTCTTTACATTTGGACCGTCCTTGGGATTGTGCAAATGCTTTGGAATGGGATCGTATGACGGTCGAAGAATTCTTCAATAAGACGTGCTGGACTAACTATTGCAAGAAACGCATGGTGCAAATATACCATGATGCAATGGCTGCAGAGCCTTGGGATATGTCTCTCCTATACTACCTTTGGTATCTGAGGTCATCTGATGGTATTTTGAGAATAGCTGGTACTGAAAATGCTGGTCAGGAGAGAAAGTTTGTTGGAGGTTCACAGCAGATAAGCAACAAGCTAAAAGACAAACTAGGAGATGATAGGGTAAGATATTGATTTGCATGCATTTTCAGCTTCCATATATTAAAATGTGCAAAGTAGTCCACAGGTAGCCCAACCATTTAGTTAATATAAAGAACTCCTAACAAGCAACAATTAGGGACAATATTGATTGGGACAATTAAGGATATGATAACAAATAAACAGTTATATGTAAAACAACACTAATAGCCGGTGGTGTCCCAATATTTATGTCCATGATTGTTGAATCACACTGGGCTATCACTACTGTCACTTATATGCTTGTTTATCATTCTTTATAATTTCTCTTATCTTATTAGTTGACGTTAATTAAGGTATCTATAAACTCAACTCTATAGAATTAATATTTATCTTGTTGCATGTCCATTTTATTGAAGGTAATTTTGAACAGTCCAGTTAGCAAGCTTGTCCAAGATGGTGACAGTGTAGTAGTCACTTGTGATAATGGCAAGAGTTATAGAGCAAAATATGCCATCAGTGCCATGCCTCAAGCTCTACTGAATCAGATCTCATTTGAGCCTCCGCTTCCACCTCTAAAGAATCAGCTTATCCAAAGAATTCCCATGGGTTCAGTCATTAAGACTATTGTATTCTATGAAAAGGCCTTCTGGAGGGAAAAAGGATTGAGTGGAATTATCATCGCTGACTCTGATTCTGGTCCAGTCCAAGCAGCACTTGATGATACAAAACCCGATGGATCCTATCCTGCAATTATGGGGTATGTACTGTACTTTCAAAACCTTACAGCAGTGTTTTGAAGTATAAACCACTATAAATTGCAAATAAAAAACATGTGCTGCAAGGTATTTTTAAATTAAATTGCCCAAAATCATCTCACCTATATATATATATTCTAGGTTTTTTTTATAAGAAACACTAGAACATATGAGTAATTGTCAGAGAATATCCAGGCTAACTAAATTTTATATAAATGAGGACAAATCTTTATCTGATTCTTTTACTTGTATTAATATTTGGTCATGATATATTTGTGATATTTTCTGTAATTATCTCGGTCTATTTGCAGATTTATCATTGGTGATCAAGCACGTAAATGGTGCACAAGGACACCTGAAGAGAGAAAGCAAGCTGTTGCTGAACAGTATGCCAAGATATTCAACTCTGAAGAAGCTCTTCATCCTTGTAATTACATAGACAAAAACTGGCCAGCAGAGAAATATTCTGGTGGATGCTATGTCAGTGTTGTACCTTGTGGTGTCCTAACAAAGTATGGCAAGGCATTAAAATGCCCTGTTGGCAGAGTTTTCTTTGCTGGAACAGAGACAGCAACATCATGGTCTGGTAAGTTAGATATTATTAAATAGATCTATAAATCACAAATCTTTAATTAAATCGTGAAAAATTAAAATTGTAGGAAAAACAATATAAAAGATTATTCATCATGGATAAAAAATATTAAAAAGTTATTTGTTATAAATTTGTCAAAGGTCTGGACAGCAACATTTTGATTGCTACTGCTAGTTCTCATCAGAAGACTGGAATAGATAAGACTGGAATAGAATAAGTCTTATATAACAGTTATCTGGTTTCCATTTTTATCTCCTTTTTTTACCCTTTGCTTGATAAAGACAAGTAGTTGCAGTTGAAACGTCACTGTCCAAATTAATCTTCGACATTAGTGAGACAAACCAATAATTTCTAATAACAAAAATATAATTTGTACGAAATATAAAGAGTCCAACTTACTGACATTGCTGATTGAAGTTAAAAATTTTTGTCACACTTTGATTTAAAATTTAGATTACAAAATGCGTCAATTACACTAAAATGTCCTCATGCTTTATCCAGGATACATGAATGGTGCTGTCCAAGCTGGCGAGCGATCAGCACGAGAAGTGCTCCATCAAATGGGAAAGATCTCAGAGAATGAAATTGAGCAAGTAGAACCTCCATCTGTAGATGTTCCTCCTGTTCCTTGTGAGCTAACAACCTTTCAGAAACATTTACCTACCGTACCAGTGTTCTTGTTTGGGATGACTGTTATTGGTGGAGCTGTTGGGGGATGTCTGCTCTACAAATACTTGCAGTAAATACCCCGTGAACTTCAGTTAATTTACTTAAAAGTACTAGAAGCATATAATTAATCAATCAATTATCTTGTAATTTATCTGGATGTGCTTCATTTGGTAACATCTTGTTTTCCTTTATTACAGTACTCAATACAAAAATATATTTAGTATACAAATACATAGAGAATTACTTTTGAATTAAATTGTGCAGATAAAGGGATTTTTACTTGAAATATATTGAATAATTTTGATAATAAAGATATTTTAAGTAGATAAAAAGCAGCTATCGATAAAAGATAATAATAATTTAATAATAATGATAATTTTACGAGTACTCTATCATTTTGGAACAAGGTTGGTTTTGTGTGGTTTTAACATTTTTAGTCTATCATTGTTATAATTCATTAGTAAGCTGTGGAAAGTAATTCACAATAAACATGGAGTAAGCATAAGAATGTGCTTCTTTTTTAATGACACTTGAATAACACTCATTTACAAGACTTAGTTTCTACTTACTGACCTTCCAGATCATTGTCAATCTTATATCAGAAAAACTGCCCACTACAAAACTAATGCAGCAGTTTTTTGTCTGGTTCCATTCCAATATAGTCCACAAAGAAGTGGACTGTAGGGGAATGGAACAAGACAAAAAACTGCTACCAGTAAATACTAATGTACAAACACTATTTATCAGACAACACTCATTAGTGTCGATCTGAAACAGCACTACTAAGCCCAAAACGCCAGTAAAGTTAAGTCAACATTTGTTACGGGGGTTACAAATTTCATTATATTACCTATTGTTTATATCAAATACTGACGCAGCCTATACTAGTTTACTCGCTAGTTTCCATGTATAATCAGTACATAATATTGCAGATTGATAGTGTTTGCACTCTATGACTGGCAGTTTTCTAACATTCACACTTAGTTACATGGATATGATTTGCAAGTGTCTCAAACAGTTAAACTACAATTTCTTTGTTTTTGCTCTACTGAGCTGAAATTGTGCACTTTTACTAAAGCTTTCTAGGTCTCACTTGAAGCTGCTCAAGTGCCTGCATTGTACCAATCTTTCTATTTCCACAGTGAAAACACTTTATCAATGAGTTATCTTCTTTTCAATAGTGTGGTATTGCATGCTTTACAGTGAGGATACTCGAATCGTGAATGCTTGACTTTTTTCATGTTAGTATTTTCTGAGCCTTCAAACTACTGCTTCAAAACCTCTCAAAATGAAGCAGTGAGTTCAAATACACTAAGTGTTCATAATTTATGATATTTCTGATCTATTCACTCAAGGTGTGAGTTAAAAAAAGTTACAAAAAACTCAAAGTGTTCATGGTTCGAGAATCCTCACTGTAACAATACTTTGCACTTTCTTCACTGTTGTTTAAATACACTATTTAGTGCTGAGTTGTACTATTTGTTTCTTGGGTCTACTCTATATCAGTAGTTCATGACATCTGGTGAGGATAATGGCAGTGATAACTGATTGTGATGCTTGTGGTGATAATTCATAATAGTGATAATGGTGTTGATGGTTATGATGATGGGTGTGAAGATAACGATATTACTGATGGTAGTGGTGATTATGTGCATAATAATGTTCTCTATAATAATGTAGCCTGAGAAAATAGACATCTTTTGCTCCTCTTCCGGCCTGTCTGTTTTCTCAAGCTACAATAATGCTACTGTGGACAAAAAGTTTATAAACCATTATTTGTAATGCATATCTACAGCAGTTTATAGAAGGTCCTGAAGGGGTAAAATGGGAACTGGGATTGGCCTTATTTTTGACTGTGAAAATGAGATTGGATGCACTGGGACTGGGATTTACCAATAAAAGAACAATAGAAAATAGGTATGGGATTGAAAACGTTTGTAAAGCTGATGGGATTATGTGATTTCTGACTGGGATTTGGTCCAAATATGAATTGGGGTCCCCCTTCAGGACCCACTTTATATTCTAGCCATTACTTGCAGGGTATTTGTGTAGTAAATTGGCACTTTTTCTTGATGTCACAGTATGTGTCTTCAATGCTATGTGCTTTAAAGGGATCACCACCACTTTCCTTCCTGACCTTCTGCACTAGACCACCAGGTTTATCCAACCAAGAAATGAAATCATCTCGAGAACCAAATGATGCTGTGTACTTCTGCAAGTCGTCTAGTGTATAGCTGTACTTTTTGTGGTTGTACATCTCACCAGGGCTTGAAATAGAGACGGCTTGAAGCTTGAGCCTGCTGCCCACAATCTTAGCCAACCCTCCACCAAGGGAATGACCAACCAAGTAGAAATCTTCTGTACGCCTTTTATTTTTAACGTTGACCTTCTCATTCAAGTAGTACTCGAGAGCATCGATGTAGGTTCTGTCAGAACGTGAGTAGGCATAGTCTAAGATTGCAGCGTAGCTGATGTAATTAGCCACTACATTCAATGGTATCAGGCTGGACCACGGGAGAAAGGAAATTAACGCTTGGAACACCAACACTTCATTCCAGATCTTGCCGTTTTCGACCCAATCTCTCACATCTGTAGTTCCTCGTATTGCAATAACGTTGATTTTGTTTTTAGAGTCGCGTATGTGATAAAAGGAAGGTTTTTGTGTATTGATATGCACAAAGTTCCATCGCAAATTGTAATGGTATTTGAAATAGTCTTTATAAATGTCTGTAACGTTCTTTAATCCGTAATCCGTCTTGTAGGCAAGATCTGCGAAGAATACCATATCAGTGAGCGTCAATGGACCCCATCTTTTCCCGCACATTTGATATCCAAGAATGCTTTGGGGTTCTCTACGTGCCAATGATCTCTTCGTGGAGCGGGCGTGACTAGGAAAACCAAGCTGACAGCCTTTGGCACCACAGTGATTGTCAGCAGAAGCAAACACACTTATTAGAAATGCGAATATTAAAACCATCATCAAGATTACTTTTCCTCTCAACAAAAAACCTTCTTCTTCTTTTCTACTTCCACGAAAGAAAAGAAAAACAATGAAAAGGTATGAGAAATAAGGCAACAGAAAGGCTAGCATGATGGAAAAGAAGGCACTACCACTACTAACAATGTAAAAAATAGGACAGAGGTACATTAAAGGTACGAAAAGCGTGCCAAGATAGATGGCCTTACCCCAAGAGCATTCATAGACAGGGAAAAGTTTTTTATTGCGTTTTGTATAGACGTACATTAATAGGAAAACAGACCCAAACAAAGAGACAGCTACTGCTTTGAAGAATGTGAATAAAAAGAGACATTCAAAAAAGTTAGTCGACGTTACACCACACCAAATACCAGCAGCAACTATATCGACAACACAAAACAACAGCTTAACCCAGAAGTACCAAACACGGTTTTCTTTATAAAAAGCCGTAATGACGTCCCAGAAAAGAGACAACACAACAGTACAATTAAAGAAAAGGGAAACAAATAACACAACGGTAACAAATCTATGCATATGTCGTTGCCATGCATCGGATTCCTGCGTCCCAAATGGACTAAATACCTCAAGTGACAGATCGAAAAGCATGTTGACACAAAAGCATAGCGTTACGAAGAAAAAAACATACAGACCAATCACTGTGTAGGCTGTCAGACATTTAGAAATACGCAGCATGTACTTGTTAGTCTGAAAAAATAGGATAACAAATCTTAACCAGTACAAGAAAGAAAGATTACTACACTAAAATGCATGATGATTATATAACTACCCACTTCAAGATTGCATGGTAGCTTCTTGTCCTGCTCTGCATCGTCTCCTTCCTCGTTGCGTTCAAAAAACTTAATTAACGCTTTTTTAATGGATGATTCACGTGCCATTTAAATTGCGGCTGATTCGAAGAGAGTTGAACTGAGTTTGGATCGTTACTGTTTGTCTTATAGTAAAAACGCGCCGAGGTAATACTAAGGGCGCAGTCTGTAAACATACCGTTTCGTGGAATTGGACGTAATTTGAAGCCAGTGTTGACATATGAAACTTTGGAATGGTATAACCGTGGACTAGGGACGGCAAGAAGAAATTTCTTTACATCAAAGGTTCATTTGATAATATTCATATAAGGACTGAATCTAGTCATAGTTATTAACTATAATCAAGTTGTTAAAGCACAGGGCATGATATATATATATAAATCTCAGGGGCGGATCCAGAAATTTGTCAGGATGGTCTCCCAATGTCTTAAATAAATTAAGGGACTGATTGCAGCGCTAGGGGGTGTCCAGTAATTCCGAGGGGAAAATATTAGCCAGTTAATACTAACCTAACCTGGATAGGGAGCTTTCTATAATTTTGTAATCCATCCAAAACTGCATAAAATGTGGAAAAACTCTATAAAAGTTTTACACCCAAAAGAAATGAGGTTGATTCATAAATTTAAACGTTGGGGCACAAAAGCAGATCTGATAAAAAGTACAAGGTACCCCTCCCTTTTATTTATTTTTTTGTACAAAGCAGGTTTAATTTTCGATCACACCCCCCCCCCCCCCCTTTCACCTTTCACTCCTGTAATTATACAAAATCAATATCTTCCCATGGATATTTAATGTACACTATAACACATTTATATTCATTGTTTTACAAGAGTTATGTACATTAATTTCATTCTATTTACTGCTAGTTATTCATTTGTCTTTGCTTTCTTTTTCTTTTTCTTCTTTTTGGTTTTCTTGGCTTGGCATTCTTCACAGTACCAGTCCCCACCGGGATCATTCACAATACCAACACAAGCACTAAACACATAAAACAGCACATTCAGAACTATTTAAAAGAAAAGAAACTAGCCAATATTTGTGTATCATATACAGATAGTAGTAAGCACTGATGTAATAATAAAATGATTGGTGGCTTGGTTGGCCGAGTGGTGAGGGCACCTGCCTTTCACCGCTGTGATCTGGGTTCGATTCCCAGCTCAGGCACCGGATCATATGTGAATTGAGTTTGTTTGATGTGTTGTTCTCTACCATGCCACAAGGGTTTTCCTCCCTCAGCAAAAATCAACATGTGAGGAGTGATTTATGAAAAATATTTAATGTAGAGGTAGTGAGTGTGAGTGCCAGCAGAAGAATAACCACTATGTGGATCTGCTGTGGAAAATATTATTTATTTATTTATTTATTGTAAGCACTGAGACTACAGTAAAACACTGCATATGAGAACCTAAAAGTTAATAACCTATCAGGCTGAAATTTTCATTTTTTTTTTTGTAAAAAAGAGCCATGTGCAAAAGGCTGTATGTAAATAAAATGATGGGAAGAAAGGTGTTGTAATGAAGAAGTGAGTGATGCTAATAGAACCTAGATAGCCTGATTTCAAGCTAAGCACCATTTATATAAGAACCTGTTCAGGCTGACTTGGAAAAATCTAGGTTCTTATACGCTGGGTTTTAGGAAAAAAGGAAAAGAAAAAAGTAATATTAATTAGTGTCGGTAGTTCCTTCAGCTAGAAGTAAGCTGGTCTCACAGGAAGCCGATGGTGCGTTCTTTCCCCCTCTCTCCATCAATGCTCCAGTTTACTGGTATTTAAAGCTACTCAAAGCTACACTGATTGGAAAGAAGTCGAAACAAGTGTGAGGCCACTGGGGATCGAACTTGTGACCTCTCGCTCTGAAAGTCGCACACTAACCAACTTAGCTACACTTGTTCCTTGGGACATATCCATTTCATTTTGAAATAACCTTATTATTTTCTATTGTCAGAAATAGGAATATTTACCACAGAGCAACAGATTCCATATGACTGTGAAAAGTTCAGTGCCGTGTATGCCTTGCCACAACTGATTTGTAGAATTTTGATGTGCCATAGTGTGCCTTGACCTAGTTTGTGCCATGAGGTTTTCATAGTCATACAAAATTTGCTCAATACATGTTGTACTTACCCATGGTACCATCTGTCACATGTACCGTCACAACCTATCATAAAACTACCATCATCTGCCAAACCACAAGCTGGACAATAGTAAACTTGCTGTTAAACACAGATAGCAATGATAAGTGTTATTAATCATTCACAATCAGTGAATCAACTCACCAATCAACCAAACAACCAACCAATATCACCAACCAATCAACCTAACAACCAACCAACCTAACCAACCAACCAACCAACCCACCAACCAACCCAACCAACCCACCAATCAACCAACCAACCAACTTAACAACCAACCAATCAACCAAACAACCAACCAATATCACCAACCAATCAACCTAACAACCAACCCACCAACCTAACAACCAACCAACCAACCAACCCAACCAACCCAACCAACCCACCAATCAACCAACCAACCAACTTAACAACCAACCAATCAACCTAATAACCAACCAAACAACCCACCAACCAAACCAACCCACCAATCAACCAAGCAACCCACCAATCAACCTAACAATCCCCTAAAAAACAACCAATCAACCTAACAACCAACCAAGCAACCCACCAATCAACCTAACAATCACCTAAAAATCAACCTAACAACCAACCGAGCAACCCACCAATCAACCTAACAATCACCTAAAAAACAACCTAACAACCAACCAACCCACCCACCAATCAACCTAACAATCACCTAAAAAACAACCAATCAACCTAACAACCAACCAAGCAACCCATCAATCAACCTAACAATCACCTAAAAAAAACAATCAACCTAACAACCAACCAACCCACCAATCACCTAAAAAACAACCAATCACCTAAAAAACAACCAATCAACCTAACAACCAACCAACCTAACAATCACCTAAAAATCAACCAAACCAAGCAACCCACCAATCAAACAACCAACCAATCAACCTAATAACCAACCAAACCACCAACCAATCAACCTAATAACTAAACAAACAAACAAACAACCAAACTAACCCACATATCAATCTAACAACAAACCCACCAACCAACCAATCAAGCTAACAACCAACCAATCAACCCACCAATCAACCTAACAATCACAAATCAACCTAAAAAACAACCAAGCAACTCACCAATCAATCAAGCAACCCACCAATCAACCTAACAATCACCTAAAAAACAACTAAGCAACCTAACAACCAAGCAACCAACCAATCAATCAAACCAAGTAACCTACCAACCAATCAACCCACAAATCAACCTAACTCACCAATCAACCAACTAACCAAGCAACCATCCACCCTCCCTCCCTCCCACAACACCCACCCACTCAACAACCAATCCACTAACCAATATGTCAATCAGTCGAATAAGTAACGCAATCTATTGAACAATCAATCTATTTCTCAATCTTAATCTTTTTCATGATAAATTTACACTGAAAATTGTTGCATTGCAACTACATGTTATAAATTATTGTAAAGTCCAATTTGATTTTGAGGTTTTCCAATCTGTCAATCAAATTGGAGTTTACAAGTTTACATTCATTGTAAGCTCTGCCTCAAAAGTTGATTGAAAGATTGGAAAATACTATAATCCAACCAATGTTTTGAAATAGCGGGCCGCGATGCAACAATTTCCACTGTAACAATATATTGATGTCTTTACCACAGTAGTAGACAGTGTCTCTGTGATGACAGTTCTTTGCGGTACTTCTTCTTGTGGTTTGATAATTTTTGGTTCACCTCCAGCAACACTTCTACATTAAAAAATAAGCATCTATTTACTAAAGATACAATCACCAATTGAAATAGGTGAAATGATATTCTCCAAAGACCTACATTAGCAAAAAGTTGTGAACTGTACTAATACATAAAATATTTGTGAACTACCCCAATCATTACTAAACTGTTACAGCCTAACGCGCCATTACTGTGGCCACCCAATTAAAGTTTGTACAAGTTAGATTAGCGTTCAAAAGTTTCTCTTTTCAAATTATTTGCTACACCTTTTCAAATTTAAACATCCTGGGAGGTTTTTCAGACACTTATAAGCTTCACTCTTGTCATGGCTTTGAACATTTCTAGGTGTTTACCGTTTGACACTTGGCATGTCTTCTTATATATTAAGGTCAAATTCTCGCTTTCTGATTGATTAACTTGTACAAAACTTTAATTAGGTGGCCATGGTAAGGTGCGTCACTGTAACACACCAAAGGAATATTTGTTTGTGTTTTGAATTCTGGTTAATTCACATGGCCATTTGGAATGCTCAAAATCATCAAGTGACATTAAAATAATGTTATTGAAATGATAATGTGAGTTAACCTAATATAAAATGTGATTATTTCTTTGGCAGTTTTAACAGTTATGTAATTTTGATGGTAGTATGTTCACATTGATTGGCCAAAAACTGTGCTTGATGAAAGTATCAAACGAGCTGTTGTCATTGAAAATGTGCATGCAATCAACAGTCAGTTTTTGTTTTGATCATTTAACAATATAAAATAAATTTCATTATCAAATGAATGAAAGGGGATTTTTTGTTCTTTTGCACAATTCAGTGGAAGAAGTAGAAAATGAAAAGAAAATGGTTTTCCAAGTTTGATACTTTGATCTACACACTTATGTTAAATGTTCAAATAAAACTTGAGAAGCTGGAAACCACTTTGCTTTATGCAAAACAACACTCTTTTGTATAAAAATACTTAAAATATTTTGTATTCTTGTTATGCTGCCTTTCAAACTCTGTTATAAAATTCATGAAAAAAAAATGGGAATTTTACAAAAGCAATCACGTCTGTGACAAGATCTGTAAATCTCATACAGATTTTATCCTGATTTGCTTAAGTTGAATTTTTTCGGCCAGATTTACTTCTATCTTTACAATTTTAGTAAAATATTAAAAAAGAATAGATTTTCATAAGTACTATACAATATTTGCATCTGATCTGTATGCAATATGCAAGGGCACGTCTTCGACAAGCCGTTGTATATCGCATACAGATAGGCCTCTCATATTGTAGGTAATATATACAGTACACTATACAACAATATTTGTACTTACATCTTTTGAGTAGGAATAGTTTGGCTTGGTATAGTAGTAGTTGGTGTGTTTTCTAGTTTTAGTTTTATGGTTGGGATATGAACAGAAGGCTTCATACTAGCAGACACTTCCTTTACCTAAAATAAAGAACAAGTACATTAAATATAAATGATCATTATTTGTTCTTTACATAATTAAAACCTCCTTTAAAAGTAACAAAGCAGGCACATATCCAGGGAGGCAAACACAAAGGAAAAAAAAAACACTAAAAGTGTTTAACCTTAACCCTTTGACTACTGGGCTTTTTTGACATTTTTGAGCAATTTTCTGGATATAAACGATCCGTAGGATTTCTTGACTCCATATTTGGCGTTACCATGGAAAGTGCTGCTGTTTTGTAATCTCAGGGGCTCAAGTTCTCAGGCCACATGACTTTTAGATGGTTTCGAAGCATCGTTGGATGTTTACACTGGCTCAAAGTTGGCTCAAAGTTGAATTTCGTTAATTTTAGGGTCAAATTTTGCCTTTAGTCACTACTGGAAGAGCATCATTAAGCTTCAAGGTAGCAAAGAGCTCACTTTCTGGAAGAAAGCAGCAAGGAATCTCACTTTGTCAGCAAAAAACGATCGATGTTTAATTTGGTTCATTCGGTTTTGGCGGGCTTAGAACAAAGTTAGGTTTGGAGTTCGACTAAAGGCAAATTCTCGGACCTGCCGCGGCTATTTATCGAAGTTGTGATGATAGAGGAACACAACAAGCGTGAAATTTTTGCAGAAAACCGAGGTGACCCTAGACTTATAAAAAATGTATAAAAGGACGGGGGGATACTCCATGTGCAAAATTGTCATGGTTACCTACAATGCGTTGCTGTCGTAAATACTTGAAAACACGTGCGTATCAAAACATTTGGCAGTAATCAAACGACCGCAGCTCAGTTTGTGAAGTGAAAAAAAATGAAAAAACTTGCCAAAGCTATAGCACAAGGACTGAATTTTGTTGTGAAAACGACCTTTTCGTCTAAAAACGATTTTTTGGATAAAAAATCCAAGGTCAAAAAAGTGTGATTTTCACTATTGAAAAATAAGGCAAAAACGGTCATTTTTGACTTTCCTAAAGTTCATATGGAATTTTTGTGCTAAAATTGCTTGTTTCTTGTGACTGACATGCTATGAAAATTTGAAAAACTTCCTAGTGCTTACTAACAACATTGAAACGGCTGGGGAAATTTGGCTTGTTTAAAAAAGTTAGAATTTTTCAAAGCAAGGTTGTTTTTTTACGGGCGGTTTCGGGCGCCGTAGGAGTCATAGGGTTAATCTATATTAACAATTTCCCCCCATACAATTTGAACTTTTTACCCACATCTTATCAGAACTTCTGAATAGAATGGCAAATTTGAATATATAATTTCCCCATACAAATCACTGTATTTTCAGTTACCTTTTTAGTTTTGCTTTTATCTCTATCTTTCTCTTTGTGCTTCTTTTTCTTCTTTTTGATGGTTTCTCCTGCTTTCTCTAAGACAGGACGATTTAGTAAATCACTAGAGGTGCTTGGTATTTCAGTTTTAACTGTATGTAACGGTAATAGTCCTTGCCCACTTAGTGAAGCTGCTGCAACATTGCTGTCCTTCTTCTTCTTCTTTGGTTTTGGTTCCCCAACCATTGGTGTTGATGATATACTCTTTTCTCTTGCTAAACTGTCGTCAACAGGAATTGATGATACAGAATATCCTGATGACTGGTTCTTTTCCAGTTTCATTGGTTTAATGATTAGCTTTGGCATTGTTGGGGGTTGCTGTTTTGAAGTTTCTTCACGGCTGACATTACTTTTCATAGGGGTAAGTGTTAATGGCGGAATGACTGGTTCCACTTTAACTTGGGGCTTGCTTTTCTGTGTTGATGCCTTAGATTTATTCTTTTTTGGTGTTTTTGGTTTTGAGAACTGCAAAGGTTTCTTTGCTGGGGGTGACTTTATTGCTGTGCCTTGTTTACTGGATGTCACATCTTTGTTCTTGGGTTTTTCAGGTGTTTTCTTCCGTGATGGACTTGCCTTCTTTGAAGGTTTTTGTCTTGGTGGTGACAGCAATTTCTTGTCTTCACTAGATTTTTCAGCTTTTGGTTTCTTTGTGTTAATAGGTGGGGTTGGTGTTGATGTACTTGTAAAAGTGAATAAAGGTTTATTTACATTCTCTGGGGCAATATCGGGTGAAATAGGTGATAACGTTTTGATGTTGTTTTTCTCTTGTAGGACTTGTAAAATATCCAGATTATTTTCTTTTTCCACACGTCGTCTCTTTGAGTCTGATTCAAGATCAGGCGATGATAATACTGAAAGTGACCTTTTATCTGGAGAGTTTTCTGTGAATTCATTTTCAGTTTCTTTTCCTATTGTTTTTATTTCATTTCTTAAAAATGATTGTGAAGAAGTATCATCTATCCCTATGCTTTCCTCTTTATTTCCTTCTCTCTCATCTGTAAGAAATCAAAAGAAAATTATAAGAACACAGTCCACAAAAAAATATATACTGTTTAATGTCTTTTTATAGGAGTGTAACTGTTGCACCAGGCGACAATTCCCCACTCTTTCAAAAACAATTTATTTTTGTCCTTTGAATATGTTAATACACTATATTATCATATGACCCGTATTTTGCCCGGCAGGCATTCTTAAGAAAACCTTCGGAAAAAGTCATGCGATGGGTCTGTATGGCTTTTTTCACATACGGACCTGCTACTCGAAAAATCACAAAAAATGGCCTTTAAATTATAAAGGGTGGGTCATATGATAAAAACTTATTTACTGAGTTAGGTTGGGTGATACATATAATACGTATAATACGTATAATGTACATGTATATACAGGGAAATATTTGGCTCTTGGTCATTCAGTACGGACCTCGCTGCACTTGGTCCATAGGTCATCGCCGCAAGCCAAATATTTTCCCATATGGCCCTCTCACTCAGTCAATAAGTACTCAGTACTAAACATGAAATTCTGTAATCAAGTCTTTGCACACAAAATGAGTCAACTCTCAAAAAATGCATATGATAAAGAGTACATAGCAATACACGACCTTCATTTTGTTGTAAAGCCTTGAGCAGAGGAGGCAAGTGGTCATGATAGAACTCAGGTCGATCAAGTATGTCTTCTTTACGAGGATACTGAAGCAGGTTTGGCTTTGGCATTGGAAACTGTGGCAACTGATAACTAAATGGAACTTGATCTACCTGGCTGACATAATCTTCTAGTTCATGAAGAATCACTCCAGTTTGACTGAATGCCAATCCTAAGTCATCTAAGCTTGGTTCTGTGTGGCAATCTGGAACAATGAAAAAATACACTTACTACAAATAAATAATGTTTCCTTAATATTAAAGTATTCATGGTGATCAATATTATTAATAATTTTATAAATTATTATCACTTGAGTCATGCAGTTTTGTTACCTTGTGTTCATATAATAAAAATATTTAATGTTAAATTTATCTAAATACTGAAATCTAACGTAAAAAACTTCAATGTATGATATATTACTGCGACCAAATTAGAATTCTAAAGAAAATCTTGAAGACAAAAAAATTGAATTCGAGACATCCATACTAAAATTACATTAACGTTCATGTACCCATTAAAGCAAATGCAGTTTTTCTAAAAATTAAATATAAGGCGATGCTATTTAGTTTCTTACAAAGTTGTGAGTAGTCTTGAGCACATTTGGCTATTTCCAGCATGTATTTCTGCAATACTTCTGTCAATAAATCATGGGTTGACTTATTCAATGCATCCCAACCCATAGACTGACAAATCTGTGCCACTGCTAAGCGAAGGGCGCCGTTATTTAGGTCTTCACTCATGACTTTTCTTTTATCAAACCATCATTACAGCCACATTCAAAATCCAAAATGGCGGTGTCGAAGGTCTAGACTTGGCTGGTCGAGAGGGCCTGATTCTAGTAATTTGGAGAGGTCCTGGAACTAGTTTGTTTACACCCTTCTTCATTTCATTCAAGATGGCGGTGATGTTTTGTGAAAGAGGAAATCAATTTACTGCAGAATAACACTCTTTATACTAAAAACTATGCAAGTTGGATAGGCATATACTATCTGTTAATACCCTAGCCACCTGCAGTTAGCATGGAATTCAGTATATAAGGCATGATCATCAATAACTAAACTCAAAATGGCGGCAAATATGTCTTTACCAAGCACATTTTACAATGCTACTCCCTCTCCTACAGTGGTCCCATTTCACAATACTGTTGCACCAACTGACGAGGACAACGAACGGCGTGGATTGATTCTTCTAGTGGTTGCTTGTGTATGCTGTGGTTTATGGCTAATCTACATGACATTCTATCATTCACGGTTACTTGGTTCAATCATAACAAAACTTGTGACAATGAGATATCTAAAGGATGGTCAATTCTTTGAGATCGGTAAGTAAAGCACTATTATAGCTCCAGTTTCTGTAATATTTACTTATTATTTAATAGCTGATGAATTAGCTAATAAATAAAACAATCATTAGTTTGCCGGTCAACATCTGTAGCACATGTGTGTCACTAGATTGTGTGGGGGTAGTGGGTGGGTAAACTGTTGAATCTTAACATTTTAAACATCAATATTTATTTTATTTATTTGATACTCGGTAAAGCTGGGGGCATATGAAACCAATGCTTAACAACCGATGCTGTGACAATCCCCTACTCTGTGCGAATAGCACAACAGGATCTTTAACATCCACCTTATATAGGTTATCGTGAAAGCAGATGGGACCTCCAGCTTTACGTCCTTTTCCGAGAAAATGAGGCACTAACACGCCTCTAAGTTTAATCAGTCAACAATATTCTATCCTTTAATTTTAATAATATTGTAAGCAATTAGTTGCCATAGTTAACAATTTACGAAATTGAGTAAGATATTTAGTTGATGTCACATCAATATTTAAAGCCCACCAGTCAAGCAAATCAGGCCAGCTACCCTAATCATGATCAAAAACATTAATGCAATACATCCAATCCTCCCCCTCCCCCCAAAAAAATATCTAATGGGTATCTTTCATTTAGAATATACTCAAAAGCTTTAATAGATAATAAGTTTGCAATCACTTTTTATTCAAATAATTCCAGGTTCGTTTTCATTCTCCATTCTATCTGGAAAGATCATGTTCAGAGATGTAAAGTACATCACTAAAGATCTGTCTATACGGTAAGAAATATATGTATACATCTCTTAAACAATCTACATGGCATTGTGATTGTTTGTATGTGTATACAGCAGTTTCATGATGGTGGTGTTGTTGTAATATAATATATGAATATGTAATTTCATATGACTCCCTCTTGTACTGGTTAATGATCTGACATGTATGTGATTGGGATTGGGTAATAAGTAGTATACTGACATGTATAAACATCCTATATAATCCTACTCATGTAACAGCTGGTGAATGAGTTTTGAATTATGTACAAAAGGAATTCATATTTAGATTCAATTTGATTGAAGTGAGAAATCTGGAGAATAATAAAAAATCTGGGCAACACTAGGTATTGTGAAAACTGTTTTGATTTGTGTTTCTTTGTATTCAGTATTGTGGATGGCTATGCAATATTCAAGTATTGGTTACCATATGTTGCTGAGAACTACAGACAGCCGTACAATGTTACTTCAACAGAAACAAGTAAGATGCAGCTGATATGGTTTTGCTGATTTATATCAGACATGCGCTCAGTTTGGATAATTTAACAATTTAATCAGTAGATAGTCTATGTACTATGATTAGTGTCACCTTTGAGTATAAAGAACAGCTCAGATTTGTTCTAGTTTAGTGTCCTTTACTTTCAAACAAAATATCTTCATTATTTGTCACTTGGAATTATTTAGAAAGAAATTTGCAATAGTTTGAGTGTAAAATAATGGACTTTTTGTTTCCATTTACACTTATATAATATCATACATTTATTTTTAAACAAACACTTTTCTTCTTTCTCGACCATTAAACAATAATTGTACACAACAAAACTTAATGTTGTGAAAGGCGTTCTCTATGTTCTATAGAGGGCTGGATGATGCAAACAGATAACTGATCTCTTTGTTAAATTAAAATACATTTTTACTGGTATATTTTTTAGGCACAGAGATTGAAAGCAAAGAACACAGATTAACAATTTGGATGAACTGCTTTGAATACCACGTCTATAACAGGTTAGTATGGGAAAGTTAAGTCAGTGTTTTGGTATATAGGATGTATTAAATAACGAGTACCAAATGGCTGTATAGGCGTTTGTAAGGAAATCATTTACTTATAATGTAAATTATACACCAAATAAAAAGTGGGGAAAATGTAAGAACATAACCGTTTATCAGAGTAAAAAAAAGATTTTCTGTAATATTTTGCTTTGACAGAGGATTAAGATTTAAAATAGATTTTGTTATGTTATTGAGTTTTATTTCCACCTTTAATCTTTATATCAATTACTGATTTTCTAAATTTGTTTGTGTTTATGTTTATAGGGCTGGCTTATATGATCAGTTGCAGGATCTGTTCAGGGTTGAGCGGTACGGAGGTAGGTTGTGCTAGTCAAATAATATTGCCATACTGTACTGAATATTTAAAATAAACATTTGAAAACAATAAATGAAAGTGAATTTATTGTATACAAACTTTTATTAGATGCTGCAAAGTCATCATTAAACATCCATAATGTTATTGAAACAACTAAGAAAGCTACATCAGAAGGGTGAGTGATTTATAGTTATTACTAAAGTATATATTTAAATTTGGGGCATTGTCCAGGAAATAGAGAAAAACACGAAAAAAGGTTGACAAAATCTGATTTTTGAGTAAAAACTGCACAAAAATGTATTTTTGCATATAAAATTGCCCCCCCCCCCCTCCCCTAAATCAATGTTGTAAGCCGGCTCCAGCATTGTCGAACCCAACCCTACCAACAAGTTTGTTGAGCAGGGGGAAGATAATAATAATAATAATAAACTTTATTCCAGGGTAACAAATAAAGTACAACACTTTTTTCCAATCTACAATTTGTGTGATTTCAGTTCTTTTGATGCTAGTAGTTTATTTCTTGCAAGTTCCACTGTAGCAGATTTAAATGTTTTGAAGGAAGAACAGTTAGTTTCATGATGGGGCAGTTTATTCCACAGTGATGGGGCAAGGAAGGAGAAGCAGCGTTTACCAGAATTAGATTTAGCTTTAGGGATTAGCAGTTTGTGGTTGGTGACGGAATGCGTTGAGTAGTGATGTGTAGGTTCGTTTATTAGGGAAGACAGACACGTAGGGGCAGATCCATAAAGACAATGATGTACTAGTGCAAGGATACGAAGAGTGATAATGCTTGAGATAGGTGAAAAAGACATGAGGGCACCCCTTTGTAGTTTGATGCGAATAATTCTGACTTGTAAAACAAATTGTCAGCGGTTATGAGGCCTAAAAAAAGACTAGTCTAGACTTTATCAAATGATAGTACTGTGAATATTTTAGTTTCTACGTGCATAAATGATATTCAATTAATCATAGAAAGTTTCCGTATATCAATTAAGTGCTCAGTTTTTGTGTGTGATATTTTCTAGGGAAAAATGTGTAGCTGAATCAAATAAAGGTCTACCTACATGGTTACTTGAGCTTGTACCAGCCATCAAATTTGACGTCAGCACTGTAAGTCCCACTCACATTGTCTTTCTTGAAGTTCATGCTTGCTTCTCCATTGTTTCTACAAGTCAAGGTCAAGTTTTCTTTGTATATTCTTAAACATTATTGTTTTACATTACTCTTTATCCTATATTATAAAATGAATTAGTAAACAATAAATAAAATTAAATGAATATAAGTAAAATAAATAAACAAAATAAATAACAAAACACAAATGAATAAATAAATAAATAGATAAATAAAATAGATAATCAATAAAATAAATGTAATTACATAAATGAAAATATAGATAAATAAAAAATTGGAAACCAGTTAAAATGGTGGAGAATCCATCAATCAGTAAATTGTTTCTGTTGTGTCATCTACTAGGGAAAGATTGCTTTTGGTAATAAGATGTTTGAGACAACTCTTTGTTTCCTGTTTGAGAATGCAGCTGGATATTATACAACATCTGAAGTAAGATATTCTTTATAATTATAAAATAACTATTAGAAATCAAGCATTCTGATTGGATACGGCACAATTGCTTTATAAGACCACATGCACATTTGTTTTTTAATCGAATATGTCAATTCATATTTAAGAATAAAAAAAGAAAACTAGCTTTCTATGCTGTTTGTAGTTCTAAACTAAGTTGTACAATTAAATATTTGGGGTTTGCCAGAAAGCTTGCGAAGTGTTGAAAAGCATCATTTCCATCTTCATCTCTGGTCTCAATCAATTTGATCATCAATTGTTATTGCCATTACCAATAATTATTATTACAATCACTATTATCACCACTGTCATTACTATAATGTTTATTGTCCAAAATTATTGTGAATCATATCCTTTTTTACCATTATTCGAATTCATCTTTAAAGTTATCAAATTTAAAAATCATTTCTCTTCTTTTACCATTCCAGGTTTTCCATGGAATATGACTAAAATAATAGTCCACTTCACAGTTCCATGTACCATCTTAAAAAGTAGCCGTTTAAGACGGTGCAGGGAACTGTGAAGGGGACTATTTGTGTGTTTTTTTTAAAGTTATATTACAGCTCTAGAAATATTTTTTTGTCTGATTTATTATTTTAATTGCTTAGGCTCACTCTTCTTTGGACCAGTTCATGCATGTTGTTAGAATGACAGGGAAGAATGTACGTATAATGCTGTGTCCAAGTCCTGGTTATACTGGTTCAAAGGATGAGTATGTATTATGATCTTAGCTAGGTAGTCTTTCTCCAGTTTGAACATCTTATACATGTAAGATCGTGCAAGATCCTGGCAAGATCTAGGCATGATCTTACAAGATCTTGGCATGTAACTCTCAATCTGCAAATACTTGCATGAACTTTCAAGTTTCTGCCAAGATTTAATTAAAATCTTCATAAGATCCTTCCAAGAAATTTACTTGCCAATGTTATAGTAAGATCTTGGATGATCTTGCCAGATCTTACAATATCTTAACAAGATATTCAACCTGGGTCACATAAACACTATACAATTATACAATCAATTTTTCTGATTTAGTGGCATATGGATAGTATTCAAGACACATTAGTTAATTAACCCAGAATATCATCAAGATATTGTTAGAGCAACATTTTATTGTTCAGTATTGTTTACTAGGTATCTACAACACTGCTTATTAATGTTACCGTTCATGATGTTGAGATTGTCTGGCAGTAATTCATGTGTGCCCTTGCATGTATTTCACTATTACACGCATATGTCTATAGATTTTTCTGGTACTAACCTTACATCTATATGCCACTTCAATTTACTAAAATCAGAAATGTCTAGACTCTTTATATTCTAGTCTTAATAACTTGTAAATGTAATTGATTAATATCCACTATAAGTGACCTTCCATGAAATAGGTGCCTTAACATTATAGCAGACAATGATTTAATGCAAAATAATTTTGTAACTACAGGCCTCCTCGCTTCATGGGTAATGGATTTGTTGTACTTCATACAGCGCAGTGTAAAATTAGTTACTATCAAGATGAACCCGGTAAGGCGTATGAATTATTATTACTGCATTGAAGTATCCACGATTGAGAATCTGAACATAAAATCTCTAATGTTTGATTTATTTTGCTTAAAATGCTTATAATTTTAATTATATTAGGGTAAGGGTACATGTATTTAAACAAAATCAAGATTAAATAAAACATTTCTTAGCCTGTGAGAGCCTTTCCCAAGTTTTGTTTGATCTCAAAAATGGGTGGCTTTGGTTAAAGTAGTTGCACTCACTGTAAATCTTATCCTACTTTTATCTTTATATATTTAATTGTGTTTCTCATCAAAGGCATATGTCAAAATGTTTTTAACCTATTCCTCTGACAATGTCAGTGGCTCACAAAAGCTCATGGGAATTAAATAATCTAAAGCTATTTGCAACTACAGGGTTACAGCTACTCACTATCAATTAGCCACTTTCAAAGTGAGCAGGGGACTGGGGCAACTGTTTAGTATTAATTTTGATAAGGCAACTTGAATTTAGCATATCCACAAAATTGTTAGAGTGGTTCTCTCAAAAAAAACTAAAATATGAGCTTTCAAGTGCACAAAAAGTGTCCTACTATTTTGAAAGTACCATAGCTAATTTTACTTTATGACTACATGGTATTCATCTTGCTTGAATATGTTCTTCACTTTTCAAGGTCTTGTTCCTGAAGTAAATGTTGGGGATGTTGATGCTGGAATTCCTGATTCTGATCCTCACTGGGGAGTTGACGTTGCATTTCTAAAAAATACATCCATGTCTTATGGACCGTGGGTAGATAGACAGAGGTATGGTATTAATTAACTGTCTGTCTGTCTTTATGTCTGTCTGTCTGTCTGTCTGTCTGTCTGACAGATTATCTGATTCACAGACAGATTGACTCACTAACAGATTGACTGACTCACGGTCGACAGAATGACTGGCTAACCATTTAACTGTCTGACCCACTGATTGACTAAGTGACTGATGGGCTGACAGATCGATTGACTGATGGGCTGTCAGATTAATAATAATAATAATAATAAACTTTATTAAACACAGAATTCAAAAAGCTGACACTTATTTACATTGAACTGACTGATGGGCTGACAGATTAACTGACTGATGGGTTGACAGATCGATTGACTGAGGGGCTGACAGATTAACTGACTTATGGACTGACTAACTGATTGTCTGACAGATTGATGGACTGATTGGCTGACTGATTGACGGACAGATTGACTTACTGATGGGCTGACAGATCGATTGACTTACTGATTGATGGAAAAATTGACTGACTGACCGATGTAATGACAGACAGGGTTCGTGCTACTCCTTAAACTCCTTGAAAACTCCTTAGATTTTATTTACGTTTTTAAGGGCACTTGAAAAGCCCTTGAATTTTAGAAAATCAACAAAAACTCCTTAAAAACTCCTTAATTCTAGCTTAAGTAGGGTAAATTTTGATAAAATTTGTTCATTCTGTGTGACGTAAACAATGACAGGAATATCTTTTATATATCAAAGTTGTTGCAAAAAGTGCTTAAAAATTACTTTTTGGTCCTTGAAAACTCCTTGAAAACTCCTTAGATTTTGTTTACTGACATCAGCACGAACCCTGGACAGATTAATTGACTAATGGGCTGACAGATCGATTGACTAACTGATTGATGGAGAAATTGACTGACTAATTGACTGACTGATTGACTGATTGATGGAATGACAGATCGATTGACTGACGGACTGACAGATAGATTGACTCACTGATTGGCTGACAGATCGATTGACTAACTTATTGATGGAGAAATTGACTGACTGATTGACTGACAGATTGATTGACTAACTGATTGACAGACAAATTGACTGACAGATAAATTGACTGATTGACTGACTAGCTGATTGACTGACTGATAGACTGATTGACTGAAGGAAACTGACTTAAGCCTGGTTCACATTATCAACATAAGCATAAGCAACATACACAGACTCAGTCGGGCTTTGCTCATTAGCTGCACTTGTCTTTTCTCACACCTATTTGAGAAATGCTTCACTGAGTCTGCGTATGCTGCTTATGCTGATGTCCCTAGTGTGAACCTATTGTCTAGCTGACTTGCTGGTTGATGAGTGGTACAATGATAATAATGTAAACCCTGGTTTCTCCTTAATCTCTAAATAATCAATATGGTGTCATCAATATTATTGTGAATACTCTTTAGGGATGCATTACAGAAGTTTTTCTTTCCAATGGACTATCAAGAGATGTTTGCAACAAAACCACTTCCTCCTGGTCAGACACGTCTACATACTGGGCTTGACATCAAGTTTCATTTCACTGTTGATGCTACCTTGGATATACTCTTCTCTAAAAATCAGGTACAAAGTGTAGATCATTACAGTGTGAATTGTTCACAAGTTTGTTTGTCTGTCTATTTGTCTGTTTGCTTGTTTCTTCAAATAAAAGCATGACACCACAACAAAGAGAGGAAAACAATTTTTTCAAAAATAGATTTTCTTTTTCACACTTGAAGACAGGACTACATTAATTTTATTAACTGTTCTCAGTTAAGTTTATTGACTATCACAATACAATAATACAATAATTATAGTGTTATTTACAGGGTCATGCCGAGATATATATTTTCTTGTGATTGATCCTAATTTTTAAAACAAAAGTTTGATCCCTGATCCCAAAAAATTGCTTATTTTGCTATATTTAAGGAGGGAGACCCAGTAAATCATTGCAGATCTCAAGACCATGTTGTGAATGATATAATAAAACTTAATAATGTTTTTATTGTTAATGTTTTCAATGGTTTCAGGATGAAACCAAAACGTAGTAACTTAATTCCTTGAATTTTCATTTTAAAACTTATAATGTTTCATTCATTAATCGCTATGCTGTCTCATTGAAGGAAACCAAAGCTGTGCATGTTTGTTTTGGTGCTGGTTCACATATAGATGTCTATCAACCATGGACAGTCAATGAATATGGCTATACAACATCTGTCATCACTAAACTCTTCCAAGTAGAGGCCAGTACTAGTATGGCATACAGAAAGCTTGTAGATGCTGATGTCTTGGATGTAGCAGTACACATGACATTCCCTAGGGTATGGAACCAAACCCAACACTGGTCATGTGAGATTAATGCCGTCCGTGTCACCTGGTGGTTTATCTTTTCTCATAAGTGGTACTTTCAAGGTAATATGATAGATATGATTAAACCTGATGATGATGATGTTGATGATATCTGATTATGACAATGATGACAATGATGATGATGACAGTAAATTAAATTATATAGTGAAGATGATGATGTTGATGATGATAATGATGTAGTAATGGTGATGAAAGCGATTATGATGATGGTTACGATAATGATCATAATGATGATCATAATACATAAATTGGTGCCCTCATAATTGGCTGTATATTAAACACTTATTACAAATGAAATATTATGTGTTATTATATTATGTCATCAGAATTGCTTGAAGATTGGTCAGCTAATTACCGCCCTGACTTGGTGACGTTTGTCCCTTATGAATGGTCTTTTAACATTGTACTGAGAGATTTTGAAATGGTTTGGATAGCTAATGAATACAACTACATTGAATGTACATCCAACAAGCAAGAAATGGGTAAGTATCATTGATTTAATGTGATGGGCATTAAAGGTAGTTTGCTTTGCTGTAATTATTTTAAGACGGTTAAGCAGCCTTTTTGGGTCAAAAGTGAGGGGATGGTCAACTTCGAAGCCACAATTCCTTAGACTCTCATATTTGGCCATTCTTATAATTGTATCTGATGTCTATTAAATGGTGCAAGTTTGAATGAATCTGCTGACCCCTATCTTTTGGCTCTGCCCGGTTTTCTCAGGCAATAACTCTTAATGTGTACCGTGAGGTCGCAGGTACCATAAAAGATTATTCCTAGAAGTAGATTTTGACACTCTTCCAGCAATGGATAACTGCTCCTTTGCATTTCTCCTGAAATGTTGGCTCGTTCTTAATTGTAGATAGGACATGTGCTTCTTGACGAACTTCTTTCAATGCTTTCACTCGACTTGTGAATCCCTCTTTGCCTTCCATCTCTTCTGATTGAATCAACAGGTCGATGTACTGCACTTCAGTTAGTGGATTGGGCCTTAATGAAATCTCTTCCAGGCGTTCAATGCTTGCTCTGGCTTTGGAAATATTCAAAAACAAGCCATTGTACATCATCTCCAGATCTTTTTCAAGCCCACCCATGATTGCCTCTTTTTGTGTCTTCTTCCCCTGGGCCTCTTCATAGCGTTGTTTTAGATCGTCTGAAGTCTTTGTCACATTGGCAGTGTAAAGTTCAAACCTGTATGGATTGTTTTTGTGGCATGACCAAATGCATTCCATCGGACAGACTTTACAATACCCTGATTTATTCATTGCAGAGCAACCTTTCTTGTCTTGATCGTTAGCATATACACAGTTATCATGGCACGTCATGTTACACTTGAGACAATTAGTCACATGTATTCCTTTTCCTGTTAAGTCTATCTGACGCTGTCTTGTTTCGTCAACAGTGTAGGTGAAATCTTTGTTGGTTTCGATATCTTTTTCGTGCAGCTTTAGGATGCGTTCTTCTTGGTGGAGTTGATCCACTTTGGACAAACCAGCACCTATTTGTGTCTGGAGACCTTGAATAAGGCACTCAAGCTGATCTCGTTCTTTAAGAACTTCTCTTGTCAACTGCAGACTGACACTTTTGACCTTTCCAAACTCCCTAAAGAAATTCTGAAAGCTTTTTCCGCCCATATTCCAGAACATTTCATTGAAAGAATCATCATCGTCATCGTCGTCTGCATTTAATTCATCTGGAAGAAGAGCTGAGTTGTTAAACTTGTATACTTGCTGGTACTCAAAACCTTGTTCTTTGATTGCATTTAGTACTTGTGGCCTTTTTCCATCGGCGAATGTCACCATCATGAAGATGTTCTCGCCAATGTCTTTGCCAAAAATACTG
Source organism: Metridium senile (assembly GCA_949775045.1). NCBI lineage: Eukaryota > Metazoa > Cnidaria > Anthozoa > Actiniaria > Metridiidae > Metridium > Metridium senile. The sequence goes on from OX459095.1 coordinate 53,676,774, forward strand.
AGGATTGAATCAAATATGTACCTCTGGGTGGGAGTAAGCCTGGGATTTGATGCTTGAACGACGAATCCAATGCCATCTAGATGGTCAATGCCTTCCTTACCCTTGAGAGAAAAGAATTCCTTGACTTGGCTGGTGATTTGCTTGTCTCTCTCAAGTCCTTTTGTGTCACCATATCCAGGGGTATCGATAATGGTCAATGTGAAAGGAAGTCTCCTTTGACTTCTTTTCTTTGGGAATGTGTAGGCAGTGATGGACCTGGTTTGGCTGTGAGCTTGAGACTGTTTCCCTTCATCGCTTATCAGTCTATAGCGATATTTATCCTTGTACTGCACACCCATGATGTAGTTCACGAAGCCATTTATCAAGGTACTTTTCCCTGAGCCAGTGGCTCCGAGAAGCATCAATACTTTCCCATGTTTAAAAGGTTGGGTTAGGTTCAATTCACCGACTGTGACCTTTCGAATGTTGTGATCTTCATTCTCAGCTGTTTTTGTAGTGGCTACTTCTTTTATGCGTCGAGTGGAGCTTGACATGTTGAAGATGGGATCAACTTTCTAAGACAAGAACAATCAGAATCATTATGAATAATGTCTTAGAAAACGTTATCATTATATCATCTAATTGTATCCAAGTGTTTTCTAGTGCAAACCTTATATAATATACAATATATAAAAGAGTCAAGGGAAACATCAGTACTCGAGGGAAAACAAAACTAACCGGTTTCCCAAGAGAACAGTCATTTAAGCCTAGTTTACATATTAATTTTGAAAAATCCTGGATCCGCCCTTGATCGCTCACGATCGCCGGATCGCTGAAAACGATGCCAGCGATCGTCAGCGATTATTCATTTTTTCTGCACACAATGCAAATCCTATCGCTCGATCGCTGAAAAGTGTTTCCATAAAATCGCTGACGATCGCTGGCAAAGTCACAGTTTCTTGATTCGTACAAATACGAGGAAGAAAATGACATAAAAGTACAGATTTTGATGCTTTGTGAATGAATTTTGGCTTGAATAGCGCACGCTACTGACGCCATCACACGATTCTTCAATTTTAATTGAGAAAGCAGACTTTAAAATTTTTATCTTAGAAAAAAACCTGTTCTTGATCTTTTCTTTATTACTCCGTTGTTCTTAAATATATATAGTAGTTTTAGCACTAAAATTATGCTATTTTCTTAAGTCTTGAGGGAAAAAATAACAAAATAATTGAGAATTTCGATGTTTGAAAACATTTTTGCCGTCAATATTTTCACTTTCCATTGTCTATATTTTTCGACAAAATAAAACAATTGAAATATTATATTCTTTCAAAATATATGGCAAAGTTTGAACTACTAGTTGGTTTATACTTAATAAGTAGCCTGAGGATCAGGCCTACCGAGGAGAACTGGGGAGAGGAGAAGTGTCAGGCTTTCCTTCTGTTTTCTCTCCCCCTCTCCTCTCTTCCCCTTCCCCAACCCTGAAAGCCTTATACTCAGGCTAGGAAATAAGTTATCAGTTATTTCCCGATCGGATACAGTTGGATTTAATTAGTATCACGTGAGCATCTATCAACCAATGAGGTTGTTCGTTATACAATAGACAGCTATATAACAAATACTAGTTATACAATATAACACAAAAATTCATCACACCACATAACTGCACATCATATAAAAATGGAATTATTTAAATGTACATTTTACTGGTCTCTATTGCAAAGAAAGTTTGTTGGTTTTCAGCAAAATTAATAGAGGGGATTATGTTTTCAGTTACTTTTCCGATCGGGAGAAAACCATGGGAATGTATTTTTAATATATATTATTTGAGTTAATATAACTATTACTATGTAACTATGATTTTAACAATCAAGAAAACACGACTAACGGAATCTTTTTTTTCTAATTTTTCAACAATATTTAACTCAATGAAACGATGTGCAAGATAAAATTAATTTTGATTGCTTGATTTGGCGTTCGATAGAGAAAAGAAGCCAAAGAAAATCAATTAGAGAATGAGTCAATAAATGCTTTGTAATTTGAGTTTGCAAACACATATTTCATTGCATACACCTATCAATTTATCACTTCGTATCCGGTTTCCCGCAACATACCATGCATGTATTAAAATTAATTTCACTTTAATTCTTTTAGCATCAGTTTATTTAAACTATTTTTTCAACGTTTAAACAGTTTAGGTAAAAATAAAAGAGAGTGTAACTGGATAAAAGCATTACATGATTTAGATCAGTGCTTGATTTCCATATTTACGCTGCATGTTTTAAAAATGCTAAATGCAAAACAAGCCAAAAATATCAAAACAGTTAAAAACACTAGTGTAGGTTTGTAGGTTGGAATACTACTACTACTAATAATAAACTTTATTATACACAGAATTCAAAAAGTTGTCACTTATTTACATTGAAGCTGTGTAAAAATAATTACAATAAAATATAAATATAAATATATAAGGCAAAAAAAAAAAATAATAATACTTAAATTCACTATAAAATGCATATAAAATATAACAATTCTAAAAATCTATTAACTATATATACAAATACTAATATATACGTAAGAATAAAATATTTCTAAGAATCTAGTATATGTGTTTGTTTCTCTAACCAATAATTTACAGAACTTGGTAACCAGGTAACTTATTGAAAAGGTTAGCTGCTGCATATGAAAATGATCTTATTTCTGATTTAGAATCATTAAAGAAGTGAGTCATCAAAATAAAAAAAGAAAAGAAAAAAAAAATGGTTGATGAATCTCACTTCTTTAAGTTAAAAACACGTTCAAATGGTTATCTATTTATAGTTTTTCTAGTTCTAGTTCTAGTTGTAATTTTATTTTTTTTAAGATAATTTGATTTAAAATCAATTCCTACTGTTATAATAAGTACGACAATACATAATAAATCTTCATAGCGTGACATTTAGACGCGTGACAATCAGACACGCGTGTAATCCGCTTACCGTGGCCACCCATAATCCGTGAACACCGGTTCTGCACGAAGAATGTCTTTTTATGCAAATACAGAGACAATTCAGGCGTAAACACTGCGTCTTTTTTCTATTTCTATTCGCAAAAAAGACATTCCTCGTGCAGAATCGGTGTTCACGGATTATGAGGTTGTGAAGTTGATGTAAATAAACATAACGCGAAGGGTTTTCCTTGGAAGTCAAACGAGGTATAATGAACGCGCAACGTGGTTGCTGTACGTTGGCCGCTAATTTTGTCATTTTTAGAACAGCACATAAGACCACATTTCACAGTTATGACTCTTAAGCATGTATCTACGCTATATAGAAAACTCAAGGTCAACAATTGAAGAAATAGAGTAGATATATTTTCGAAATGCTCACTACGCAGTGAACAACAATATGTCGACAAGCTCTTCAAGAAATCAGAGCTAGCAATGTTGGCTTCAAAGTCGCTATTTTGTGATTAGAAGTTACAAGAGGTATTGGTCTTTCTTTCTACAGGTAAATTTGTAACTATGTTTTAATTCTTATTGAGATTTGAGCAATGGAATTTTTATATTAATTTTGCGCGCAAAAATTTAAAAACGTTTGTAAAAAAACTTCCAAGGTCAATATTTGAATAAAACTGCTACAATATGTTTCTATACAACCAAATAATATTCTCTCAAAAAAAGAAATAAATTCATCTTCTAAGTTTTGATTTATTGACAATTTAAGTAAAGCGTGTGCTTTTTAAAAAAACATTATTTCTCTTTATAGTTTCCAAAAATCGCACTTAAAATATAACTAGCTCAAACTTCAAAGTTTTGAGATCTATATGTGTAAATTTCGTAGAAATCGGACAAAGTTTAGATGCAAAATAATGCGTTACAAAATTATGTTTATCCTGCAAAGTCAATACTACCGGGCCACCTTAATAGCGTTCAAAAGTTTCTCTTTTCAAATGATTTGCTACACCTTTTCAAATTGATACATCCTGGGAGGTTTTTCAGACGCTTATAAACTTCACTCTTGTCTTCGCTTTGAACATTTGAAAGTGTTTACCGTTTGACACTCGGCGTGTCTTTTATAGTAAGGTCAAATGCTCGCTTTCTGATTGGTTGACTTGTACAAAACTTAAATCCCTGCCGCGCATACGAAGCCATTCAAAATGGCTGGTAATTTGAACTTCTCGCCGGATTTATTCCTCGAGGGGATAACTTTTACGGGATATTTTTTGATATTCGTGAAGGGTAACTATCTGGCTTTCGTGTTGCAGAGTATCGAGGCAAGGGAATGCGATTCAGTCTGAGAATTTGAACGATTTTCGAGAGCGACTCGGTCCTTTGATCTTCCTAAGGTCTCCTTCCTTGCCTTCTTCTTAGTAGTTGGGGGAGAACATAGCTTAAAAACGTCCAATCAGTCTGAAATCGCTACCAGATAGCAAGCAAGACATAATAAACAATCCATGAACATTTGAGTTTATTTTCTTTATTTTTCGACGAGTTATAGATTTGAGAATAATAAATCGCCTCGATCTATGAGATTAGGCCCCCTGTGGTCTAATTGTCTGGAGTTGTTGACAATTTTTTGTTGTGATTCTTATGACATTTAGGTCGCTATATCTCCACAAATATAAAAAGCCCGAGTAAGATTTTTATATCATCTTAAAGAACAACATTTCCTCTACTCAAATACAAAATATCAAGAAAATCAGAAATATACCGGGCAGGAAAAATTAATATTTAAAAAGTGTGGTAAATTAGAAAAATTTAACTCGCAAAATTCTACAATTTTTGATTGCTTCCTATGACACTCTTAAAGGGTTAATATTTAGATCCAGCCCTTCATTATTATCTACATTTTACCTTTTTGAAGTCTGGTAGTTGTTGAGCATTACTTGAAATGCCAGTTCTTTACGGGTTATGTGTCTTGTGCAGAGTTCTGCCTTTTCAGAGGAGCAATGTTGAGACAGATCGCATGAATAAGCTAGTGTCATTTATGATTACTCGTGATATGATTGGTCGGTTTTATGACTTTGACAAGTTCAGGGCACTCAAGCACTTGTAAGGGGAGGGAGAGGGAACCATTTGGTGCCGGCCTTTGCAAATATCGTTTCCCCAGGAACGATGACATTAAAAATTCTAGCTCTCTCGCTTTGAAAGTCATGGCTCTCGGCAATCAAGGAATAATGTTCACTGAAAACCAACATTGCATAGAGGGCGAAGGGAGGATTAGTGCAAAAAGTACATTTGAAGGTCAAAATAAGAAAACTGTAAAAGTGTCTCAATAGTTTTTGCCAAGATTGTAGTTGTCATCTCAATCCGTGGTAGTTGACAATGGTTTACGTTATTGAGATGTTATAAAGATTTAATATTCTGATATTTCTTGTTCTTTTCAGCTGAGCTGGCTTTCTGTGGGGAGCTGTTTGACTTGACTTTTGTACTTCAGTTCTTGAGATTTCTACCAGAAATTGAAGAGATTAAGTTCTTTCTACAGGTACGTTTAGGTTTTACAATTTAGATGAAACGGCAAAGCATTTTGTATTTCTTTAGAAGGGGATAAAAATACTCTGCCCAATAGACCTAATCGACTAACATGTTGCTATGTACGTTTCCACCCAATTCAAAACCTCTGGGAATAAAAACTTTTGTTCCAAATATTTTTCACGTGACATTGAAATACATAAGACAAAGAATTTTATTCCCAAAAGATTTGGGTGGAAACGTACATAGCAACGCGTTAGCCGATTTAGGTCTATTCACACTGGAATAGCATTTAACATTTTTACTCCAATTTTTGTAGGTTGAAAAGCTTGTTGCACGGTTATGTCTACCAGAACATGACACTTTACACCGTAGTCTACTGTGTCTTGCTAGAAATGCCACTAAAAGTCAAACCCAGCCTTCTCTCATTCGTTCTCGATCATCTACAATTACAGGGTTCCCAGAAGAGTGTGTTGAAAGTGCTGATGAGAATGCATTCAATGGTTCTCACAATGATACATTCAGTACAATATTCAGTAGACACACAGCTAAAAATCATGGCTGGGTTGATGTTATGTCTGTTCCTATTCTTGGCCTGTCTATTGGCTACATGTATCATCCTATTATACCAAATACTAAGTACAATGTACCAAGAGATGATCCCTTGAAGTGGCAGCCGTGGGAAATGGAGCCCGATGTCATCACATTGGAGCTAGAGGCAGGCCCTGCTGCTCTTCGTCTCTTTGGTTCTGTTTTAAAAGTCTTAGCAGCAATTAAGGTGAAGTTTTATTCATGTAGTCTGTAGTAATTCATAATTTGCAGCATATCAGTTAGCTTACTTGGTAGAACTTGGTAGATTTCTATGCTAAAAGTCATGGTTTACATACTGACTGGACCATAAAAAGGGTGGCATGAGTGGCTTAGAGGTGAGAGCACTGGCCTTTTACCAGTGTGACATGCTTTCGGTTCCCAGCTTGGGTGACAAGTGAAGAGAGCTTGGGTTCCCAGCTTGGGCGACAAATGCAAGTGAAGAGAGCATGTTTCATGTGTTGTTCTCATGCCACAAGGTTTTTTATTTATCAGTGTTATCCGGTTTTCGTCTTTCTGCAAAAAGTCATCATGCAAGTTTGAAGGTGCTTATAAATACAGAATGTATATTGGAGTGTGTTTGAGAGATTGCAGGCCCCCACCAGCTATAGCTGGAAAAATATAGCCTGCTTTAAATAAGAAAAGAAAATATATTATAGGTGTTGCTATTACATTGTAAACAAAGCTTTTTAACGATAGGGGGATCTTGTTATGAATTGAAAAGTGTTGCTTTTAATCATTTAAACAACAACAAAGTTATACAATTTGTTTTTAGGAAAACTATTTTGGTGAAGATCAAGTATTCCAAGAATGCCCTCCATTCAACAGTAACATGTCCACATTCTCAGCTAAAGAAGCATCCGAAGTTGTCAAGGAAACCATTAACTTGTTTACCATGAGACCCTTAGAAGCGAATGTCCTTATAAGTCTTTATGACTTTAAAGCAGAATTGACCAAGGTTTGTTAGCACTGTCTAATTCCTTCCTTCCTTCCTTCCTTCCTTCCTTCCTTCCTTCCTTCCTTCCTTCCTTCCTTCCTTCCTTCCTTCCTTCCTTCCTTCCTTCCTTCCTTCTTTCCTTTCTTCCATCCTTTGTTCTTTTTCCTTCCTTTCATGCTTTCTGCCTACGTTCTTTTAATTGTTATTTTCTCTTTTTTACCTCCTTTTCCTCCCTTTAGTCTTTTTCTCCTATAGCTATTCAAATTAAATTTCAAATTAAACTTCCATTTCTAAGTAAATTTGTCACATTGATGTTCAAACATTAAACTATTTCTCTATTTATGTAGCATTGTGGAGCATCTGAGCCATCATCCCCTCTGCTCTTGTTTGAAAGACTTACATTTGAAATGAAGAAATCATACCACGAAACAAGATTACAGTTAAACTTAACACCGATGACGATCCTTGTTTCAGATGGTTATGAGGTATCTATGCATTCTTGTACACGAAATGATTTCTCTGTTTGCAATCCTGTTGGAAATGATAATATATATAATAATGTATATATGTGAAAACAGGGGTAACAGGGGCAGATCTAGGGGGTGTCTCTGGTGGTGCTGGACACCCTACTAGCCCCGCAATTACCCCTATTTTATTTAAGACAATTAGGGTCCGGACACCTTAACAGCCCTTCATTTGCAATTGGGACACCCCCACTGACAATGTTCTGGATCCGACATAATATAAAAGATAATAGCTTTAATAGGAAAATTGATTACGTTGAATATTGTTAACACTTACAGAAATGCCTTTCTGACAGATATAATATAAAAGATAATAACTTTAATAGGGAAATTGATATGAAACGTTTACGTGTAATACTGTTAACACACAGAAATGTCTTTCTCTCTCTAGCGAGGATCATCCGCACGTCACTTGTCACAGGGTCACTTGAGTCTATCAGGGTTTCAGCTACGTGGACATGCGATGTTCTCTGGAGAAGGTTTACCGCCTGATGGTGAAACCCTAGAGTATGCATGGCTGACAGAATTACAGTTTGGTACACTTTCAGGAAAAATAACCATTCCACAGGTAGTACAACCTTTTGTTTTGGTTATTAATAACTAACATATACACACACAAAATTTACAATTACAGAATGCCACAATAAATGTGACACACAGGTAGTACAACTTGTCATATCAATTTGTTGTGGACGCTCGTTCTTGTTTCAGCCATTTCCGTGTTAGTTTTTTCATACCAGACAACCCCGTATGTCTATTCAATCATTTTTAACCCGGCTATTCGTTCTTTCACGAATTCATTTATTCATTCACTTGAATTCACTACAAATTATATTCAGAACTAAAAAGTGCACCTTACATAAATAATGCTCCATACATGTGTCTTCATTAATTGTAATTCGCATTTGGTCCTTTTCAGCTTCAAGCAATTCTAAACTGGGCTCAAACGTTTGTTTTCCATATTATGTGCAAAGAGAACACATTACAACCTCCAGTATCGTACAAGAGATGTGTGCATGGACAAAGACAAGATAAATGCAAAGTGAACAAACCAAAACCATGTGAAACACACCAAAAAAGCCCTCAGCCACCACCCAAGAATGAACGTAATTCCAAACGCAAGGTTTCTGAGGTGAGCAAGACTCTGGTCGAGGAACCGGACAAGAGTGAGCCCAAAGATGTTTGCATCACTGAAGATGATGTGAAGTACCGTATGACAAGAATGTCCTTAGAAGAGATTAACCTGTTTGTTGTGGAGACGGGGATTGCTTGTAATGTCCAGGTATGAACCTCTGTTATTAGTTAATATTACAGGACTCGGAGACATACACTAACCTGCACAATCATGATTGTAAATTGCTGGGGCCAGTTGTACGAAGCCTGGATAAAGTTATCCACTGTTATATAACCTCTGTTATCAGTTAATATTACAGGACTCGGAGACATATATACACTAACCTGCACACTCATGATTGTAAACTGCTGGGGCCAGTTGTATGAAGCCTGGATAAAGTTATCCACTATGAATAAGAGTTTTATTAGTTATATTATACCGGCAGTTAAAAATTTCAACTGCTGAAAACAACTAAACAAAGAATCACATGTAACTTGTTGTAGTGTTTATCTCTACTTTACGTGGACAACGTTAATGAAATTGACTGTATGTGTTAATGTGGTTACCAATGTTTTGCAGGTCAGCCCCATCAGACTTGGTACCTGTACATTACATTGTGATAGCTCAACTACTGGTGTTAGTATGTTTATACAAAATGTCAAACTACGTCAATTTGTGCTGGCACCAAAGCCTTTAGTAGCTGACCCAGTCTTTGATGATATTCATAAACGAATGTCTATGTCAGATGATGTTGTTTGGATGGAGGCTGCATCTGTGCAACTAGGACCAATTATTTCAGATATTTCTCTGGCAGAAGATCGAAAAGGTATTATACTGTTTTCTTCAAGTATTTTAGCCCATCATTGAAGACGCCTATTGTAGCTAACGACCAGGGCGCACGGTCTTGCTAACAAATCAGGATGTACGTTGTAGCTAACGAATCAGGATGCACGTTGTAGGTAACGAATCAGGGCGCGCGTACTTGCTAACGAATCAGGGCGTGCGTACTTGCTAACGAATCAGGATGTACGTTGTAGCTAACGAATCAGGGCGCGCGTACTTGCTAACAAATCAGGATGTACTTTGTAGCTAACGAATCAGGATACACTTTCTAGCTAACTGCCGCGGGCCAAGACGCATGTTCTAGCTAGAGAATCATGACTCGAATTTTAGATCAAGAACCAGGACGTGAGCTGTACAAAGTTCTCATGCATTTCAATCTAAAAGTTTAAAATTATCATTTTTATTAAATGGATGTCACATGCAAATAGAAGTCTTACGTACCATATTAACAATATTGCAAGAGTGAATGGTCTGATTTGATAAGTGAATGAGTATATTATGTTGCTATTCTTTTCCAGAAAATGTTCCAAGCCAAAGAAAGTTCCTGGAATTACATGACAAGAAGTACCAACGTGTCTGGTTCCTCTGGAATACATCCAGCAATCACAAGTCTCCAGTCAAAAACTTTGAATGTTGTGGCTGTGTTGGCGGCTGCAACTTCTTCGGCAAAAACGTGAATGGACCTCGATTCTTTACCGCGGAGAAACTTGATGCAAGTTACAACGATACTGGTATTGCAGGGTTTGGTAGTGAAGGGGGGTTTTACGACGAGGGGGATTTCCATGAAGAAGATACTAAACCACTTATGTATTCCCGTGATGCATTGGGATCAGCGTATCTAGACCAGAGTCCAGCGGGGTCTGTTGAAGCTTTTACTCGTAAAAGATACCATGGATCAGAAGCCAGCAGTTCGCCGACGATGAGGAGAGGATATCTGATGCGTAATAGACATAGCAATACTGATGAAAACAGTAAGAACATTTGAACATATATTTGAATATGATATTCCACGTTATCTAGCACCACTGTACTATTTGACAAAAAGCGCATTTGCATAGGCTAAGCCTCGATTTGTTGTAAAAATATTCACAAATTCCAAGCCAATCACGGGGAAATACTACTGCTAAACAATGGAAAATGCATTTAAATTTACTTCGATTTGAGATTGTTCCTGTGCAAATGCGCCTTTTGTCAAATTGTACAGCGGTGCTAGATAACATGAAACTGAGGTATTGTTATTCTGTTATTTTATTTGTTGTCTCATATGTTGCATTCGTTCATTTGTTGACTTGCATGCATGCATTCATTTGTTTTTTTTCTTTTGCATGCTCGGATGAGACTACCCCAAGTTAACATTCGTCCATTTGTTGACCTGTATGCATTCATTTGTTTGTTCTTTTGCATGCTCGGATGAGACTACCCTAAGTTAACATTCGTCCATTTGTTGACCTGAATGCATTCATTTGTTTGTTCCTTTGCATGCTCGGATGAGACTACCCTAAGTTAACACAGCGGTCAAATGACTACGCATGCGTGAAAAAACAAGTAAAATGATCCAGCACACAAATCTGACATTCGTTCGGACTCGTTCGCTTTTTTCTCAAAATATAAAGAAAAATACAAAAGTATAGATAGCTTTAAAATATAACAAAGGTTATGTACACGGAACTTCAGGAAATTTCTTATAAATCGGCTTCAAACACTGTAGTCCGAAACTGTTTACAACTAAATGGCAAATTTACCGCTGTGAAAATTTTGCCACGCATGCGTAGTCGTTTGACTGCTGTGTTCCCTAAGTTTTTATAGTATTCATTTTGATCTGAGCGGTTCTAATGGTTTGATTCAACTAGATCCCAATGACCCAACGTCACGTTTAAGCTGGACGGGATCACTCCAGAGGTCACCCTCAACATCGTCGAGCAAGATGAGGTTTGGGCCAAGTCTTAGTAGCTCTAAACCAAGCCTGGTCAAGAAACCACGTGCAGTACCGCTGACAAGCTGTTCATCGCAGGCTTCTTTCTATTCGTGTGGTAGTCTTGCTGACGATCAACCGGATACAAGTGATTATATCCCGTATGTATTTTGTTACTTTAGTCCAATATGTCTAAAAAAAGAAAAGAAAAAAATATACGCTGCGAGCAGGGTTCGAACCTGCGCGGGAAGATCCCATTGGATTTCAAGTCCAACGCCTTAACCACTCGGCCATCGCAGCTGAGATTAAGTCTTTGTATACTCAGTAGGAATGACTACAGTGCTGGCACTATTGATGTTGAGATAATGATGACAATGCTAATAATACAATAATGATGATAATGACGATTATTGTTGAACTGATTGCGATGGCAATGATGATTATGGTGATGTTATGGTTAATGATGGCGGCGGTGGTAGTTTTGATGGTGAAGTTGATGTGATCAGTGGTGATGACTGATGGTAGTAGTTATGGTAATAATCTTAATAATCTTTATTATTTATATCGCGCATTTATCATGTGAATATGATCAAATGCGCCTAACAATAATTAACAAATAAATAAATTACAATAAATATGATATCTTTAAGATATTTATAAATATTTAAAATGGAATAATACAGCTATATATAAATATATGAATTAAAATTAATTTAAAAATTGATAATGAAATGTATACGTAAATACATTTAGAATTACTAAATGTTCATAAGCAATTCTGAATAAAATGTCTTTACTAAAGTCTTAAATCTTTTGTAATTGTTCTCTTCTCTAATATGGCGATTGTATATATAAAATACTCAATGTTCATAAGCAATTCTGAATCAAAATGTCTTTACTAAAGTCTTAAATCTGTTGTAATTGTTCTCTAATATGGCGAGGCAGTGCATTGAAGAGAGACGGGGAGGCTGCAGCGTAGGCCCTATCACCCATAGTTTTTATGGTAGTGACGAAGGTAGTTTTGATGTTGAAGATGATTGTGATCAGTGGTGATGGTAGTCACGATGGTGGTGCGGCATCGTTGTTCTAAGCCATTCAATGTATAACTGTATCAATGTTTTATCTAAGACAACAATCATCATCATTCTCTCTTTCTCTAGGATGCCCCTACGTAATGCCTTCTCAACAGAATCCTTTGCGTCCGCCGTTGAACACCCTCATGACCTTCCTGACTTTGTGGACGGTACATCTCCTCATACATCGGACTTCATCGTATCCTGCCCACAGCTTGTCAGTCGATACTCTCAGCAATTGTCACAGTTAGAGTGTTTAAATTGGAGTCTACCAGCTGATATACCACCCAACAAGAAAGTCTTTAACATTGTTGAAAACTTGAAGGTAATCAAATCATCGAATTAGTCCACAAGTATCCGGGTATTTTTGAAAACGAAGATATTTTCCGTTTACGCCTTCCATCCACACGTAAACGGCGTTTCCTGTCACCGAAAATGGAAGTTTTCGAATACGCTCTCAAGACTGGAGATTTTTGAAAACGAAGGATTATCGTATACGTGTGGACAGCGAAACCGAACTTTTTCTCTGACGACGTGTGGTCAGGGCCTTAGTAGTACCAACATGTTTGAACATTGTTTTAAAATGAAAGCCAACTTTATATGTTTAGTCATGATTGTAAAGCGCATTGAGACAAGATTTTGGAATGCAATACAAGCATACATTTGACTGGAATCTAAAACCTTTTGTGTTTTGTTTGTGTGTGTGTTTTTTGTAAATTATGTTACTTTATTTATTTGAAACTGTTTTAAAAGTCTGAAAAATATTTTCACGAGTATCAGATTGGGATAGCCTTGCTTGAAACATTCTGATTAAACTACTCTTGCAGGAGACTGAACCAAGTGACCCACTGGTACTCCCAGGCGTTCCACAGTTTATCTATAGAATTCCACCGAAATTCAAACAGCCTTTACTCGTGAAAAAGTCTGAAGCTCGAACAGGAGAGAAAAGAGACCAAGAAAATGAAGCTGATGTGAGTTCTACGAGTACTGAATCAGTACATGTGGTAGCTAATGGGAACGTACTCAGAAAGAGTTACAGAGATGATGACAGGTATTATGGAAGTTGATCTGTATTTCTGTTTATACTAGTTTACTCGCTAGTTTCCATTTGTATTTCTGTTTATCTGCCGGTTTGTCTGTCTGTCTGTCTGTCTGTCTGTCTGTCTGTCTGTCTGTCTGTCTGTCTGTCTGTCTGTCTGTCTGTCTGTCTGTCTGTCTGTCTGTCTGTCTGTCTGTCTGTCTGTCTGTCTGTCTGTCTGTCTGTCTGTCTGTCTGTCTGTCTGTCTGTCTGTCTGTCTATTCACTTGTATTTCGTTGGCCTCGTTTGTTTGTCTGTCTGTCTGTATATTTACTTGTATTTAGGTTGCCTCGTTTGTTTGTTTGTTTGTCTGTCTGTCTGTATATTCACTTGTATTTCGTTGGCCTCGTTTGTTTGTTTGTCTGTCTGTCTGTCTGTCTGTTTGTACATTCACTTGTATTTAGGTTGCCTCGTTTGTTTGTCTGTCTGTCTGTATATTCACTTGTATTTAGGTTGCCTCGTTTGTTTGTTTGTTTGTTCACTTGTATTTTGGTCGCCTTGTTTGTTTCTTTGTTTGTTGGCGTGTCTGTTTGTTTTGTCACCTTTTTTGCTCACTTTCTTTGTCTGTATATTTCACTGTTTCCTTTATCGTTTTATCGTGATATCAATGACCATTATAATCTGTCTTGTGTTCGTAGCCTTGAGGAAAGCAGTGAAGCTGACTGTGTCCGCAAAGCAACTTGGAATTCAGCATTGAATGAATATCGCCGTGCATCAGCTTCACTGAGCGACAACCTCACAAGAAAACACGCAACGAAGACTTCAAGCTCTCTTCAAAACCTGGTTATATTTAGGTTTGATGGAGAAGTGAACATACTTTTTACTCCGTTGTTCGTGGAAGCCTTACAGCGGTATGTTATAATTACGTTCAATCAAAATAATGAAGAAAAGGGTAGAAAGTAACACAAACAGGGGTTAAAAGGAGGCTGAAGAGAGTTGATGATTTAAGTCCCATTGCCACTTACCGGCATGCTTTGTATTGTTTTTTTTTATTGATTTGAGTTTCATTCGCAGTCAGTCGTATTAAGAGAAAACAAAATAAAAAAAACAGCTAAGCGATTTTGTATGAGCGTAAATAGCCACTCACAGACTTACATAGAAAAAGATATCAAAATGTCTGAATGTGCGATTTTATGGTCCACGAAATTCCGTCTTTCGCGCGGTGCATGCTGGTAAGGGACCATAGATCTGTATATTGAAAAGCCATTAGGAAAATTCTGAGAAAATGTTCAGCACATTTTGTTGCAAAACCGAGTTAACATAAATTCTGGTTATGCAAAGTTAGTTTTAAATGAAGCTCTTTTATTTTGCGAATTTGTCATTGCAGTATCGATTTTATTGTCACTTTTTATACATTTTATTAATGTGTTGTTATACTATACACTTTTATTTGTTTGTGGTTGATGTTATTGTTTGGCCTCAACCTCTTATTTTAAGAAATAAGCGTATTGTCCAGTGACCAATAACATAATAATGATTTTAATGCTTTTTGTACATATGTGATTCGCAGATACACATCCTCAATATCAAAACAAGAAAACCTTCTGCATCCTGCTCTAGTGGTAGATTTGGTGCATGGCATATGTACTACGACCGCTGACAACATTTACAGGAAGCGTATGGATGAAACAAGTTTGGAGGACTCACTGTCTTGCAAGTCAAATGAAATCACAGCTTTTATCAATACATCAAAGATACATTTAGCTTTTCTGCAAGTGGCCTTTCCCGAGGCTGAATCCAACAGTGATAACGCTTTTACTAGTGAAGTCGATAAAAGAATACCCAAAGACCCGAATACTTCAATTCTTGCTGGGTCGTTTGAAGGGATTTCAACTAAAGTACTGTCAGTACAAAAAGCAGGAGAACCCCTCTCGAGTTCTAAGAATACCCTGGACGAAAACGATGACATGTCGACACAGAAGGAAAAACCTTCAGAAGAAAGCGTGACACATAAAACTGTTCACCGTAACACTTCTTCTGTTATGAACATCAAGTGTAATGAAGCACAGATACAACTGCACGAACTATGTAACAAGGAAGACTTTGAGAAAAGCATTACAACAGCTATAGCAGACAACTTATCCCGAACCAAATTTAGTTTGAATGTCGATCATTTACATAGTCTCACCGATTCACAAAATGCAGACGATATACCGCCTAACTCGTTAATGAATTTACTGATGTTGGAATGTGGACTTGAGAATATCACTGTGTGTGGTGGTAGTGAGTGTGGTAGTGGCAGCGAGGTACTGCCAAAAATGCAGCACAAGAACCATCCAACCAAAGCCAAACCAAAACCAACCGTTCACGAAAAAACAACCATCGTGGAAGAACCAAAGTTTCATGGATTTGCGAATCCATTCTCAGAAGAAAGCGGCTCTGTAGTTTTAAATATGGATTCACCTCAAGAAGATGACCACTCACACACAATTGATCTTTCCTCTTTGTCTTCAAGTATCAGCTCGTTGTCTTCCTCCGGTGGAGGTGATGAATCTGACATGGAAAGCGAAGCAGGTTTGCTAAATACTAATAATGTTTGAAGTGCAATAGTCCCATTCCCTGCGCGATCTTGAAAGGTAGCCGTCCTTTGCATCGAAGCGAGACGAACGTTGAGCTTGCAATGATAGAGACCTTTTAACACCTCGCGATTCAAAAAAATAATAGCATATAGCTACACGCACGCCTCATTAGCATGTCATTTTCCGCATATGCTCAATTGCATGTCAAAAGAAGGTTATACGAAAACGTTGTATTGTTACGCCACGTTTATTGATTTATCTTGTGTTTCAGGTGAGCAGGAGGAGCTGTTGTCATCACTAGCAGAAAAAGAAGCGCACAAGGCATGGCTTCTTGCCATGCACGAGAGGGACTCATTAATAGATAAGGTACATACCACTATTCGTAGCAATAGTCCCCTTCACAGTCCCCTGTACAATCTTGAAAGGTAGCCGAATCTTTGCATTGACGAACGTTGAGATTGCAATGATAGACATGTGAATAATTGTCCGGCAAGGCGTTAAAAGGTCTCTATCATTGCAAGCTCAACGTTCGTCTCACTTTGATGCAAAGGCCCGGCTACCTTTCAAGATGGCGCAGGGAACTGTGAAGTGGACTTTACGGCCATGTATATGGTGCAT